>JANAVB010034420.1:2317665-2855165 GCA_029216955.1 Iris pallida
ATGCCGTAGAAGACCCCTCCGCGAAGCCATCCGCTTCACCTTCTTATGGGCATTAAAGGCTGAAGATGACAAAAGGGGACATTTCATCAGGAGGCACAAGGGCGTTTTATCCTTCCATCGCTCTTAAGAATTGTCTGAAGCAATAGGAGACTCATGGCGAGCCTCCTCTACTTCCTATAGCTTCGATCGGAGTTGATCAAATTGGGTACCCACAATGAAGCTCCGTTCCTGGTCAAAACCTGGCAAAAATCGAGTGACCAGGTAATAAAACTTTATAGTGGAGAATAGAATACAGGGCGCTTTATTCACGTCAGGAAAGGTGAATATGGCCCCAGTAGAAACGATGGTATAATACTTCCAAGCACGCCCACCGTCCAACAAACTCCCCTCATACCCTAAACAGGGGCTAGGGTTGTCCATCATGGTTTGGCCATAGCTGAACTGTCGTACGAAGTGGCTAGGCAGATAAGGCTCCAAGTACACCTTATTCTAGCTCCGATAAACTAGGTGCGAAGGGCGGATAGATAATAGCCAGCGAAAAGCACCAGAAGTCAAGCACCCTTCCGTACTGGCTCGGTCGTCAAGTTCATCGCTAGCTCCATGGCCGCCATAAGAAGGCAAGACTAGGTTGAAGCTATATCTATCTGGGCGGTGTAGCACTCGCCTACATGTCCGGATGTCTACGTAGGACCACTTTGATTTATAATAATGGTGCAGGAGTGCATCTTCGCCATCATCGCCACCTAGGACAATAGAAGCAATCAGCCCTGGACGATGTAAAGCTAGCCAAGCCATCAGATAATGGTAGGGTAATTCCATTCGAGGAAATATATTGCCTCGACTGAAAGGTTTTATAATCCTTCCAGAGAAATCCCTCAGACCTCTGAGAAGGTCGCAGACCATAGCCGGAAGCAACGCCAATGAATAGCCAAAAGCCAACCTTACTATCGGCATGATGAGTTCCTTGCCTAGTCGTCCCACGGAGCCTAGGCCTCCAAGGACCACGGCTTTCCGTAACCACATCATCATTAAGGCTGCTAATGCCGCTTTTTGGCTAACGGGAACAAAATTTTGCTGGAAGCAACTAAAAACTGCAGAAACAGAGATTTCCTCATCAACCACAGAAAGCGGCTGCGTCTTTGATTTCACCACCATGTCTTTTATCTTAGCAAGGTTGTACGTCCTACGAATAGAGGGTTGGATTGCCCGACCTGCTGATAGGTCGGTACCAAAAAAATATTGCCTCCAAGCGTTCGTATTGGGCGAGGCATGCTTGGAATCTTGACGCATGCAAGCCTGGTGATAACAGAGCAACTCCTTGTACACCACTTCCAGCTCAGGGTGCTGGTCTTCTAGCCCCTTAAGCTCTTCTAGAGTAGGACAATACTCTTCATAGGGGTTTTTGTCCCAGGGTAGCTTGAAAACGGCAAACATCTCATGAAAGGCCAGCCCCATCTCTCTGCAGGGTAGAAAGAAGGTCCCGGTGTCGCAATTAAACGATTCCAGTAAAACCAGGAACAAGGACCAATTGGAAGAAATACCATATTCAGTGCCCCTGATGGCACGACGAAGGTTAGTGTGCGTAATATCCTACTTAAAAGTACTCAGCACCCATCGGATCATGTCGCTCCACTTTAGATTAAACTGCATCCATCCTTTAGGACGAAATGAACCCTTCGGATAACCACGATTAGATGCTAAGAGTCTGTTGGCAAACATAGAAGCACGAGACGATGATAATTCAGTAGGCACATCGTTGATCCTATGCCCATGGAGCAACACTCGTTGAGAGGATGATGAACTACCCGGGATAGACACGGGAATACTCTGATCTGCGGAACCTTTGTCCGCCTGGATTCAGCCTGAAGTCAAACCCACCTGATTGGGGGTTAAACCCTAGTCCAATCGTCATTCCTCGGCAAAATAGAAGAAGATCGACAATGGCAAATGGCGCTCGATCTCAGGAATATATAGGAGAAGGTTGTTACTCATGATAATCTACTTCGATCTTAGAAAGAAGATGACTGACTCTTCCGGGACTAATCTGTCACCAAAAACAAATTGGGGATTTAACTGTCGTGCATTAGTATCCTGAGAAGGGGTCAACCTTCCTTGGTCCAGTATACGATAGAAGTAAGCTGAAATCTGTGCCCGTATTTCTTCCAGCTGCCCGTTCGGTTGGTCTGCGGTAACCGACTGTTGAAAAGGGATAAGGAGTTCCTGTTCGAGTTAATCCCCAATTGTTTGCCATTGATTATAAAAGAACAGAACAATTATATAGGAGGATTGGACTTTTACTTCATAATACAAACTCACTCGTACAAAGAAAGCCTAGGGACGAAAACCTAGGTACATCAATCTAAGTACGATTGTTTAGTTTTTCTGGGGGGTGACGGTAGAGACTCGGGAAAGCGACGGCAACTCTGCCTTACTCCTTGGACGATCGAACGTAGCCTTGACTTTGGTGAAGAAATGCTCTCGGGCTGTGCGGGAAGACTCTTCTGTGCGTGCCTTTGTCTCTCTGTGTATCCAGCCGGGGGATCTTTTGCAAGGGAATGGCACCTTGCTATTTTTTTCGGGATCCTCTGCAAGGGAATGGCACCTTGCTATTTATATGAGTGTGGTGTGATCATTAGGGTTTGCAATGATTGCCCCTTAAAAAGTCGGCAGCCAATAATCTGGACCATTAATCTTGATTGCATCACATCTGGGTAATTAATTTTTTATTGCGCCAAATCCGTCTGGGCAATTAATGCTGATTGCCATAAATCTTTGTGATAAACTCGGATCTCCTGCCACGTGTTTATTCTGCTTGATTGTAATTAATCTAATTTGATTCGGGTAATTATGATGATTGTAACAATCTGGGTTGTTATGATTTGCTAGCAACCATAACTCCGAGGAGATAAGACTGCCACGTGTCTCAAATGTCATGAGGACCGCCACGTGTCTTCACTGTCATGATGACCGCCACATGTCTCTCTGTCGTGAGTAGGACGTCCTTACAGAGCCGTATGGGTGTGGTCTCTAAGTGAACCGCATATGGGTGGCTCCCACAATCCTAGCCGCATGAAGGTAGCAGCCGCATGAAGGTGGCAGCCACATGTAGGTGGCAGCCGCATGAGGGTGGCAGCCGCATGAAGGAGACAACCGCATGAAGATGGCAACTATATGAATATGGCAGCCGCATGAAGGAGGCAGCCGCATAGGAGTGTCCGCCGCATAGGGAGCTTTAGAGTTGGTGGATCGTGCCAGCTATAAAAGATTTTTTCCTTTTCCCTAGGAACACACCATCATATCAGAGTTATTATTTCAACTTTATGTCAGAGCTGTCATTCATTGTGTCAGAGCTGTCATTCATTGTGTCAGAGCTGTCATCAGAGCAATTAATTGGGCGGCTGCTTTATGGCTAGCAGTAGAAGCGGACAGCGTATGGTTACGTGTCTTTGCCTGAGCCGCATGGAGCTGTTGGGGAGTTCCAAGCCGCATGAGGGTCCTTCTATTTTGAGCCGCATTAGGCTCTTTCTGTTTTGAGCCGTATGAGGCTCCTTCGGTTCTGAGCCGCATGAGGCTCCTTCTGTTTTGAGCTGTATGGGCTTTTCTTGTCCTATTCCATGCTTCTACAAGTCCCCCTTCAAAGTTTTCAATTTGCAAAATTGAAATACTTTGAATAAGAAGCATGGCTATGTTCATATAAACTCTTCTGGCCGCATAGGATGTTCTGGCCGCATGGACTTCCTAACCGCATGGACTTCCTAGCCGCATGGACTGTCTGGCCGCATAGGCTCCCTGCCACGTGTGTGTCTCATTAATTACTCTTGATTTGCTTTGGATTTAAAGCCGCTTTTTGGGGAAGGATCCCAAGGGTCGGTTCGGATTTGCCTTGATGACTGAAGAGTCGGTTTTGCAGCACGCAGATTGAAGCGTCCCTCCTCCTGCCTGTAAATAGGAGCATTTTCAGATAGAGAGACTTCTTTACTTTCTTCTGTCTTAAACTCTTTTTGCCCTAAGTTGTCGTCTTCGTCTTCCTTCTCTGTTCATCAATCAACAATGGCCCCCAAGTCTTCTAAGGCTGCGGCGAAGGGTAAGGGAGTGGCTTCTACGTCGGCTACGACGCCTGAAGTTCACCCTGACGTTCACCCCACCATTGCTGGTAAGGGTTTGGGAATATCATATACTTCGAAACCCTAACAAAGACAGCTCTGTTGCATGTTTTATGCACAAGCCTTTAATGAACTATTCAAGTTGTATGGGCCGCATGTACGTCCCATGTTCGAGCCGCATAGGGGTATACCCCATGTCCGAGCCGCATGGGAGTTGTCTAGTGGCCGCATAAACACTTCATAAACTGAACCGCAAAATGACCCTTCGAACAAAACCGCATAAGTCCCTCTGAATCGAACCGCATGAAGCCCTCCCAAATAGGACCCATAAACTCATCTGGACTTGGGCCGCATAATGCCCTTTCCAACAGAACCGCATAAGTCTCTCTGAATTGAACCGCATGAAACCCCCTCAAACAGGACCGCATAAGCTCGTCTGAGTTGAGCCGCATAACGCTCCGCTAAGCAGAATCGCATAAGCTCACGCTAAACAGAGCCGCATAAGCTTACGCTAATTAGTGCCGCAAAAGCTCATGTTCGAACAGAGCCGCATGAGCTCTTTTAAAACAGAACCGCATAAGCTTGTCTTTAAACAAAGCCGTATAAGCTCATGTGGATCGGGCCGCACAAGCCAAAACACTCGGTATTTTTGTTTTAGCCCATCTTTTAACTTGCTTCTTTTGTCCTTCTTCAGTGAACCTGCCAGTTAACGCAGCGGGAGAGCTTCTGGTAGGTCGCACCCAATCTGTTATGGGCTATCGGTATGACCACATAGTGTAGTATGTGACGAACCAGCTCCCAAAAGAGCCTTTGGAGAGGCTGAATGCTATCAAGAAACAGCCCTTCTACTTTCTCTGTGCCATGATAAACTCGGGGCAGTTGGAGAGGAAATACATGAAGCCGGCGTTCCTCTTTGGGGATGCTTTGTCTGTAAAAAACACCCGAGTGCTGGATATATCCGAGAGCTGGAACTTTACTTTTGACGGGGTGGAGGTCCATATCCCTCCGATAGAGCATCATTTTCCTCTGTCATGGTTCAACATGTTACCGCTGGACAGAAAGATGGTGGACTCCTTGACTCCAAGTAGGTCAGGGATGTTTGTGGGAGACATCTATTACAACAGGAATTTGGGGTCAGCGTATGCGGGAAGGGAACCGGTCAGTCGGTATGTGATGGGACTAGCTCCGGGTACCTTTATAAACGTAACTGGTCCCAATTTCACATTCTCTCAGGCTGATACCTTCTTGAACCAGCTTGCTCGCAAAGGGTCCTATCCCGTCGGCCGGTTGGCATTGCTGAACTGGATAAACCCTATCCCTACGTGGGCCAACTTGACTACGTGGATTCTGCGGAAGTATAAGGTTTTCCTGCGTGAGATCGGCCTCTACCACGCTATTCGGGGCACCTGTCATGGTCTACCCATAAATAAACCGTTGTTCATGGCTCTTCTGGAGATGTACAACCGGAGGACGGGCACCTTCTTCACTCCTGGAGGGGAGCTGGGACTTGCTCTCCATGAGATGTACGTTATTTCTATGTTGTCCTGGGGGAAAGAAGTCTTTGAAGTGTACACCCCTACGAGCGAAGAGCTCGAGAATTTGGATCGACAGTTCCCGGGCTTTGTTGCCGTGTATCGGGAATTGTTATGTCACCACAGTACTTGTCACCAGACGGCTATCAAGAAGGATGGTAGCTCGGAGGGGAGTATTCCTCACACCACGTCCTGGGTCTCATACCTTTTCACCCTAGACACCTCAGGCCGGGTTTCTTCCCGATATCCTCAAACCCAGGAGGAGGTACGAGAAATGGTGTCGACTGCAAAGAGGTCGAGGTCTACTGGCGACACATTTGGGAGTCAAACCGACTCCTTTAGTTATTTTTATCATGGTACTCAGTGGCTGTCAGAGAAGGCGATCCTGGCAGGATTCTTGATGGTGTGGCTACGAAACTGCGTAGTCTCAGGTGGGGTGGGTTCCATCGAGAGGATTAGTCGCCACTTTATCCTTCCCGCCGTAAAACTGTTTTTTTGGGTCAGACTGGCCCTTCTTCCGGCCATGGTGTGCAGCATACACCACGGCCTTCGTGCCTTTTCGTCCAAGGTCATCGCCCGTGACACGACGATAGATTTTGAGCGCGTAGAGCTGCCATACCATTATCTAATGGGGTGGCTGTTAATGCACTACCGATCTTTGATGAGGCCTGGAGCAGAAGACGACGTTACGGCTGATGATGCTTTCATTTTTCGATTCCACCATCAGCCCTGGGAGTACAGCACCATGCCGGCCTGTCGGAGGGCACTGGAGAGAGTGGACGGATACGATTATTTTGTGTCTGTTCCTCGTTTTACCACTGAAGAAGTGAGGGGCGTTCATGTTGATGGTACTGAACCTCCTCTCCTCTTGCCTGATAAACTGCTCGTTTGGCTGCGCAATATCCATCCAGCGCACTTAGTATATCGTAACCGCAACAACGTCTACCTGGAGCCCTACTTGCCCAACAGGTTCTCCCGCCAGTTCGGGTATAGCCAGCTATTCTTTGACAGTCCCAGCTCTTGCCTGGGCTTTGAAGGCAGCGTCCTGGACGGCATCAGGGCATGGCATTATTATGACACGGTTTATAACCGAACCACCTTTTCGGTTACTGATGGTGAGACGCCAGGGGAGATTTTATATATTGCGGCCCTATACCATATTACGGCGAGCAAGCCTCCCGTTAATTTTGACCCGAGTACCAGCTTTATTGTGGGTACTAGCTTAGCGGAGAAGCCCAAGGGGTCTAATACAAGGAAAAGGAAGGCGAACACAGTTCCCGTGCCTGACTCGGAGTCCACCACTGCGGACGAAGAGAATGACGAGCATGGTGCAGATAACTCTTCCGCTCCTGTGGAAGATGTTGTGGCGGATCAGCCGCCTGTTGTGCCAGATGAGATGGTGGAAGATCAGCTGCCCGTTGTGCCTGGTCCTGTACGAAAACGTAGCAGGCAAATCTCCCCTGTTGGCGGTATTCCTTACTCCTGGAAACGAGCTGCAGTCAGACGTCACAAGCTAACTATCAAGGAGAGAAACGGAGACGTTGACCCCGTTTCGGAGGTAAATTGAACTACTACCATCTTTATTCTGTTCTTCCTTTCTTCTGAACTTTGATTTTAATCATTTTCCTTTCCTCTTGTAGGTGTCAGAAGAAGAGGAATCTCGAGAACCGACCACTATTTTTGAAGTTAATCCGGCCCTGAATACTTTGATCAGTAACATGTGTTCCGAGATTATTTCTGCCGGGGCTCTCTCGGCGGCGGCTGAGGGATCTCACGTTGCTGAGGTCTTGATCCAAGACGACGGGGGCTCTGATGAACCTGTCCCCGAAACTGCTGAATTTTAGCAGGATGACGCTGATCCAGTCGTATCCCCTTCCGGGGCGGCTGGGGCAGAAGAGCCAGCTGAATTCGGCTTGGAGGTCGCGGGTGAGGGGACTATGGCGGTTGTGAGCGAACCTCAGCCTCCACAACCCTCCCCTGGTAAGATAAGCCAAATCTTGACTAGTGAGGATTCTCATCTGCTCTATCATCATATCCTTCGGGTTATGCTGATTGATGGTTGCTCTGGACATATAGGTCCTGCCTCTTCGCTGCCAATGATAGATATTGTCAGGGAAGGCTCTACCAGCAGGAATCTGGTGGGAGGGAGTGTGCCCGCTCCTCTTCCTACTTATATTGAGGGGCCTCCCGCTGGATCGAGTTCGGGAGATCGGATGGCGGCACAGCCGGGGCAAGGAGCAATGGCCCAGGCGTCCTCCTCTGCTCATGTAGCTTCGGGGGTCGATCTCTCCGCCTTGCCGAGTATTCAGGTTCTTTGGGCTGTGGAGGAGGAGTTAGCTGCTATCCAAGCGTCTTTTCGCTCGGAATTTGCTTCCCTGGTTGCAGGGATGGCAAGTTCTGGCACGTCTCCTTCGACACTGCCAGCTACACTCCCTCTGACGCCGTCCTCTACGGAAGTTCTGGATGAGGCGTCACAGGATGTAGTTGACAGTTTCTATCGCCACTTGAAGAGAGGCGTCGAAGCTGCTGTAGAGCGGGGGACCCCCTTTGCCTTGGCCCGATATTGCGCCCGAGGCCAGATTGACACTCTTAAAACCCTCCCTGGTGGGGCAGGGATAGCTGCGCTTCTGGAGCCCAAATTGTTAGAGGCTGATCAGCTCGTGGCCCAGTTTCAAGTGCTGAGGCAAGCTGATCTGTCTGCAGCGATAGATCAGGAGCGGGGCTTCCTTACTACTGTCCTGGAGAAGGTGAGGGCTACACGAGATAAGTCCAAATCGGTTATAATGAGGGACCTCGGTGACCTATCTCTTCAATATGATCGACTGAGCCACAGGAGCGGGGATTGCATGGCTCAGAAAGTGGCCGCCTCTCGCGGAGTAATTGATACCAGGGAGCAGATTTTCGAACTCCAAAGGAAGCTGGCCTTCTTGGATTCTGTGCTTGAAGCTTCCCGTGCGGACAAAGAGCTGATCGTTCAGGAGGCCGACAAGGTCTCCCGAGCTTCTGCTAGTCTAGAGCGTGCTTTGAAGAAGCTCGAGGATGGCTGGCGGGCTCATGCGTACCTAGAAGACGCGGAGCGGTTGGCTCAGGAGGCCGAGTGTAGGGCCAAGCAGGGGTTCGAGGGGTCGACTGTCTTGCTGAGAGACCGTCTCATGGAGTTATGTATCGTCGAACCATAGTCGGCTTTTTTCCTTCTTTTATTTTCGTTCTTTTCCTTTCTTGAGAGGGACGTGGTCCCCAGAACATGTAGTGCTTTTGACTTTCAAATAAAAGAGTATGTTTTATTCTACCCTTCATTTGTATTGCTTATTGCGTTTGTGGTATTGTGGTATTTGCCCCACTGGGGGACAGTTTATGGACTTGTTACCCTGGGTATACCTTGGTTTTAGGTACGAATAACAAGTTGGTGGGGATACTTGGAACAATTCGGTGGCTATGGACGTTCCCGGTATCGGAAGAAAGAATGCCATGGAGCAGCTGGGCTCCCGGGGCATGATGAGAAATGAGGGGCATGTACTAGAAAACTTAGTACAGCATTTGTGGTCAACAGAAGACATTTGTGGTCAACAGAGGACATTTGTGGGCCTATTATCCTTGGCGTACCCTGGTTTTTTTTTTCTTTTGGTACGGATAATAAGTCGAGAGAAAACCGACATACTTACTCAGAGGTAATGAGGACGTGGTAAATATGAGGGTGTTTTCGATGGAGCCTTCCGACTCAGAGGTAATGAGGACATGGCAGGAGTGGGCTCCATGAAGGGTACATAGAACAACTCAGAGGTAATGAGGACGTGGAAGTTCTACGCGAGGGGGCAGTTTGTTTTTGATGGAAGTGAAAACAACTCAGAGGTAACATCGACGTGGTTGTTTCGGAAAATTTGTGGATCTGTTACCCTTTTTGTGCACTGAAAGTGCGGGTATTGGATCATGAAAGGGGCTCTTTTAGAAAGAAAGTTTAGCGGTATGATCATACATGACTTACCGCCTAAAAGATGCGATATAGATTCATCTGTAGTGACCAGAGTGTAAGTTCAGCGGTACCTGCGGGTACTTAACTCGACAATCTGGGAGATTTGGAGTTGGAATGTGAGTTCAGCGGTACCGGGGGGTACATAACTCATCATTCTGGGAAATTTGGTGTCGCAATACGAGTTCAGCAATACCGGAGGGTACATAACTCAATCATCGGGGAAATTTGGAGTCCTAATGCGAGTTCAGCGGCACCGAAGGGTACATAACTCAATCATCGGGGATTTTTGGAGGATGTCATTTCAGACATAATACTTCTTCAGGAACTTGTCGTTGATGGGCAACATGAGCAAGTCTCCGTTTTGTTTCGCGAGGCAGTAAGCCCCATTGGAGAATACAGCCTCGATGATGAACGGGCCTTCCCACTTTGGCTGGAACTTGCCGGTTGTTTTGTGTGTGTCACGACCCGCACCCACCGTGAGGGTACGAGTACGTAACAGCACCCAGCCTACGCCGCAGTGTCGGCGGTAGAACGCTGTCGTAGGTCAATCATCTAATAATATATAAGGTACCTATACAGTATATACACTCCGAATGGAGGTGACATAGCAATACAGTCTCAATCACATCTAAGGTGGAATACGATAAAGATAGATAGATATGAACAGAAGAAAATCTATAGAGGTACAATCCAGATAAAGACTAAGTATCTATGATAACATCTCCACAAACAACCAAATGAAACAACTCCCAATATATACAATAATGTATCAATGAGAAAGACAAATAAGAGTCTAAGCTATCTATACTAAGCATGGGTATCATCCTCAGCAGCTGCCTGAACCTCCCCAGGGGTCCATGTCGCGAGTGTCATCTAGGCAAGCTCCAAGGTAAGGGGTACAGGGTTCCTCATCATCCTCTGTAAAATTTTCAACAGGTCCAGTCAGGACGGGAGCGAGCACAATACATCTCACGCATATCATAACAGGTTAGAGAATATAAACATGCAAGAGAGTACGATACATAAAACTGAAAGAAAGTACATGATGTAAACAGAGAGAGAACTGTAATAGAAATATCTAAGTAGAGAGCTACCAGTGACTAGTGATTTAGAGTACAAAGTCGACATGTGAACGGCTTGATTTGCACATGACTATACTAAAGAGGCGTACATGGCTATACTACTTTGGAATTATTCACAAGACTATTTATACTCCCCCATACCCCAATCAATACACAAGAATCCAGACAAGTTATGTTACGTACATGGTTTTCACATGAAGCCCATAGATGGATGTACATGAAGTATACATGAGGGCTCAGAGAACTGAGTGCACATGAATTCCACATGAAGGCCCATGAAGGGTGCACATGAAGTATAGGTTATACATGAGATACATGAGAAACACGACCGAACATGATAGCACATGAGAGTACACGAGCGAGCACGAACGAGCATGAAGCACATGAAAACATGAATAACATGAGAGCGAGGAATACACGATGTACATGAAACACACGACATGATGTATTCGATGCTCCCGAGGGGGATAACATCGCATGAAAGGATCCATATAGTACCAATCTGTGATAATATCGTGACAGCATCAAATAAGGTAAACTAGAGCAGGAATATAATTATAAGCAAGTTATGAAATGATCAGAGAATGTACTCGCCTGGTATCTAAATGTCTGAAGTAAATGTACTGTCCGAGATGAGGTACCTGACTCCTAGTTAGAGCAACACAAGTCAAGATGTATACAGGGGATGATAATTGAAATCTACAATGCATCTGCATGCTGTCTAGGTCAAACTAGACTAAAGTCATCCCTTGGTCAACTCCAGTCAACTATGCTAGTCAAGGCTAGGTCAACTAAGTCAAACTTAATCCAAACAAGTCTGATAAGTCTCACTAGGCCTAACCAAGCCTAGTCTAGCAATCACACACCAATTACAAGGCTATACAAGCCAACACAAGCACACATCAAGGGCACATCATATTCATGCATATTCAACATTATATATATATAAAAAGGAAGGAACTAACATGTAAGCTATGTGTGTGTGTGTACTTGGAGGTGTACATGAAAAGAGAATTCAACACTAGGCTATATATCTTTGTACCCACATATATACATATCTATATACACATATATGTATATAACTATAGGAAAATCTATATTTATCACATTAACACATTTAGCCATATATAATATATATATATATATAGAGAGAGAGAGAAAGGGATAGAGAAGATCATGTAAATGTGTGAGTGTGTAGCTAGGATACATGTGACAGGGACTCACCCATGTGTGTGTAATAGTGTACAACATGCATTTGGGATTAGAGGATCTTGTATATATGGTGAGTGTGGCCTGTGTACATAGGCAAGTGAAATGTGAAGGAGTGTCACTT
Organism: Iris pallida; assembly: GCA_029216955.1. NCBI lineage: Eukaryota > Viridiplantae > Streptophyta > Magnoliopsida > Asparagales > Iridaceae > Iris > Iris pallida. The sequence goes on from JANAVB010034420.1 coordinate 2,329,686, forward strand.
GAGTGTGTGTGTAAATGAGAGATAGGAAACAGTGAACAGTGAAGTAAATGAGGGAGTGAAATTGTGTCAAGTGAACAGTGAAGGGTGTGTTAGAACTCAGGATGTGTGTGTGTTGATGAGAAATCATTCTCAGGCAATTTTCTGAAACTGTGACAGGAACACCCCCAAACCCAACTCAGTATTCAGCCTACTGTTACTGTCCAGAACAGTTCCAACATCAACCTCAATGCAAACCCAATACAAAACCAAATCATACCAAAATTGCCATGCAAGTAGAACACATATAGGAGAACTATATTAGAATGTAAACATGCAATGAGGAGTATTACATTGGATTAAAATAGATGCCAAATTTCGAATTCCAAACTGGAAAAATACTGAATATGGACTGATACTTAGGTTTCAGAAATTTAGGGGTAAATGTGATTTAACAATCGAAAACATGTTAAAATGGGAATTTGTTGGTTGGTAAACGTAATATAGGGTGTGCACGTGTCTTACATGTTATTTGAGTCCACCCAAGTGGACATAAACGTGTCCAAACAATATAAATCCCAAAATAGGTCACACAGACACAAACAGTCAGTCAGTGATGTGCACGCGTGTCGTGCTCATGTCGTGGGCCAAACTAGAACTCGTGATCACAACCCTAGATTCGCCTAGGACCCAGCTACCTACGTGTCACCCTGAATTGGGTCAAAACGTGTCGTGTCGTGACTGAAACGAGCGTGTCCGAGCCCTAAATTACACGTGCACAGTGCTGTAGAATCCCTTTGCGGGGTCAAGTGTGTGTCCGACACGACATAAGAGCGTCTCCAACTTGGAGGACCTTGTGTCAGTCATTGCCCCTTGGCCCACGCCAAGTGGCATGACCTGAGTCGCCGTATCCAACGAGTATGACCCCTCGAGTAGCAGGGAAGTGCGTGCGGTGTCAGAACAACGTGTTCGTGTCCAGATCCCGACACGACACGACACTAAATTAAGCTCAGTCAACCAGATTTCGATAAGCAACCACAAAACCTAATTTCATATTCAAAAGTTTTCCTAAAATCAGATCGAAATCCCCTTTGGGGCATTTCATCGAACACCTAGGTATCCAGTCGGATACGTATCCGGTACGGACACGAAATGAATCCATCTTGACACAAAACCAAGTCCTACAGCTAGGGGACTCCTAGGGCTTTCCAAATATACAAAGAAATTAGGAAAACTACAGGTTTAGGGATTATTTACCTGTTGATGAGCTTTTCAAGAAAAACTCATTTCTAGAACTTTTTCCTTTGATAGCAAACTCCACCAAATTGCTCTTCCACTGAAATTTCCTTCCATAGACAGAAAGTATAGATGAATTAGAACCTAATGCAACATGTTTGGATTAAAAAGGAATTAAAATAGATTTTCTATGAATTTCTAAAGTTGGGGATTTACCTTTTTCTAAACTTGAGATCTATTTCCAAGGGAGGCTAACCCTAAATGAAAGAGGCATTAAATAGGGTGGGATTCCCTAGGTGGTTGGCCATAGTAGGTTAGGGTTAGGGTTTAGTGATGGACTATGGGCCTTGGGCCAAGTTTCACAAGCTATGGCTAAGTGATTATCTATTGCTCTCAAAACCATAAGTCATGACTTATGACTTAACCCTCTCTATTCTAACTCGAGTCTAAAAGACTAAATCATGGGTTAACTCTAGTTAGACTAGGGTTACTTAACCTAACCAAGGCAGTCACAACTAGGGTTAGCTTCTAGACTAGTCTACCAAAGTCAATGCTAGTCAAAGTCAACCTAGTCAACCATCATCCAAAATAATTCCTAAAATTTTTCATAAATTCAAATAAATAATGTTAAAATCAAATAAATCCAAAAATGACAAAAATACCCTCAAACTAAAAATAATAAATGAAATACCCTAATCACATGGCTAGGCTCTAGGTCACTATCTCTAGGATTACACTAGCAAAACACCAAATCACAAGTCATAATTTTAAATAGTTTAAAAATAATTAAAAATCATCAAAAATCATAATATGAAATAAATATCAATAAATAATAATTATAATTACAAAATTTTAAAATGACCCTCATCTGGAAAATTGGGTGTTACAATCCTACCCACCTTAGAAAAATTTTGTCCTCGAAATTAAGATGATCGCACCCCCTTCTAGGTTAAACATAGTCAAGGGTCAATCACTAGTCAATTTTTGTCAACATCCTAGTACTTAGTCATCAGCTGGTCAACTTCTTAGGATTTTACCTATACTAGCTACCTAAGTGTTGACAACTAGGATTTAGCAAAAAGAGAAACTCTATAATAGGCTAGCTCTTAACTTCCCAATCCTATCAAGTCACCCATACTAAATACCTACAAGCTAAGCACACCAATCCCAAATACCACATATATATGCACAAGAACAATAACCCATCACATATATCCTGATTATATCATCTATATATATAACTGATCAACCAAGGGTTAAAGTAGACTAAACTTATAAGGGACTGAAACAAATGCTCGAAAATTAGGCTAAGGATGAATGGCCTGAATCATCAATATAGGCAAAAGGGAAAGATGCTAAGGAGACTGAAATTTATAAGCTAAAGGATAGGATATTTGGGTCCACTTGTATAGTCAAAGTGAGAGGAACCTACATGGTGACTGAAACATACCTCTAGATCAACCTGGGCTCTCCTCTCTATCTGGCTGAACTAACTATATGCAAGACAGTGGTCTGAAAGAAGTAAACCAAACTGGTGTACAGGGAATGCAATAGGCAGTATACTGTAAATGAGTGCAGGCTACGTACCAATCAAAATACATTGCATATATATAAAACTATATATATTAACCCTCATCACCTCAACTCTACTCAGGGTCTAATAACACACACTCCCTACCACATGCCTATCACTCCAATGAAGGGGTCAGATACTGTACGGTGTACTGGGATAGAACAGTGAACTGTCCCAAGGGGTGAGTGCAGACCTCTAGTATGCATGATACTAACTCTCAGATATGTAGAATATGGTAAGGGGTTAATGGTTATATTGGTGAGTCAATAATTTGGGTCTGAACTATGGTCCGGTGAAACCTATGATGCAACATGGTAGATAATGAAATCTAAGTACAGTAAACAACTTGTACAAGTCTGAACCAAGGGAACAAGGTATCTAGTGAAGGGTCTGCACACTGTCTATAAAGGTTGATCAAACATGACTGAACTCAACACAAAGAGAACTTAACTAAAATAGAAACTGGACCAATATAGGCTAACAATATGTCAATAATCCTATACAACAATGACCTATAGATACCAACCAAACCCATATCCCATATGCCAATACCATCCGTAATCTATATGTATATAGACCTCTCAGTCTTAGGTGAAACTACCACTATATTCAAGGACATGCTCTTGTCATGGGTGTCTCACTGGAAAAAGGTAAGGAAAGTAATAACAATCATCAAGGTTGTATGGCATACAAACATCCTATATGTAAACTGGTTGGTATTATAAATAACAGAAAAATCATCTACCATGGGTTACTATTCTAATACCAATGCTAACTATCATCTCTAGGGTACAGACACTCTACAAGTCATCATATCATTATACTATGAAGGAACTACCTATGAACAAGCTCTACAAAACTAAATATCCCTACTCCTAAGTTATTTACAACAACAGAAGGGTATGATGTTCCAAAAAACTTTAAGATACAATCTGATAATCATATGCGTCTGTCCAAAATCATGTTACTCGGAGTCTTCATCATGCTAGTGAGCAAGTCTACGATAATCACAGAGTCCTTGACTAAGGTACATACCTCTAGGTTCATGGTATTTAAAATTTCTGCATTGCCGCATGCGACGGCGAAAACCTTAAATTTCCACACCCGAGAAATACGTCCCAAAATCTGACTATATGTCCTCACTATGCCAGCTAACACGACTATCAAAGATTCTAGATCCCATAACTGAGGTGACCTAGCCCATATGATTTTCTCAGAAGAAAAACAAACATAACAAAAGAGCAACATGATAAAATTAATCAATCAACAAGGAACAGATGGAATCAGATTTCAAGGTAGTTATAAAAGACAATTGCGGGAATGGAATCGAGAAGAACGGAACTTGCAGCAAGATCTCCAATGGTCTGTGTATCATCGACTGTCCTGACGATAGCTCGCCCCTGCTGGTTTCCCCTGGTCTACTGCTGATGCTGCATGAACCGCTGCTGCTGAAAGAAATCGGGAATGACGGGAAAAGGTCTATGTACAGACAAAGGTGCACCTCCAATGTAGCAGAAACGCCAACCTGAGTCGGCACAACAGGAGCTGCGGTCTCGAGGCCCTGATGAACAGGACGAGAGGTGGCCAGCCTCTCGATAGCATTCTCCGGACCGGAGCGATGAGATCGTGTCTTCATAACCATCATGAAGACAGATCAAAACAAGAAGCAATTTCTGAGAATGAAGCGAAAGTTCAAAGGGGGACAGTTTATATCAAGGGAAGTCAATAAGCAACAATTTAGATAAAGAAATCTGATTAAGAGTTTTCCTAGTATGATTGAGTACCCTCAAAATATCCTAATCCTACTACAGGCTGTTGTAATACTCTAGTTCGAATATCACTACATAAACTCGACCTGCATGGGCCACCACTAAAAACGTGTCACGACCCGCACCCACCGTACGGGTACGAGTACGTAACAGCGCCCAGCCTACGCCGCAGTGTCGACGGTAGAACGCTGTCCTAGGTTAATCATCTAACAATATATAAGGTACATGTACAGTATATACACTCCGAATGGAGGTGACATAGCAATATAGTCTCAATCACATCTAAGGTGGAATACGATAAAGATAGATAGATATGAACAGAAGAAAATCCACAGAGGTACAATCCAGATAAAGACTAAGTATCTATGATAACATCTCCACAAACAACCAAATGAAACAACTCCCAATATATACAATAATATATCAATGAGAAAGACAAGTAAGAGTCATGGGTATCATCCTCAGCAGCTGCCTGAACCTCCCCAGGGGTCCAGGTCGTGAGTGTCATCTAGGCAAGCTCCAAGGTAAGGGGTGCAGGGTTCCTCATCATCCTCTGTAAAATTTTTAACAGGTCTAGTCAGGACGGGAGCGAGCACAATACATCTCACGCAGATCATAACAGGTTAGAGAATATAAACATGCAAGAGAGTACGATACATGAAACTGAAAGAAAGTACATGATATAAACAGAGAGAGAACTGTAATAGAAATATCTACTATAAGTAGAGAGCTACCAGTGACTAGTGATTTAGAGTACAAAGTCGACATATGAATGGCTTGATTTGCACATGACTATACTAAAGAGGCGTACATGGCTATACTACTTTGGAATTATTCACATGACTATTTATACTCCCCCATACCCCAATCAATACACAAGGATCCAAACAAGTTATGTTACATACATGGTTTTCACATGAAGCCCATAGATGGGTGTACATGAAGTATACATGAGGGCTCAGAGAACTGAGTGCACATGAATTCCATATGAAGGCCCATGAAGGGTGCACATGAAGTATAGGTTATACATGAGATACATGAGAAACACGACCGAACATGATAGCATATGAGAGTACACGAGCGAGCACGAACGAGCATGAATCACATGAAAACATGAATAACATGAGAGCGAGGAATACACGATGTACATAAAATACACGACATGATGTATCCGATGCTTCCGAGGGGGATAATATCGCATGAAAGGATCCATATAGTACCAATCCGTGATAATATCGTGACAGCATCAAATAAGGTAAACTAGAGCAGGAATATAATTCTAAGCAAGTTATGAAATGATCAGAGAATGTACTCGTCTGGTATCTGAATGTCTGAAGTAAATGTACTGTCCGAGATGAGGTACCTGACTCCTAGTTAGAGCAACACAAGTCAAGATGTATACAGGGGATGATAATTGAAATCTACAATGCATCTGCATGCTGTCTAGGTCAAACTAGACTAAAGTCAACCCTTGGTCAACTCCAGTCAACTATGCTAGTCAAGGCTAGGTCAACTAAGTCAAACTTAACCCAAACAAGTCTGATAAGTCTCACTAGGACTAACCAAGCCTAGTCTAGCAATCACACACCAATCACAAAGCTATACAAGCCAACACAAGCACACATCAAGGGCACATCATATTCATGCATTTTCAACATTATATATATATATATAAAATATATATATATATATATATATATATATATATATATATATATATATATATATATATATATATATATATATATATTTTTTATATATATATATATATATAAAATATAAAATATATATATATATATATATATATATATATATATATATTAATATATATATATATATATATATATATATATATATATATATATATATATTTTAATTTTTTTTATATATAATATAAAGGAAGGAACAAACATGTAAGCTATGTGTGTGTGTGAACATGGAGGTGTACATGCAAATAGAATTCAACACTAGGCTATATATCTTTGTACCCACATATATACATATCTATATACACATATATGTATATAACTATAGAAAAATCTCTATTTATCACATTAACACATTTAGCCATATATATATATATATATATATATATATATATATATATATATATATATATATATATATATATATATATATATATATATATATATAGAGAGAGAGAGAGAGAGAGAGAGAAAGGGATAGAGAAGAGCATGTAAATGTGTGAGTGTGTAGCTAGGATACATGTGACAGGGAGGACTCACCCATGTGTGTGTGTAATGGTGTACAACATGCATTTGGGATTAGAGGATCTTGTATATAGGGTGAGTGTGGCCTGTGTACATAGGCAAGTGAAATATGAAGGAGTGTCACTTGAGTGTTTGTGTAAATGAGAGATAGGAAATAGTGAACAGTAAAGTGAATGAGGGAGTGAGATTGTGTCAAGTGAACAGTAAAGGGTGTGTTAGAACTCAGGATGTGTGTGTGTGTGTGTTAATGAGAAATCATTCTCAGGCAATTTCCTGAAACTGTGACAAGAACACTCCCAAACCCAACTCAGTATTCAGCCTACTGTTACTATCCAGAACAGTCCCAACATCAACCTCAATGCAAACCCAATACGAAACTAAATCATCCCAAAATTGCCATACAAGTAGAACACATATAGGAGAACTATATTAGAATGTAAACATGCAATAAGGAGTATTACATTAGATTAAAATAGATGCCAAATTTCGAATTCCAAACTGGAAAAATACTGAATATGGACTGATACTTAGGTTTCAGAAATTTAGGGTAAATATGATTTAACAATCGAAAACATGTTAAGATAGGAATTTGTTGGTTGGTAAATGTAATATAGGGTGTGCACGTGTCTTACATGTTATTTGTGTCCACCCAAGTGGACACAAACGTGTCCAAACAATATAAATCCCAAAACAGGTCACACAGACAAAAAAGTCAGTCAGTGATGTGCACGCGTGTCGTGCTCATGTCGTAGGCCAAACTAGAACTCGTGATCACAACCCTAGATTCGCCTAGGACCCAGCTACCTATGTGTCACCCTGAATTGGGTCAAAACGTGTCGTGTCGTGACTGAAACGAGCGTGTCCGAGCCCTAAATTACATATGCACAATGCTGTGGAATCCCCTTGCGGGGTCAAGTGTGTGTCCGACACGACACGATAGCATCTCCAACTTGGAGGACCTCTTGTCAGTCATTGCCCCTTGGCCCACGCCAAGTGGCATGACCTGAGTCGCCGTGTCCAACGAGTACGACCCCTCGAGTAGCAGGGCAGTGCGTGCGGTGTCAGAACAACGTGTTCGTGTCCAGATCCCGACACGACACGACACTAAATTAAGCTCAGTCAACCAGATTTCGATAAGCAACCACAAAACCTAATTTCCTATTCAAAATTTTTCCTAAAATCAGATCGAAATCCCCTTTGGGGCATTTCATCGAACACCTAGGTATCCAGTCGGATACGTGTCCGATACGGACACGAAATGAATCCATCTTGACACAAAACCAAGTCCTACAGCTAGGGGACTCCTAGGGATTTCCAAATATGCAAAGAAATTAGGGAAACGATAGGTTTAGGGATCATTTACCTATTAGTGAGCTTTTCAAGAAAAACCCCTTTCTAGAACTTTTTCCTTTGATAGCAAACTCTACCAAATTGCTCTTCCACTGAAATTTCCTTCATGGACAGAAAGTATAGATGAATTAGAACCTAATGCAACTTGTTTGGATTAAAAAGGAATTAAAATGGATTTTCTATAAATTTCTAAAGTTGGGGATTTATCTCTTTCTAAACTTGAGATTATTTCCAAGGGAGGCTAACCCTAAATAAAAGAGGCATTAAATAGGGTGGGATTCCCTAGGTAGCTAGCCATAGTGGGTTAGGGTTAGGGTTTAGTGATGGGCTATGGGCCTTGGGCCAAGTTTCATAAGCTATGGCTATGTGATTATCTATTGGTCTCAAAACCATAAGTCATGACTTATGACTTAACCCTCTCTATTCTAACTCGAGTCTAAAAGACTAAATCATGGGTTAACTCTAGTTAGACTAGGGTTACTTAAAGGCAGTCACAACTGGGGTTAGCTTCTAGACTAGTCTACCAAAGTCAATGCTAGTCAAAGTCAACCTAGTCAACCATCATCCAAAATAATTCCTAAAAATTTTCATAAATTCAAATAAATAATATTAAAATCAAATAAACCCAAAATGACAAAAATACCCTCAAACTAAAAATGATAAATGAAATAGCCTAATCACATGGCTAGGCTCTAGGTCACTATCTCTAGGATTACACTAGTAAAACACCAAATCACAAGTCATAATTTTAAATAGTTTAAAATTGATTAAAAATCATCAAAAATTATAATATGAAATAAATATCAATAAATTATAATTATAATTATAAAATTTCAAAATTACCCTCATCTGGAAAACTGGGTGTTATAGTGTGTCATAACTATCGGCCTCCGAACTGCCAGAACGAGATCGCCCACTTGGAATGTTCTGATTTTAACCTTCTTGTTGAAGGCTCCGGAGATACGTGCTTGGTATAGCTCGATTTGTTGTTGAGCTAACAGGCGCTTCTCATCGAGGGCCTCTAACTCTTGTAGTCGGTGATGGTGATTATCATCCATCGTCAGTCGGTAGGTGAGAGCAACGCGGAGCCAGGGGATTTGAGTCTCCAATGGGAGAACTGCCTCACTTCCGTATACCTATGAGAACGGTGTGTTCCCAGTGGCCGTCCGAACTGCAGTACGGTACGCCCATAAGCACTCACCGAGCTTTTTATTCCAGTCGCGTTTGTTTGATGACACGAACTTCTTGAAAAGCTTAATGATTGTTTTGTTGAACACTTCAGCCAGACCATTAGCTGCCGGATTGTATGGCATTGAAGCAATATTCTGGATTCGGTGTTTGTCGTAAAATCGATAGAAGGCGTGGCTTGCGAACTGTGGACCATTATCGTGGATGATCCTTCGGGGCAGTCCAAAGCGATAGATGACGTGATGCTTGAGGAAGCTGATTACGTTTGAAGTCTTCACTTCTGCTAGCGGAATAGCCTCCGCCCATTTAGAGAAGTAAACTGTGATTGCGAGTATGAAGCGGTGTCCTCTGGATGAAGGCCGAGTGATCAGACCAATGATGTCCATTCCCCATGCTTCGAAGGGCCAGGATGCCACCGTCATATGTAGGAACTCGGATGGTTGATGGATGAGATCTGCGTGGACTTGACAGGCTTTGCACTTTCTTGCATAGTCTATCGCGTCGGCAACCATCGTGGGCCAGTATTAGCCCATTCGGCGAAGGCGATCTAGTAGTTTCAGGCCAGGCTGATGGGCCTCACAGACGCCATCATGAGCTTCGCATACAGCTTCCTTGGCTTCTGTATTTGACAGACACCGAAGCAGTAATCCATCGTACGATCGCCGATACAGCATTTTCGTCTCCGTATCGTAGAAGAATCTGAGTGAACGTCTTCTGATAGAAGTGGCTTCCTTCGGATTCTCTGGCAGGATGTCGTAGACAACGAAGTCGATGAATGGTTGTCTCCAGTCTGGTGCTTCGTCGACTGTCAGAGCGGAGTAACTCTCCACACATTGAACATTATTCTTGGGACAGACCAATTTACGGCCTATTATGTCGACCAAGTGGTGAGCATAATTCGGAAATGCTAAGGAAGCGGCAAGGCCTGCTAGGGCATCGGCTTCAATATTCTGGAGTCTGGGAACGTGTTCTATGAAGAAGCCTTCCAAGGACGAGATGATGTCAATCGCTATTTGGTGATAGGGGATCATGTCTTCATGACGAACTTCGTATGAGCCCCGGATTTGGTTAACGATTAGCTGCAAATCGCCGTATGCTTCAAGATACTCTACCCCCAGCTCCTTTGCAAGTCGAAGGCTAATGACCAAAGCGTTGTACTCAGCCACATTGTTTGAACAGGGCTCCGTGAGGGAATAAGCCCGATTGATCACCAGCCCGGAGGGAGAAATTAGCACCACTCCGACTCCAGTGACGATGTTGCCCTTGGGCCCAGTTCTAGAAGCGCCGTCGAAGAACATTCGCCATACAGTATCATGGGAAGTCACATTTGAATTGACGACCTTATCGGGAATATCCTCATCTATTCTGGTTGACTCCGAACCGGGATGAGCTGCTAAAAAGTCTGCCAAAGCTTGACCTTTAACAGCCTTCTGCGGAACAAAGATCATGTGGTAGGGAGACAGTAATATCGCCCAGGTAGCGAGGCGAGAGCTGAGTGCACCTGGCTTAGTCATGAGGACCCTGAGGGGGTTGACTCTAGATATGACATGGATGGTTTATCCCGTGACGTAGTATCGCATTTTCTGAATGGCGAACACCAGAGCAAGGCACTCTTTCTCCACGACAGATTAGACGTAGTGTCGCATTTTCTGAATGGCGAACACCAGAGCAAGGCACTCTTTCTCCATGACAGTTTATCGATGTTCTGGTCCCATCATCATTCGGCTGAGGTAATATATAGCTTGCTCATGGCCTGCATTATTGTTTTGTGCAAGTAAAGCACCAAGAGAATGCTCCATTGCCCGCACATAGAGCAAAAATGGTTTTCCAGCAACCGGGGCCACCAGGACTGGATGGTTCGACAGATATTCTTTGATACTGTCGAAGGCGCGCTAACATTCTTCATCCCATACGAATGAAACGCCCTTCTTCATGAGGTGGGTGAATAGCTGACATCGTCCGGAGAGGTTAGAGATAAACCTCATGATGTAAGCTAGCCTCCCTTGAAGGCCTCGGAGTTCACGGAGATTTCTCGGGGGACCCATCTCCATGATCGCTTTAGTCTTCTCAGGGTCTATGTGGATACCTTTGAAAGTAATGATGAAACCCAAGAACTTCCCGCTGGATATGCCCAAAAATGATTTTGTGGGATTCATCTTCAAATTATGCGCTCGCATCAGGTCAAACACTATCCTCATATCATACAGATGATCCTCCTTAGAGCGGCTCTTGACGGCGATGTCATCGACGTAGCATTCCACTGTCTTGTGCAAGTGGTCTCTAAAGATGACACTCATGGCCCTTTGATAGGTGGCTCCTGCATTCTTTAAGCCGAAAGGCATGACTGTGTAGCAGTATGTGCCAATTGGTGTTCAAAATGATGTATGCTTTTCGTCATCAGGGAATATCTTGATTTGGTTGTACCCTGAAAAACCATCCATAAATGACATACGCTCGAAGCCGCAGGTGTTGTCAATCAAGATGTCTGTGATAGGGAGGGGGAACTCATCTTTAGGACACGCTTCATTCAGATTACGAAAGTCGATGCAGATTCGAATCTTTCCATTCTTCTTGAGAACTGGTACTATGTTGGCGACCTAGTCTGGATGCTGTTCCTCGCGAATAAAGCCGCTGGTTATCAGTTTGTTGACCTCAGCTTCAATAGCATTTATGATGTCGAGGCGGAACCGTCGTTGCTGTTGCTTGATCGGTTTTGCGTCCGGACGGATGTTGAGTTTGTGAAGTACAACCTCGGGATCAGTCCTGGCATGTCTTTGTAGCTCCAGGCGAACACGTCGATGTATTCTCTGATGAGTTGTAGTAATAATTTTCGCTCTTCGTCTGTCAGACTTTTGCTGACGAAGATGGGCTTTGGAGAAGACTCATCACCGAGATCGACTTGTACAACCTCATCTTCGGTGGGAGGCTCTCTTCGTTCGAACCGCTTCTCCTATTGCATATCTAGCTGTTGTGCCCACGACTCTAACTCAAGAAGTTCAGGAATGTCTTCATCTTCTTCGTAGGCATCGGCCAATACCATGTTGACGGACAAGATTTGCCTGAATACATCCCCGATGCTGATATCCGAATCGGAAGTTGGTGATCTGGTTGAGTGTGAATGCCAGTCGCATTCCTCATCCGAGCTTTCAGGAGTCGTTGCTGGTGTGACATAACCCAGCCCACATCTGGTTTTGCTATAATAATCTCGTGGTTTCCCAGCCGGGCTCGACAATTGTAAGGGTAATTGTCGTCCAGTACTGTAGTTCAAGCCTGGCATAGTTTCCAGATCATACCCCTATTTTTGTATGAGGTACTTGGGTCGGGAACTATACAGATAGAGGGGTAGTCTCCCGGTGTCGGGTTCGAGATCAACTTCTTCTATCTTGAAGGGCTGTGGATCATTCTTCCGGCCGAAGATGATTGGATGATCCTCTCCCTCGATTATGTGGTAAGCGTCTTCCACTGGAGTGAGTTGGTTTGCTGTGTAGACATTTGTCACTTGTGTGTGTAGGTGGGTGCCTATACCGTGTTCCATAGCATACACTGTACAAAGCTTATTAAGCTCGAGGTAGTTCAAAGATAGCCCTTTATTGATAAAATAAGGTATCTTTTCCAGTAGGATTACATCATCTGCGGATGGAACATCAGTGTGAGCAACTAGGTACTTGGCCAGCTCTGACTCTTCTTCGGCCACCCCCTGTGTCGATAAAGACTGGGAGGATGACTTGGGTAGCTTAATCACAGGGGCTCTCCTGGTGGAGCAGAATGTGGAGTCGTCGGCGCACTAGCGACCCCCAGTTTAGTGCTTGGTGTTATACGAGGAGTTATTGGCTGGCTAGCAGTCCCCGGCTTAGCGTTCGGCTAGCAATTCATTCTGGAAAAACGAATCGTCATCGGCTTGACAGAGGGATTGCGCTCCTCTGTTTGTTGTTGGCCAGCTCTGGGCAGCCTGATTGTCAGTGGCTCTGTCGTGGGTCTTCGCGCTTGGCCAGACCTCGGCAGTCGGATTATCATCTACTCCTCCTGTGCAGAGAGGCAGATTGCATCCTTACGCAGAGTGGCTGTAAGAGGCGTAGTTCTGCCAGGTTTGCGAGCTTGGAGGTGGATCGTCAGAGGTTCTTCTGATCCAGCTGCCATCTCAGTTTGAGCTTGAGTATCTACTTCGACAATGTGCCTTTTCGACTTCTCGTACAGGCATGAATCTGAGTAGTAGGATTCGACCCCTTTGAAGGGACCGATGTCGGCAAATTCTGTCCTCACGAAGCCATGCTTGTCGACGTACTTGAAGCACTGGTGCAGTGTAGAAGCCACGATCATGTAATCGTGTATCCAAGGACGCCCAGGAGAATATTGTAGGAATTGTCCACGTCTATGACATAACAGGTCACTTCTGACTGAAGGTCGCCGATTTGGCACTTCAAGCGAATCTTCCCGATCGGGTAGCTCCTGCCTGAATTGAAACCGCTGATGGCGGTGCTGGTCGGCGTCAGGCGATACATTGGGATGCGCATATGGTGTAGTAGACTCTTCGGGATGATGCTTATGGAAGAATCGGGATCAATATGCATCCGATCCACCTTGATATCGCCAATATATCCAGTATAATACAGAGGGCGATCGTGCATGTTGGTCTTGATAAGCATATCCTGCGGAGTGAAGACAATGTTTGGCATTGAACCTGTGCAAGCGCTGTCTTGAAGATCTGCAGACGAGCTTTCCCCAGTGAGATTGGACTGAGCCAGATATGCGTCGGCATTCTGGAGTGCTTCGCTCAGTACAATGCGAACATCTTTAGAGAGTCTCAGGAGCTCGTATAGCGACTATTTGGCCGGTGTGTTGGCCAGTTGCGCCAAGATGTCGAAGTTGTAGGGCTTCTCCAGCCCATGAGGTGTCTTCCTTCGGAGCGGTTTGTCGAAGCGAGTCTCCTTCGGCCTAGGCTTGTCGGTCGTCGAAGGTTGAGAAGGTCCTGGAGCATCAGCACTAGTCGGCTGATGATCTTCAGCCGAGTTATCTAGCAAAGGTTGAGTTTGTACGTCGGATCGGATAACAACAGCCTTAGCTTCTTCAACCTCTACCGAGATTGTGCGACATGATTTGACTTTTCTACTCTTTTTCTTGCTGGTGGAGGGAGATGCGGACTGGGTCACTTCAGGTACGAGGTCCGGATGGACCCACATGACCTCTCCTCGTAATATGGTAAGGGGTACTACACCCGCAGCCTGGTCTCGGGGAGGTGGAAGATTAGCGATCTCCATCTTTGCTCTGGGGATGGGTACTACTCCGTCTTGGGTCTTTGTCGGAGGGAAGCTGCCAAATTGTACTGACATCATGTTGGATGCCACGGTCACCTCTTCGAAATCAATGGCCAGGTCCTTGGAATCGATGAGATGTTGGATGTATCACTTCAGCTGGTAGCAGTCTTGTGTAGCATGGTGGACATAGCGGCGGTAATGGCAGTACTTGGGGCTCTTCATATCTCCAGGACGAGGCTCACGTCTTGGAGGAGGGAGCTGAATTCGTCCTCCTTGTATGAGCATGTCCAAGATGGGCTTGACATGCCCGTCCTCGAAGGAGTAGGTCATCTAAGGCCACTGCTTTTCTGCCGGCTTTGATTCGGGCTTTGGGGCTGTGTCGGCCACCATAGCCTGCATGCCCTTGTTGTCTCGATTGCTGGAGGAATTACCACCGTTGTTGTTGTTGATGTTAGGACGTTTGCCCTTGTCCTCCCCTTCCGAGATATCCAATCCCAGTTGACGAGCTTTCTTCACCTTGTCTTCTGCGCTAGTGGCACTGATGATGAACGTCTTCCAATCCTTGAATTGACTTTCGCCCATCCAGAGGCTGATTATGGGAAGCAGCCTCTTTTGGCAAATTTCAATCAAGATGGAATCAGGGTTACCGGAAGGCAACTTCATCGCGGTTTGGCGAAACCGCTCAATTTAGCTCCTTGTCAGCTCCTTTTCTCCCTGAACAACGTCCATGAGGGTGGACATCGTCACGTCTTGTCATACTTCGTAGAACCTCTCCAGGAACATACGTTTAAAGCCAGCGAAGGAATGGATGCAATTGTCCGGCAAGTTACGGTACCAGTCGAAGGCGACCCCTTCCAATGCTCCAATGAACAACCGCGTAAGGATGGCATCGTCATGAGGCAGATGGTCAGTTGTGACTTCGAAGTAGGTTATGTACCTACTTGCAGATGTCTTCCCATCATATGGATTGATGTGGAATGGTTTATATTTTGGTGGGAAGGGAACATCTCTCCATGCAGCAGGATACGGTTATCGTATCCTGAGGTCCTGGCATGTTTCTCGGGCGTGGAACATGGCCCGAAGCTCATGTACCTCTCTTCTTGCCTCCCTGGCCTCGTCTGTAGCGGTAGGAGCCGATATTTTAGGAGGATTATCATCCGGGTTTGGTGCAGCTGAGTTTGAGTCCGTATTGACCGCGGGACCCAAGCTTGTTTGGCCAGGCGTCCTTCCTTGCAGAGTTGGAAGGGCCGCTTTGATCTCGTCTATGGACTTGACCAAGGTATGCAGTATGGCCTCCAGAGTGTCGATGCATTGGCGATCACTAGGACCCTCTTGGTTGCTGTCCGTCATGAACACCATTCTTACATAAGGAGAGATTGAAGGAACGGTGAAGGACGTGCCCTCTGAGTCATATCCTTGTACAGAGAAGTCGTCAGGTTATGTGGGAATGTTCTCCTCTGGTTCGGACTCAGAAGGAATGGTACCCCCAGCTTCAGAGCTTGTCTCGTCTTGAAAGTTGTGGACGTCCTCGGGGACGTCGGAACCTGCTGCATCTGTTGGGGGAACCATTTTCCCCGGATTATCTTCTTGGAACACCAGATTGTCGTGGACGTTCCGAGGAGTGCTACCCCCGGCTCCAGTGCCTCCCAGAGATGTGGACGACGAATCTCCAAGTGTGGCAAATTTCATTTTTGAGCGGGTGCCTTGGAAGACTCCTCCCGTAAC
Organism: Iris pallida; assembly: GCA_029216955.1. Lineage (NCBI taxonomy): Eukaryota > Viridiplantae > Streptophyta > Magnoliopsida > Asparagales > Iridaceae > Iris > Iris pallida. The sequence continues at coordinate 2,345,986 of JANAVB010034420.1, forward strand.
GGTCGTAGACAACCGCTTAGAAGAGACTTTCTTGGTTGAGATTTTTGGACTGGAGACATTTATTTTCTTCCCTCTCCCGCTGCCAGGGATTTTTTGAACAGAATTGTAGGAGGCGACGAGAAGCGCCTCATCTTCTGAGCTTGGGTGTTACAGCCGTTAGAAGGCGGACCGTCGGTTTTTTTGTACTGCCGCCTTGTTGCAGCAGCAATTGACAATGACGTGGGTGCAGTGATATCCATGGGAGGATTCTCCGCACACTGAAGCTTCATCTCTTTTCTTGTGTTTGTGAAGAATCACGTTGCACAAGTCACCCGTTTTGTGGGCCCGGAAGTTTTGAGCACATGAGTGTGTTGGCATCCTGCCTGCTCCCTGATGTGGGGATAGTACAAGTACTTGCCCCTGATCATTGTTGGGAGATTCCTGATAACTATCCCATTCGTTGGCCGCCGGGGGCTGGATACGGATAGTTTTATATAACTTTCAATCAGGGGCCCACGTAATAGTCAGCGGGACGCCCTGATAGTCAGAAGTTGGGACAGCTGTCTGAGCTTGACGAGCCCGCGCTGTCCGAGACTTCTTTCTTCCAGCACCTGAGAGTGCATAGTAGGAAGAGTCCAAAGAGACTGGCACATGAGAGCATCTGCGGTCAGGACCGCCTGAAAGGCGGTCGAAGACTGACCATGAGCCGCATGGAGCAGATGGTATGCGGCTGGGTTTGCTGACCGTGCAGGCTGTCTGCATGCGGCTGGTATGTGTGGCCGCATGACCCTTCTGTATGTGGCTAGGAGCGGTAGCCGTATGATCCTTCGGGATGCGGTTGGAAGTCATGGCTATGCAGGCTGCCTGCATGCGGCTAACTTCTGCGGCCGCATGAGTCTTCTCCATGCGGCTGGCGGTTGCGGCCGTATGAGACTTCTCCATGCCGCTAGCGCCCTTATGCAGCTTGGACCTCATAGAGTTCCTTTTTGCCCCTGCAAGTCCAGCATCATAGTGTTTTCTTCTGTCGGACTTGGGGACAGCAGAGTCCTCTATGGTCTGAAGTGGAGCCGTGAGCGGGACTTCTCCACTGTCTCGGGCAACAGAGAGTACTTCTTCAAGAGCTTGAGGAGGAGCGAATGATTTGGGTTTCCACTCCTTGCGGGCCTTCTTCGTGCGGGCATGCCGCTGGACCGGGCCAGCGCTCCCGTCGGAGAGCATTTCTTCAAACGCCTGCTGGTCGAACTGGGCGACCAGCATTTGTTGAGTGGAGCCAAGTTTGGCTGCGTCCGATTGTGTCACCAACTCCTCAGCCTTGGAGAAGTTAGTCTCCTGCAGAGTCGCCATCGTGTTTGCCATTGATTATAAAAGAACAGAATAATTATATGGTAGGACTGGACTTTTACTTCACAATACAAACTCGCTCCTACAAAGAAAGTCTAGGGACGAAAACCTAGGTACAACAATCTAAGTACGATTGTTTAGTTTTTCGGGGGGTGACGGTAGAGGCTCGGGAAAGCGACGACAGCTCTGCCTTACTCCTTGGACGATCGGACGTAGCCTTGACTCTGGTGAAGAAATGCTCTCGGGCTGTGCGGGAAGACTCTTCTGTGCATGCTTTTGTCTCTCTGTGTGTCCAGCCGGGGGATCTTTTGCAAGGGAATGGCACCTTGCTATTTTTTTCGGGATCCTCTGCAAGCGAATGACACCTTGCTATTTATAGGAGTGGGGTGTGATCATTAGGGTTTGCAATGATTGCCCCTTAAAAAGTCGGCAGCCAATAATCTGGACCATTAATCTTGATTGCATCACATCTGGGTAATTAATTTTTGATTGTGCCAAATCTGTCTGGGCAATTAATGCTGATTGCCATAAATCTTTGTTATAAACTCGGATCTCCTGCCACGTGTTCATTCTGCTTGATTGCAATTAATCTGATTTGATTTGGGTAATTATCATGATTGTAACAAATCTGGGTTGTTATGATTTGCTAGCAACCATAACTCTGAGGAGATAAGGCCGCCACGTGTCTCAAATCTCATGAGGACCGCCACGTGTCTCTCTGTCTTGAGTGGGACGTCCTGATAGAGCCGCATGGGTGCGGTCTCTAAGTGAACCGCATATGGGTGGCTCCTACAATCCTAGCCGCATGAAGGTAGCAGCCGCATGAGGGTTGCGGCCGCATGAAGGAGGCAGCCGCATGAAGATGGCAGCTGTATGAAAGTGGTAGCCGCATGAAGGAGGCAGCCGCATAGGAGTGTCCGCCGCATAGGGAGCTTTGGAGTTGGTGGATCGTGCCAGCTATAAAAGATTTTCTTCTTTTTCCTAGGAACACGCCATCATGTCAGAGTCATTATTTCAACTTTATGTCAGAGCTGTCATTCATTGTATCAGAGCTGTCATTCATTGTGTCAGAGCTGTCATCAGAGCAATTAATTGGGCGGCTGCTTTATGGCTAGCTATAGAAGCGGACAGCGTATGGCCACGTGTCTTTGCCTGAGCCGCATGGAGCTGTTGGGGAGTTCCGAGCCGCATGAGGCTCCTTCTGTTTTGAGCCGCATTAGGCTCTTTCTGTTCTGAGCCGCATGAGGCTCCTTCTATTTTGAGCCGCATGAGGCTCTTTCTGTGTTGAGCCGCATGAGGCTCCTTCAGTTTTGAGCCGCATGAGGCTCCTTCTGTTTTGAGCCGCATGGACTTTTCTTGTCCTTTTCCATGCTTCTACACCAATGAACAGAGAGGAAAGTCGTACAGGATTTTGCTCAATGGGATGGTCACAGAAACTGAATAACAAAAAAATATACATAAACAAGGGTGACCGTATGAAGCACTAGTGCAGATGCCCGCAGAAGCATGGAGATCGAAGTAGATACCTGCTACGGGCGAGCGCACATCAGGATGAATCACCGCGCCAACAGTCGAAGGTTCATCGAGATCGCTAATATCAGAAATAGCCCTCTTTTACTTTACCTTTTTGGGGCCAGCCGCAAAAGCTTTTAGGGTTTTTGACCTTTTGGGGGCCATGGCGAAGAGCTAGGGTTTTGAAGAAGGAGAGAACTCTGGTGTATACTACTGAAGAAAATATGAAGGCAAGAAGGTTCTCTCTCCCTCAAAATGCCTACTTATAAGAAAGGACATGTTTGCGAGAGAAGACAAAACATCTTGGACGATGTGGTTCAGAAAAAAGGGTCATGCCGAACGTTCGCGTAATACGAGGAGTCATGATCACGCTTAAGGAGGAGACGGCTTAACGCATTTAATGCTGGAGCCTAAGCACATCGTCAGCCTGTCCGCAGGACGTGACGGGTATGTCCTCTACAAAAAAAGAGAAGACACGTGTCATGCTTCTTTTCAAAGTGCCTCGAGCTTGACCCAAGTTTGAGACACTTTGAAGGGGTCTGGTAGAAGCATAAAAAATTACAACAGATACAAGGTGCAGGAGGGTGCTGTCGTCGCCCACCCTCTTCCTACCATGGTCCAAATAACATATGGCACAAGTTAGTGTCCCCCACTACCGATCTAACATCACAGAGGCGCAGACAGTGAGATGCACAGACCAACTAAGGACGAAGACATTCTCCGAATTAAGTTCAAAAAAAAGCACTCTTCTTATTGTTCGTAGCTACAAGGGTCTATTACACAGGACTATTGTAAGTACATAAAAAAGAAGTTTCTTGAATCTCATTTATAAGGATCAATTACAAGGTCTTTGTTACACAAGTGCGAATAGAAATTTCAATGAACATAGGGGAAGGATCTTCTTCGATGGGCAGCATTCATAGTGTGGTCGTCATGGGAAAAAGAGAATGTAAAGTCTACATCAAAGTCTCTTCCCCACCGACTCATAGCGTCATCAGAGCCAACGCGCTTGTCACCAAGAGAAGCTAGAGCTCCAATATATACTGAAGTAGTGGAAGACCCAGAACCACAGCACGACGAAGCCCTATTTCTTCCAAAGATCAAGGCAGAGCACGGCCGGCTATTCATCGGGTGAGCAACCGATCTCGAACCCGTGGCTTGGATCTCCCATATCCCTCAGATGTCGCTCAGAGTCGAACTCCCTAAGAAGGACATTTGCATACTTTTCAAGGGCAGTGATAACTTCTTCTACATAGAGTTCCTCCATAAGAATGTAGCTCCTACAAACGAGAGAAGCCTCAACCAGCAACCAACTTACACAAGGCCGATCGCCGCTCGAAGTTAAGTTTGGATCTCGCATGGTGGTGAAGGATGCTGAGAAGAAGACAACGACTCTACATAGGAGAACTTCCCCTTTTATAGGACCGAGAGTGGCCTAGAGCGCACATCACATGGCCGACGGTCAGAATTCTCGTATTAATGGGACAAACCTAAGACTCGGTACTTTAAATGTTGGTCTTAGACCATTGGAATTCCCTATATTATGGTGGCAATTAAGAGGGAAGTCCTTAAAGAGCCGGTATTTATCGCTCTTTACTTAAGAAGCCAGGGCCTTCAAGCCAGATGCGCAGCCACCTCCCCGTGCCAACCTCAGAAACAAGATGGTGGCAGGTCCCCCTCCCCTTCTTCTATTCCAGAAGCTAATGTCATCACTCCAGAGGCGCAGCTATCTACCTGGGCCAATCCCAGACGCACAAGGGTGTCATACCCTTCCCTTCGAAGCCAACGCCTTTACTGTTCAGAGGCGCAGCTACTTACCTGCGTCCATATAAGGAGCAGGATGGGGATATGCTCACACAATCTCCATTCCTACGGCGTAGTCATCTGCTCCGGTTCAGAAGCTTATGTCACTTCTCTACAAGAGACTTGGGAACTCCCATCGCAACCAATGCATATCAACCAGTCGCTCCAAAAGCACAGTCACCTCGTCAACCTGAAGCACATGCCTACTTGTCGCCTATAACATAGTGACTCTGGTAGCCTGAAACATAGTTTCATAAGTTGCTCTATACACACAGAACTCTCGTCGTCATTTGAAGCCAAGTCCACTCGTAGCCTGAAAGCACAGAGATTCCGTCGTCTCCAAAAGCACGGTCTACTTGTCGCCCCAGAAGCACGACAACACTTAGTCCTCACAAAAGGCACTGGAAGCATGGGTCCACCCCAATTGGTTTGTTTAAACCGCCTCTTGCAAAGAAGATTGGGATTAATCATGATTGATATCATATCAGATTGATTTAGATCTTAGACGAGGATCAATTAGACTCCAATTCTAGGATAAAATCCTAAGATTTATTCGACTGTATCCGAGCAAGCAAATCAGCACGCGCCACGTGTCACCTCCTTCGGTTATGTTTATAACCACCAGAGATCTCATTTGAGGGATATTTCGATGTCTGCCACGTGTCAGCGTCGCAGAAGCCCGTACCTTGCAATGACGGCAGATTCTTTTATATCTCAGGAATCCTAATGCACATCGCATATGTGCTCGATTCTCTATAAATAGAAGGAGTTCTTCTTTCACCGAGAGGAAGAAAAAAGGAGAGAGGGAACATTGACAATTGACAATCTTTAAAGGAGCAGCGATCTCTATCTGTGAAGAGTCGACCACCCTCATCCACCTATTAACCAAAGAACCAACCAACCAACAATCTTCAAGGGATCTTCTCATTTAGACAGCCTCTTGATCGGTGACCCTAGAGTCCCATCAAAGGCGCCACTGGGCCATAGAAAGGTTGATTCGTCGTCAGATCGTCAACAGAGTAAAGGAGCTACTGCAGCGCTCGATCTCCACCGTCACACTTTTCCAGAAACCTCTTCTTCCTGTACTTAGAATATCATGTTTAGGACTTCCTTCTTTGTACACATATACCTTATACATTCAATAAAGCAAAAAGTTTGTTCAACCTTTCGTTACGTCGAATAAGAGGTGGAATACATTTCAGCTAATTGTAAAGAAGACAGGGATATTTGTATCAATCTTTACATGATACATGTATCAGTCATTGAATATTATATCATTAATTTGTAGAGGGACTGTCCATGTACCAGTCCTATATAGAAGTAGTATTTCAGTCTTAACACATGATGTATATTTAGTTAATTGAACAATGTAAGGGGGGACACTCCTTTTGGGTATCAATAAACTGTCCTGAACGGGAGTTGAGATAGTAGTATATACAGAAAGATTTGGGGGCTCAAGAATAGAGCCATTTGGCAGTGAAGGGAAGACCAAGGTATCAGCCATAAGGTACTGGTATCAGTCCTTAACTAGGTGCTCGTGCTACTTGATAGCAGTAGCTATAGAATGAGGGGAGGTTAGGACATGTTGCATTAATGCAATTCATGTATCAGTTAGTATGGGACTGATTTGTGAGGATGCATCAGTTATATGGGAAGGGAACAATGTATCAGTCAATGTATGGCACATGATTATATCAGTTAAGTAACCCTTTGGTATCAGTCATGGTACCTTGTTTAGTCCATTATTTGGTAATTTGTATAGGTCTCACTTTGGTACAGACCTACCTATAGGTGTTGCATATCAGTTAAGGTAGAGTAGTTAGGCTTTGGTATTCATTAATGTATCAGCTATATATATATATATATATATATATATATATATATATATATATATATATATATATATATAAGAGAGAATTTTAGCCATATGGATAGCACTAGCTATAGCAGTGCAGCAGTAGCAGTAGCCCTTGCTACTTGATATGGCAGTAGCAGCAACAACATACCTTGTTGTTTGCTTTAGTACAGCGTCACAAATTGAAGAGGAGAACATGTATCAATGAGAGTAGCAGTTATAGGATCGAGTTTAGGCCTTAACATCAATAGGAAGTTGGGAACCATTGTATCAGTCATTTGAAATATAGTCCCATTCATTATGAATGTTGTATATATCAGCCTCTATTAGTACTTTGTATCAGTAGATATATGAGGAATGGGACTGTTATGGATAATGTATCATATAGATATAGGGGATTGATGTATTAGATAAAGGGGGTTATTTACCAGTATACCTAAGGGGGCTATTGATATTAGGTAGCAGTTAATTACCTATTAGCTAAATACCTATATAGCCTGATAGGTAGTAGCTTGATAAGGGATTGGGATATAGTATCATATAGATACATTATAGAGTATGTAAGAGAATAGGGTAATGGATATACTAGTTTTCCATGTTAGGATATAATATTGATACCATAGTATCCTAGTTTAACTAATATAGCCTAGAAACTTACAGTATGGTTCCAATATCCTAGAAATAGACTAATTTAACCAATTTTGACCTAGAGTTGACCAGTTTGACCAAATCGATCTAGTTTGACTTCTATGACCTAGAAGAGGCCTAGAAGTATATAATTAAGGCATTTAAATATTGTTTACTCTAGAACATCTTGTAACTCTGTAAATTCATAATAGGTCTTTGTGACGCCGGTTCAGATATCGATACTCAGTCGTTGCTCAGGATATCAGGCGAGTACCTGTCTCTGATATTGTTTTCATCATGAAAGTATCTATATTACCTGCTCTAGACTATTTTTTTAATGTTGACACACTGTTACACGGATTGATGCTAAATGGATTTTGTTAGGAGATGTTATCCCCATATCGAGTACATCGTGTATATCATGTCATATTCTTTATCATGTGCATCATGTACTCCTTGTATTCGTACTATTCTCTTATGTACTTCACGTACTTCATGTACTTCATGTGCTTTATGTGTAAATAAAAATTATGTACATAACGTGTTATGATCAGATCCATGTGTATTGATTGGGACGGAGGAGTAGAAGTGGTTATATGATTAAATCACTTAGTATAATCATGTACATGATGATTATACCTTTTCACGTATAATCGAGTTACCGTAGATAATTATGTGCAACCTAAACCAATCACATAACTATCTTGTGCTCTAAATCACTTTATGTTTATTCCAGTTTAATATATTCTTTATCTTATTTATGTACTCAGTTTATTATATGTTCATGATACTATCTCTCTGTATTTCTATTCTAGTACATCATGTATATTATTCTACTACGAGTCATATATTTTCTACCATACAATGGAACTGCTTTCACAGTTACGTTCTTCGTTCCAATCCTTACTGGGTATATTTTTCATATAATCTGGAAGACTTTTGCATGACCTATTATGGAGCGGGCGTTGATGACGTTTGTGACTTGGATCACCAGGAGGATCCTGCTAGCTTTTATGAGACACCTGTAGTGCTTAGTCAGATAGCAAGGATATTTGTCTGGATTTATTTTCCAGTTACCTCTCTGAGATGTCTTAATATACTATCTACTCTTTGAGATGTGTTGTTGACTCTTAGACTTATTTCTATTTGGTTGTATTACACTTTTGACATCTATCTATTTCCTTATCGTGCTATTATTCTTCCTTAGTTATTGTGATTGTATTATTCTGTGATTGTCCTCCGTATGGAGAGTTATCATCGACAGGTATATTTATATTGTGTTATTGATAGTTGTGCAACCTAGGACAATGTTCTACCGTCGACACTACGGTGTAGGCTGGATGTACCCACGGTTTTGTGCCCTTTTACCGGGTGCGGGTCGTGACACACCATGACTCGACATGAGGCATAGACTCATTCTACTCCTACAAGACCATTACTAATAAGTATATTCAGCCTTACAGGTAATGATTCTGGCTACAAACCAGCTCGTGTCGCAAATCATGCAGATGTAAATGAATGTGAAGTACCAAAATCAAATAAAGCTGAAGCTGAATGAATGTAAACGAGAATGGTACTTACTACCATCTCTTCTGTTGCAAGTGCGTCCTCGATGGAAAACATGAAAGCCTGACCCTGACCCTGACCCTGATCGCTGGTGCTGGACCTCTATGCTGTTGGCCTCTCTACCTCTGAACCAGAGCCAGAGCATACTGCTGTGGCTACTGCTGTTGGAACTGATGGGACTGTGTCGGTAATGGCCTTTGAGCCTGCTGCTGCTAAACCGATGCTGGCGCCCTGAACTGCTGAACTGCTGGCTAGAAAGATGATGATATAGCCGAACTCTTCCAGGGACAAGTCCCAATCATGTGGTTTGGTGCTCCATAAGCTAGGCACAAGCCTTGTGCCCTACAATGCTCTGTCAAAACATGCCATGCCTTCCCACAATGGGAACAACCCACTGAGGAAGCCTGCCTCAACTGCTGTTGAGGACGCGGCTGAGACGACTGCTGATAGGAAGCCGTCGAAGCCGGTCCCCTCAGAGATATAATCGTCAAATCTCGAACTGGTGGAGCTGGTGCTAACAACTAGGAAGAAGACCCCTTCCGAATTTGAGGCTTCTTCTTGTTTGCAAAAACAAAAAGTTGTTCTATTACAAACTTTTGAAAAAGAGTACAAGAGTACAATTTGAATTCTAGGGAAGTACAATTGTAGGAATCTGATCAGAAGACGATCACTTTATCCCTTGGACTATGTGAACTTGAAGACTAGAGCCTCTGAAGAATGCAGCAGCAATTTTGCAACAGTTCTTGATCTCTCTCTGTGTGTTTCTTTAACAATGATTAGAAACTCTATTTATAGAGTTCAGGAAATAACTGTTTTAGCAGTTATTCTGATGTGCGCGAGGCTGCATTGTGCCATATTGGGTTGCGCCAACCTCATGTTGCGCCAACTTTCATTCAGTTATCAATCGTGTACTAACTGTATTTAGATTTGTGGCATCATGTGATTGAGATGCGCGTGGTCGTGTACAGAATAGTAGACACATCTTGAGAGATTTGTGGCATGTATGCCACGTCATCCTGTTTTGGAAATGAAAATTGTCTCGACTTTATCAGGTTGTGCGAGCTTCAGTCAACAAGTTGAATTGTGCCTGATTGGAATGCGCCTAGACATGTGACAGCTTTTGATAAGAAGTCGTTCAGATTGTGCCTAGGCGCAACTAAGGATTTTGTTTAGATTGCGCCTAGGCGCAACTCACATGGCGTACAGGATAGCTGTCAACCCAATCTCCTCGAGCGGCACAATTCGAGGGATTCAAAGAGATTTTCCTCGTTCACTGTGTTGTCAGTTGTCAGTGCTGTCAGGTAATGATGGCCATTAAATATCAAATGCCACGTAGATTTTGGCACAATGTGACTGGGCGTAGTCTGATATATGGCACAACCTGATCAGTGGCGCAGTTTGATCTCTGGCATTCATATCAGTGGCACAGCTTAATTTTTGGGGCACAACTTGATCACTGATTAGTAGGTTCATGGCACAAATTGATTTTTAGGCCCTACAAGACCCCCTTCAAAGTTTTCAAAACTTAAAAAACATTTCAAAGTTTTGAAATACTTTGAATTTATAAAAGTTTTGACTGAGTCAAGTTGTGCTAGTCCATGCCCGGTTATCACAATTAAATTTCTTTCTCGAAAACACTCAATCTCCTCTTCGTCTTCCCGAGTTTCATTGATGATTTTTCAGTTTCCCATGAGGAATATGAAGAGTCAATTTGGTGATATATATGTAGGGGTTGATCTTCATAATTTATTTTTTACTTCTGTAATTTCGATGGCATCTAAGAAGGAGATGGAGACCAATGTTGTCACCAAAATCAGGTCCCCTGAAGCGAAACTCGACGTCACACCTTTGACTTATTTGTTGGAGGCTGACCCGGCATTGAGGGCGGCGAACTTTCTAGACTGCTTCGGATTAAACCCATCCATCTTTAATCGTTCGAGTGGTGGGCCATCCTCTGAAGAGCGCGGCGATTCGGAGGGATTTCTTAATCTGATGCGTCGCTCAGGAATCTGTAACATGCAAGAGTTGGATGCTGCACTTCGTCAGACCGATGAAAACAAGAAAAAGGAATAATGTTTAAGCATGACAACTTTTTATTCTCTTTTCTTGTGTCCTTGTCTGTAGGGGTCCACCCATCTTTTATGCAACGAAATCTAAAATTTTTGATATATTGTGTGGCTGTGATTTCAAATGGCACATGTAGATGCGTTCCTTTGGCTAATTCAATGCTTACTCTTTCATTGAGGGACGCATGGCAGTCATCAAATGGCTTCAATCACCTATTGTTTAGTTCTTTTCAAAAAAACTAGGCTCCTAGAATGACGCGCCTGTTTCATCTTTAACACTTTTAAAAGGACGACCAGAAATGAAAAAGTCATTCATACTTTCTCAAAACAAATAGCTTCTCACAAGGTCTTACTATTCATAAGTCCACTTGCGCCACTTCGTCCCGATGCTATTCGTTTGCATGCTGTGACTTCAGAAATTGGTAAGTCTCAAACAAATGATCAATGGTATGAGCATTTTTCTTTTGTGCCACTTTTAAAGATAGGTATTGATCTGTATGTTGTAGACACCGTTGATATGCGCTAACGATTTCTGAGAATAGGCGCGCACTGTGGTTTAGTGCTTAGCTTTAATCAGAGGCGCACACTGCTGATATGTGCCTGTTTGATCGACGCGCGCTATTTGAGATACGCCTGTTGATCAGTGCACATCGTTGAGATGCACTTGTGCTTCTGAGAATAGGCGCACATTGTTGATGCGTGTTTGTACTTCTGAGAATAGGCGCATATTGCTGATATGCGCCTGTTGATCAGCACACTGTTGATGTGCGCGTCGGTGCTTCTGAGAATAGACGCACATTGCTGATAGGCACCTGTTGATCAGCACATTGTCGATGTGCACGCAGTTTTGATAGATTTTACTAACTTTTCTTTTCTTTGTTCATATTTGCAGAAGTTTGGTTGACAAGTTTCTTCAAAACTGGCATTGGCGATTTGGATGCTACGAAGAGCATTCTTCTGACACCCACATCAGACAGGTCATATGATTCTGACACTTAGATTAGACAGCTCAAGACTCTGTATTCCAGAAGGATCTTCCTCAGATGGTAGGAAGAGCCTTTATACATGAGAGTTGGATGGTGGAGAGACAGAATTAGGAATCGTATCATAAGAGTGATCTCATTCCTAGTTCTCCTGGTGAGCCGTCTTCTCTCCACCAGTTGTATTGACAGCAACTCATCTTTGAGCTGCTGTACTCAGTGGTTCTCCTCTCATATTTCTGAGAGAGAAGACCAGAGTTGATTCTATTATCTGGCTCGTTGCTTCAGGTCGAGACGACAAGGAACCGGCACCAACAAATAAGAAGATCCAAAGATGTAATAGACCTTCATGTTATATTTAGAATAAAAATCTGAGATGTAATAGGTTTTCGTTAAGATGTATCTGTGTTCTTAAAGAAGGAATAAAGAATGATTTTCTCTTCTTTATGATTTGATTTTGATGTGGTGATAATGAAAATAGAATTAAGGAGAAATGTGGAGATGACAAGTTGCTGGTGTAAATAAACATAATTCCGAAGCATGGAGAATGTGAACTCTCGTTATGAAAAGTGAATAGTCACTTCAATTTTTGAGAAAATGATACTGAATGAATGAACAGTTATAAATGAACAAACAGTTATAAATGAACGAACAGTTATAAATGAACGAACAGTTGGGCTTCCTTCAAAAAGTCGCATCGGTTCTCGATGTTGACTATCTAGTTGTTCTGTCTATAAATAGAACAAAACTTTCATAGATATCGTCACTTTCTTTCTTTTTTGTACAAAATGTCCTCCAAAGATTTACTTATCCCGAAGCTTGAAGGAAAGACTAAGACACCACCTGCTGGGCCTTCAGTACCTCCTCAGAAAGAAAGGGGTGAAGGCTCAATTGCTCCTGCACCAGGAGAGGACATGATTTCTAAGCTAGTGGAGCCTGGGAAGACTGTTGAAGAAGAGGCATTGAGGATGGCTGCCTGCAAGTTTCTTGTGAGTTCAGACAATGAGATGTTTGAACTGTTGGTGAACTATGTATTTAATCATGAAGGATCAGGGCCTCCTTCCTTTCCTTAATATTATGTAACTCCATGAATAAAATGAACTTTTATTTACATCATGTTTCCGAAATAAAGTACATTTTGCCTTTACATATAATATTTCTTGAGAAATTTGCCATTGATAGGCATCATAGCAACTCTACCATCCATATCTGTTAATTGATAGGCTCCATTTTAGAAAACTTTATTTACCACATATGGCCCTTCCGATTTTGCCTCGAACTTGCCTTTGATTATATGTGTCATAGTCATAGGACGTCTGACTGTAAGAACTAACTCGCCTTCCTGAAATGTTCGCACTCTGACTTTGTGATTGAAAGCTTTTGAAATCTGGGCTTGATAAAGTTCGATGTGCTGTTGAGCTAATAGCTTTTCTCGTCGAGCGCCTCCAATTCTTGAAGCCGAAGACGATCATTATTTTCTATAGTAAGCTCGTTAGCAATGGCAATTCTCACTGATGGAATTTAAATTTCTAAAGGTAAAACAGCTTCACATCCATATACTAGAAAAAAAGGTGTACAACCTGTGGGGTTACGGACAGTAGTGCGATATGCCCATAGACATTCTCCAAGTTTATCACTCCAATTATGTTTGTTAATAGAGACAAACTTTTTAACGAGTTTGATAATGGTCTTGTTGAATGCTTCAGAAAGCCCGTTAGCCGCAGGATTATAGGCCATAGAAGCGACATTATTGATTCTATTGTCATCACAGAACCTATTAAACTTTTGGCTGATAAATTGTAGCCCATTATCAGGGATGATTCGGCAAGGGACACCAAATCTGTATATCACATGATGTTTGATGAAGTTGATGACATTACTAGTTTTTACTTCAGCTAAAGGTATAGCTTCTGCCCACTTGGAAAAATAATTAGTTATAGCCAAGATGAACCGATATCCTTTAGATAAAAGAGGATTGATAGGGCCAATTATATCCATGCCCCAATCTTCAAAAGGCCATGAAGCAGCAGTCGGATAAAGAAATTCCGACGGTTGGTGAATAAAATCTGCATGAATTTGACATGCACGGTATTTCCTTGCATAGTCAATAGCATCTGATACCATAGAGGGCCAGTAGTAGCCCATACGTCAGATACGATCCTGTAGTTTAGGACCAGGTTGATGTGCTCCACAAACATCATCATGAGCTTCGCATAATATCTGCTTTGCTTCATCACCAGCGAGACATCTCAAAAGTAATCCATCAAATGTTCTTCGATAGAGATTTTTAGTAGTATGATTATAGTAGAATCGAAGCGATCGGCGACGGATGCTTGTAGCTTCTTTAGGATCTTCTGGCAAAATGTCATGTACTACAAAATCAATGAAAGGTGCTCTGCAGTCCTCGATAACGACATTGACTTCAGTTAGATTGATAAATTCAATGTTGTGGTTGTTTTCAACACAAAACAGTTCTCTATTAGAGATAACAACCATTTGTTGTCGTTTGACTGGAACTGCCAATATTGCAGCTAGGTTAGCTAAGGCATCAGCTTCTGTATTGCATGCGCGACGTACATGTTCGATGAAGAACCCTTTGAACGAAGAAGCTATCCTGGTTGTTGCTTCATGGTATGGTACCAAATCTTGATGTCGGACTTCATATATGCCTCTAACCTGATTAACAATCAGCTTAGAATCACCATATACTTCGAGATATTCAATATTCAGTTGTTTGGCCAATTAGAGTCCAATGAGCAAGGCATTGTATTATGCCACATTGTTAGAGCACGACTCGTCTAAAGAATAAGCCCTTTGAATAGCTAATCCATCGGGTGAAACGAGAACAATTTCCACTCCAGCAACTAGGGTACCTCCAGGTCCAATTCTAGAAGCTCCATCAAAGAACAACCTCCTGGTAGAAAATTCTTCTGAGATCATATTTGATTCCAATGTTTCGTCCGAAATCTCATCATAGAGTTTAGATGTTTCAGGGACAGGATGAGCTGCTAAAAAGTCAGCAAGTGCTTGGCCTTTCACAGATATTTGAGGAACATAAACCATATCATATTGTGCTAATAATATGGCCCATGTGGCAAGCCTAGAATTGAGTGTACTTGGCTTCTTCATTAAGACTCGAAGAGGATTGACCCAGGATATAACATGAATAGTTTGGCCTATGATGTAATGTCTTGTCTTCTGAACGGCAAACATTAAGGCTAGACATTCTTTCTCCACCGGACTATAACGATGTTCAGCTCCAATCATCGTTCGACTAGGGTAGTAGATGGCTTGTTCATGACCTTCCTTGTTCTTCCGAGCAAACAAAGCTCCCAATGAATGGTCCATTGCCCGAACATACATTAAGAAGGGTATTCCTGAGATAGGTGGTACAAGAACCGGTGGACTCATTAAATACTACTTTATGTCATCAAATGCTCGTTGACATTCTTCCGTCCAAACGAAAGATACACCTTTCTTCATTAACTGAGTAAATGGTCTGCAACGTCCAGATAAATTCAAAATGAACCGCCTGATATACGCAAGTCGACCTTGGAATCCTCGTAGGTCTTTTAGGTTGCGTGGAGGACGCATCTCTTGAATGGCTTTGATCTTCTCAGGATCAACGTGTATACCCTTAGAGGTAATAACGAAGTCGAGAAATTTGCCACTAGAGACACCCAAGAAAGACTTGGTGGGGTTCATTTTGAGTTGATGCTGCGTATTAGATTGAAGATAGTTCTTAAATCTTGAATGTGATCTTCCTTTAGACGACTTTTGACAGCAATATCGTCAACATAGCATTCGACAGTCTTTCGCAGATGATCTCGAAAGATAGTACTCATAGCCCGCTGGTACGTTGTACCTGCGTTCTTAAGACCAAACGGCATAACTGCATAACAGTACACTCCACGAGGAGTACGAAACGAAATGTGTTTTTCATCTTCAGGATTCATCCGGATTTGATTATATCCAGGAAATCCATCCATGAAAGAAATTCGTTCGAATCCACATGTATTGTCGATCATAACGTCAGTAATTAGGAGAGGGAATTCGTCTTTAGGGCAAGCATCATTGAGATTCCGAAAGTCTATGCAAACTCGAACCTTTCCGGTTTTCTTTAAGACTGGTATAACGTTGGCTACCCAGTCAGGATGTTGTTCTTCTCTGATAAAACCGCAAGCTATAAGCTTTTTGACTTCATCATTATTTGCATCCATCATTTCGGGCTGGAATCGTCGTTGTTGTTGTTTGACCGGCTTGGCATTCGTCAAAATATTAAGCTTGTGAGTTGCAATTTGAGGATCTAATCCCGGCATATCTTCATAACTCCAGGCGAAGACATCAATATATTCACGAATAAGGTGGATTAATTCTTCTTTATCATCCTCTGATAGATTTTTGCTAATGAAGATTGGTCGTGAAATACCCTTCTCTCCAATATCAACTTGGACTAGTTGATCCTCAGTAGGTGGTTCTCGTTGTTCAAAATAAAGTTTCCACTGATTGTCCATCCTTTGTTCCCAAGGGTCCATTTCAGGAGCTTCCTCAATGTCATCTTCGTCATCTTCCGAAAATTCGACAGACACCATGTTAGAGGATATTGTTATCCTATGAACATGACCAATGCTGGTATCGGAATCCCAGGAGATAGAATCAGAAGAGTTAGATCGTTCTTCATCATCAGATTCGGAAGGCTCCAGAGTTGGAAGTGGTGAAGCATAACCTAGTACCCATTTTATTTTACTGTGGTTTTGTTGTGATTTTCCTTTTGGAACAACAATATGAAGAGGAGTTCGCCTTCCTTTACCGTTGTTAAGGCCCGTTCTGAAATCATAGCCCATTTTACGGATGATTGCTTTAGATTGTGGACTATAGCGGCGTAATTGTAGCCTTCATGTATCATCTATATTATCGTTATAGAGCAAGATTTTTTGTTCCTCTCTTTTGTTGAAGAATATAGGCATTTCATCTTTCTTTCGAGACGGTACTAAGAAGTACGACTCTTGTATTGAATCCAGTGATACCACATTTCGCAAAAATGATATGACTTCTATTATAAGTGGTTGAAAGCTATCTAGCATATCCAAATAACATTGAGTATAATAAGAGACATCAGTATACTACAAAGGAGATGCTTTACTGATTTTTATACCATCATTTACAACTGGAACTTTAGCCTTAGTAGGCTAAGTCAGATTGATGACAAGAGGGGCAGAAGAAAAATGATAAGGAGGAGGGGGCTTCCTACGACGAAGGTCAATTACAAGCGGCTCAGAAGAGGTGAGCTCCCTTTGTTCCTGACTATCACCCTTAGGTTGCTTCTCATGGGAAGGAAGATAGATAGTCAGTGGTTTGGAAGACTGAGGACAGGAGGTACGTCCTTCGACCGGGATTACTGGAGTATCATTCGACACATTTTTCTGTTCTTCATCTGTTTCCATTGCTAGAACCACCTTCATGAATTCCTCCCTGCACATATGAGAATCGTTGCAATATGCTTCAACTCCTTTAAAAGGATTCAGATCTGCAATATTTTTTTGGACTTCTCCATTACCACCACATATTTGAAACATTGGTGGAGAGTAGAAGGTGCAATATTGTGTTCATAGAGAAATGGTCTTCCTAAAAAAGCATTGTATGAGCCATGATTGTCAATAACATAGAAAGTTACCTTTGTACGAAGATTGTCAATTTGAAGTTTTAGGCGTATCTTCCCCAAAGGTTCACTTCTTCCTTGATTGAACCCCAAGATGGTAGTGGTAGTTGTAGAAAGGTTATGCACCGGGATCTTCAAAGCATCCAGCAAAGACTTCGGCATGATACTAAGTGCAGACCCTGGGTCAATCAAAATGCGATCAATTTTTATGGTGTCCACATACCCCGTGAAATAGAGAGGACGATCGTCTTCTAACAGCATGTCATCTTGTGTAAAAGTAATGTTGGGTATTAATTCAAATACACTATGATAATGTGCACAGCTGACTGCCTCATTTTCAGGCTTCTTGAGAAGAGTAAGACAAGCGTTAGCCTGCATCAAGGCTTCACTTAACGTCTCTCGAGTTTCTTTTGAGAGACTTAAGAGTTCAAAGATTGACAATCTTGTAGGAGTATTGGCCAATTGGGCCAATATGTCAAAGTTATACGGCTTTTCAAGTCCAAGAGACGAGGACTTTTTCAATGCTTTGTCAAAACGAACAGGTTGCTTTCCCTTGTCTGCTGATGTCGGTTTAGGAGGAGTTGGTTCAGCCACCTGCAAGGATGTAGATGGTATATTCTCAACAGGAGAAGATGATGTAGGAAGAGCATCAGGAGATGGAGCAGGATTCTCTTGATTTTCGGGATATTCCCGAAGATAGGGTTTCCCAGATCTACTGCCAATTAGAATTTTTTTCTTCTGTTACTAGTTCCAAGGATACCATGTTCCAGTTCTTAGATTTGGATTTGGAGTGCTTCTTTTGCTTAGAAGAGGAAGGCGTTTCAAAATCTGCTACCAGATCTGGATGAATCCACATGATCTCTCCTCTGTCAGTCGATAGTGGAACAAGACCTTCATTTTGAGGAGGTGGGAGATTCACGATCTCAAGAGTAGTCCTTGGAATGGGGACAACACCATCTTGTACAATTTGTTGTGGAAAATCACCGAATTGTAGAGAAACCACATTAGCAGTCTCCATCTTCTCATCCTGCTGCAGAGTAATTGCTCCAGAGTTGACCAACTCCTGGATTTTGCCCTTGAGCACGTAACATGCTCTGGTTGGATGCCCTATAAATCTTTGATAAACACAGTATTTAGGGTGATCAGTTTTACCCACTTCTTCTGGCCGTTTTGCCTCTGGCAGCTGAAGCTTATTGCTTTTGATCAAGCAATCAAAGATGCTCAAAGTATTATCTTCATCAAAAGAATACTCTTCTTTTGGACGAGTTGTTTTTGGTGGTGGTGCTGATGGAGTGGATGTTGTCTGAGTAACATTGACAGCCAAAGATTCCTTGCCTTTGAGATTGATGGCCAGTATTTCTTTACCCTTGCGTTTATTCTGACGATTATTACCCCCGGGTGTAGAATGTTCATCTTGGTTAAGATGAGTCATCTGAACTCCTAACTGTTTGAACTTTTCGGCACTGACCTCTGCGGCCTTGGCATTCACAATAAAAGAAGGCCATTCCTGGAATTATGTAGATCCTGTCCACATAATGATAATAGGCAACAAGTTTGATTTGTAAGTGTCTATTGTTACAGCAGATGGAGTTCCTAAAGGCATTTTGAGTGCCTCTTGGTGGAATCTTTCAATGAAACTATACGTGGATTCATTGTGCCTTTGTTTAATCTTAATGAGGGCAGACATTATCATGTAGTTGACTCCCTCATAAAATCGTTCCAAGAACATTTGCTTGAAACTAGCGAAAGAGTTATGCAGCCATAAGGCAAACTACGATACCAGTCGTATGCTGTGCCAGCTAAACAACCGAAGAACACTCTGGTAAGGAGAGCATCATTTGGTTGTAATTGGTCAGTTATCACCTCAAAGTGATTGATGTACTGACTTGGAGAAGTCTGCCATCAAACAACATAATGGTCGGAAGCTTGTATTTAGGAGGGAATGGAACCTCCTTCCACTCTGTAGGATATGGTTGCTTTATGCCCAATCTTTATAGACCATCTTTCTGCTTGAAGGCCTCAAACTAAGTGCATAAGAGTTTCACAGCCCCATTAGCATCCCCTGATGTTTGGGAATTGGTAGACTGGTTAGAAGTGTTAGGAGGAGAAACAACATGGTAATTACCACCCCCAGCACCATACTAACTGGGATCAGCTTGAATCATCATAGAAGCAACCTGAGGAGGTGGTACCCCCAGACTAACAGGTACGAAAGATGATATAAGCTCAGGATTTGTAACAGGGTTTACAATCGGTGGCACGGTATGTTGAGCCACGATTATAGTGTGCATACTTGCAACCATTTCTACCATGGTCTTCATTTTGTCTTCTAATGCAACAATTCGTTACTCTTGACTGGTTGAAGTAGAGGCATATGCCGTCACTTCTCTTGCTGCTATTGATGAGATAGTTTATTCAGAACTTTCACTATCTGCATCAAACTCTAAAAAAGAGTCTTTTTTCTATATGAGCGATGGGGAGATCTTCTTGATTAAAGACAACTTGGTTTAAATGTCGATTTCTTGATATAATATATTGAAAGACACCTTCACTAGATGCATGAATCCGATCCAAGTATTGCTGACTGGGATTACGGGATGCATTACGTCTTGGACGTTTCCTAACCCAGTGCCTTGAGAAGTCATATTGATAGAAGCATATAATAGCTCGTCTTCATCTTCTATTATATGTTCGGGAGTTGAAGCATAGTTCAGACGATCGAAGACAGATCGTCGAGCTGATTGACTGCAACAGTTGATGATGACTTCATGAAGGCAGTGGCAATTTGAAGAGTGATTTAGAGGTGAGGAAGACATCCTTGCAATTTTCCGTCTTTGTGTAAGACGTTCCCGGAGATTAGTTACCACTACAGGACGAGAAGAAGTCGGAGGAACATATTCCTTAATGATGTTAGGAACATGTCTCCTATTCTTCAGATGTTTAGTACCCTGAGTGTACAAAGATGTACTCAACTCATTAGCATAAGTGGTTGGGTCCTTCTTTTCAAACTTTAGCTTCTGGTATAGATTGGCCTTTGGCATAGGGTTCTTACGTTTCACCATAGTTGATACTGGTTGGCGCCTATTGAGATAAGCGCGTAAATCAAAAAATTCTGCTCCAGGTGTCTCTGTTTGTGATACCCTCAATTTTCCTTACTTAGATCTTGAAATTTGCAAGGTGGGAAGAGCTTGACCAGACCCCATAGGGGTAGGCAAGATGCCCCTTTGATCAGTATTCCTTTCGATATCAGAGATTCGAAGACCTCTGTTTAAAGGAATAGAATCTGATATGTCTTCCTCTGAGTCATAAACCAGGGAAGTCTGAGAAAAGACCAAAGGGTGCTTTCCTTTATTTTATAGAGGGTTATCTAAGAAGCGTTCCCCTCTGTTCTATTGTGGGACCACTTTAGGCACAGGTTGCGCCAGTTGAGGAAATATCAAAGGACTCTTCCCTTTGTTCTGTCTAGTTTTGGCACTAGAACATTATTTCTCCAAGTTCAGAACTTGAGAATTAGAAGAGGGAATAGCCAAAAGACTAGTTCCCTTGGGTTGTACAAGAGCAACAGACTGCACCTGAGTCACTGATTGCTTGGGTTGCGCCATAGCACTACGGGCTACTGGTTGCACCCTAGTGATATAGGCTACTGGTTGTGCCTTGGCAGCAACATAGGTAGACTGTGCCTCAGCAACAGCCTGAACCGACTGCGCCTTGGCAGTAAAGAGAGTAGTAGACTGCGTGCGGGCAGCAGGAAGAGTGGACTGCGCATGGGCAGCAGGATGAAGGGGTTGCACCCTGGCAACAGAAGCAGGCTGTGCCTGAGCCACTGAGGCGGATTGCGCCTTAGCCACTGAGCACTCAAGTTGTGCCTGGGCAACAACAACTGCATGAGACTTAGGAGTCCACACAGTCTTGTTCTTGGCGATAGCCACAGTGCGCTTGTTGCTCTTGGTGTTAATTATATCCTCGTAGGCTGTCTGGTTGACTTGAACAACCAGAGTCTTCTGCGTCTTGCCGATCGACGTAGTATCATATTGAGTTGTCACCTTCTCATCGGAGGAGAAAGTCGTCCCTAGTAGAGTCGCCATTTTGTTTGCAAAAACAAAAAGTTGTTCTATTACAAACTTTTGAAAAAGAGTACAAGAGTACAATTTGAATTCTGGGGAAGTACAACTGTAGGAATCTGATCAGAAGACGATCACTTTATGCCTTGGACTATGTGAACTTAAAGACTATAGCCTCTGGAGAATGCTGCAACAATTTTACAAGAGTTCTTGATCTCTCTCTGTGTGTTCCTTCAACAATGATTGAAAACTCTATTTATAGAGTTCAGGAAATAACTGTTTTAGCAGTTATTCTGATGTGCGCGAGGCTGGATTGCGCCACATTGGGTTACGCCAACCTCATATTGTGCCAACTTTTATTTTGTTATTAATCGTGTACTAACTGTATTTAGACGCGTGGCATCATGTAATTGAGATGCGCGTGGTCGTCTACATGATAGTAGACACGTCTTGAGAGATTTGTGGCCTGTATGCCACGTCATCCTGTTTAGGAAATGAAAATTACCTCAACTTTATTAGGTTGCGTGAGCTTCAGTCAACAAGTTGAATTGTGCCTGATTTGACTGCGCCTAGACATGTGGCAGCTTTTGATAAGAAGTCGTTCAGATTGCGCCTAGGCGCAACTAAGGATTTTGTTTAGATTGCGCCTAGGCGCAACTCACAAGGCGTACAGGACAGCTGTCAACCCAATCTCTTCGAACGGCACAATTCGAGGGATTCGAAGAGATTTTCCTCGTTCACTGTGTTGTTAGTTGTCAGTGCTGTCAGGTAATGATGGCCATTAAATGTCAGATGCCACGTAGATTTTGGTGCAATGTGACTGGGCGCAGTCTGATATATGGCGCAAGCTGATCAGTGGCGCAGTTTAATCTCTAAGCTTCATATCAGTGGCACAGCTTGATTTTTGGGGTGCAACTTGATCACTGATTAGTAGGTTCATGGCATAACTTGATTTTTAGTCCCTACACTTCTGGCCTCCAACCGTATCCCCAATCCTCTAGAAAGTATACTCATGCCTCCTCACTGCCCTCATCTCAAAAGTCTAAAACACATGCTACTCTACCGACATGATGATCTCTAGATGAAGACCCTGCTGGAACCTTCTCGCCCGATCCAACTCGGTCGCCACCATAGAAGGGGAAAACCGACTAAGCGTGCTAAACTTCGCCATATGTCCATCGACAGTCCGGCCTATTTGCCAGAGGCTGTTGAACCTCTGCTGCAGATCATAACGTGACACCGCATCAAAATAGCAAGTCTGAAACCTTTCGCTAAAATCTGCCCAAGCTATCGGCACCACAAGAGATGCCTCGTGAGCCGCCCACTGGTCGCGAGCCAAATCCAAGGGTTACAACCAGACAACTGTCATATACTCCCTAGCCGCAATCTATCGCCTCCAAAATAGCCTCAATATCTTGAAGCCATGAATCAGACGCAATTTCATCCTCTGTACCATAAAAGTATGGGGATGGAGATGCCTGAAGTTGCTTGCAGAATTATTAACCTGAGTACCACCCCTCTCCAGGGCCATCTGAATGAACTAGGTAAGAACATCGTTCTGACACTGCTACAACGCCATGAAACCCTTCAAAACATCCACCAGTGCTCGAACAACACTCTCTGGCTGCTCAGGCTGAAATAGTATCGCTGGTTGAACCAGAGGAACTGGCACGACTCTGCCCTCCGGTCAAAGCAAGATTTTGCCCCTGAATGCTGAGGTTGCTCCTACTAAAAATGCAAAACCAAAGGACGCTAATCTGCCGTCAACAAGGCCCGAATAGGCCAATCAGAAGGATCAAGAACAGTGCCCCTGAAAATTAATGGACACATAGATCAGGTTAAGGGAATATGAAGGATCATCGATCAAAACTGATATCAGGTTAAAGGACTAGAGATAAAGAGTAATATAAAGGATATCAATGGAGAAGATTTAGTGACTAAGATAACTACCAATAACCCCTATATATCTGATAAATCAGACCTGTATGGGCCACCACTAAAAACCTATATCACGCCCCAGAACCAGAAACTGGCAAGTAGGGACGGAACAGGCCAGCTACTTATACTAAAGTACTCTTGTGCTCTAAAATAATGTATAAGCTGTATAGACGGGGGTTACCACTAAAAACCAACAGTCAATCCTAGGTCACATGATCCTAGATATCTCAATCACAGACAAGCAAATAATATACAAGGATATGATCATCAGGCATATAAGACAGTAAAGTATCCCAAACTATAATATATAGATGATCATGAAGCTAGTAATACAAAATAAAGAACTAGCAAGAGTATAAGTAATACATGATCAGCTCTATCTGTAGTCTAGAAAATATACAATCATGTCTAAGCCCCTAGGCCAAAAGTCAAGTTCAAAACATGAGCTAAATACGTGCTCGGTGACTAAACGCCTCAAAAGAATATACAAAAAAGAGTGGGTAAGAGAAAGAACACCCACTCAAGCACCCTGGTGCTTCAGGTGGTCACCATCGAGTGGAAGGTCTGAAAGATCCTCGGGCTTCTCACCTAGATCTGGTCAAACAAAACCAGCAGGGTTAGACCCCCAATTGCAAGTACTGCAAAGGAGACAAACTATGAACTAAAACCAACATGCAAATTATAACAATACTAAAGGTAAGGCAATAAAAACATGTAGGAAATAAATAAAGGTACCACAGGATATATGAAAGAAAATTGAAAACATGTAAGAGAAAGCATGTGAGGGTGAAACTGAGCATGTAAGCATGTAATGAATTCGAGCACGTAGAACAAGTGATAAAGCCGAGCATGTAAGACATGTAGTGAAGCTAGGCATATAGTAGGAATAATAGCATATACATGAATAACAGGAATCTTAGTACTGAAATAAGATAACTGGAGCAAGACAAGACTAGACAAGACAGGAAAGGAAAGGACTCCATCCATCAATCATGGACAAACAATGAGTACGACTTTTTTACATTAGCTAACTAGGGTTATCACAATCCAAATTGCTAACATATGTAAGTTTAAATCCAATCTAGTTGCTTGTCCTGCAGACTACCCGACTTATCCAGGCCAAAAAAGAAAAGAAAATATATAGTGGATACATCGCCCAAGAGACAAATGTATCCTAGATACTGGTTGCAACACTCGACGGTGCCCTGGAAGTGTGCTCATCATGACAGATAGCTCCAAATCTCTTGTACAGTAATGGGGCCAGAACAAAGGGCTGCAGGTAACTGGAAAAATCTTTCCTTCCAATGATCTAATCAATCAAGCTATTTGTTAATCCTTAACAATTTTATTCAGGATTCCGGGTGTAACATTCCACAAAATCTATCCTAGACATGAGACATGCGAGACTAGACAAGACAGGAAAAAAGTGCACTATAACAAGCCATAACAAGACAAGACAATATCAAGACATGAGTGCGCTACAACGAGCCACTAAATCAAGCTAGACATATACAAGAATCAGAAGTGCGCCATGATAGGCCACTATAAGAAAGCTAGACATGTACAAAAATTAGGAGTGTGTCATGATAGGCTACTATAAAGCAATCTAGACATGTACAGTAACGAGGAGTATGTCATGACAGGCCACTATTACGACAAGACAAGAACATGTATCGGGTCCAACCAAGTATGACAGTAAACTGGGCATAGCATGTACAGTAAAGAAAAAATCAAAAATAAACCAGAAAATTAAATCAAAATTAGGAAATAAACAACTTGGGTACTACATCAGTATTCTGACGGTACACACTGGTACATTATCGGTATGCCGGTTTCTATAAGCAAAACCTCTGTGTTAAAATTCTATCTGCCACATTAGTATATCATCGGTACAGACTGCTACACCGTCGATATGCCAAAAGTATCACAGCAGCTTTTCAACCATAAAAAGGGCTCACAAAATTGTATTTCATCGGTACACACCAGTATACCGATGGTATGCCAATTTTAGCTGAGAAACATTACTAAAGGCCTGAAACAAGTTCTAGAAACCAAATCTTGTCCCAAAAGTTGCTAATATCATTATAACCCTAAAAACAATACTAGAGGAAGGTCATGTACAACATGTATACTAAGTTTCATGGCAAGTACTCCAGCATGGTTCCCGATACAGAGTTTTCCTACTAAGAAAATATTAGGATTTCAAAGGAAACCAAAACCTAGCTCAGGCCAAATTTCTGAGACGGGCAAAATGATGATATTCATAGGAGAAACATACTTAGTAAAGCAAGTACTAAAAATAGTGGACTAACAAGACAGTAAGAAAATAAAACCCATACGAAAACCATAATACATCCAGTAGTTCGGCAAGATATACTTGCCTAATAAAGCTCCAAGCCTAACTATTCAAATCCACCACAAAGAGGGGTTAAAGAACCATATTCTGAGGTCTTGAGACCAAGCTCCAAGCATCCGAGGAATACAGAGTGGAAAAAAGAATGAATGAAGAGTGGAGAGAGAAAGTAAAAGAGAAATCGAAAAGAAACATAATTGTATATATAGAGAAGGTGAATTAATCGTAACTGTCAGATCACGATCCGCGACTCAATCAGGATCAATCTTAACCGTTCAGAAGAATAGAATGTATCATCACTATTCATCAAAATATCTGAATACTATTCATGAAAATATCTGAATACTATTCACAAAAATATCTATACAAAACTATCTCGAATCGAAAATATCAATAAAGTGGAAAATCTGCCCGGACGGTATACCGTTTGTATAGACTGGTATGTCGCTTTCATTGAAAAGTTTCAAAAATCAAGTTTTTCTCCAGTTCTACAGAGTCAAAGAAAATACGAAATACAGTATAAATATGTATCCGTCTACAAATACTAATATTGTGAGATGAGTCTCACATCACCCATGAAGTATACAAGTTGTATCCACAACTTGGACAATTCATATCTTAATACAAAGTCACTAAACTAGACACAACCTAATTGTACAATGAACCGATGCACATACCGCTCTCATTAGTAATTAGCCGAGTGTGTAAGCTCGTGCCATAACATGAATCCTAACTCTTGTGTCATGGAATGACAGTTTCAAGGGTATAGAAGTTATAGAAATAACTCCACAACTTAGGGTACATCAACTAATACTAGGTCAAACACACACAAACCAAAATATCGATTCCATCATCGGTAGCACCCGAGGCATTCTCGTAATTACGATCAAATTGTTTCTTTCCTTTGTAACTACAATCAAATCATTTCCTCTGTAACTTTGGTCTTTCCTCTGTAACTACGATCAAATCGTTTCGAGCACCTACGAATACATAAATACTACTCGTTAGCTACTATTCTAAGGTATGCTAAATATGTACTAGGGCATGACTACATATGGTCATAACATGGGTTCAGGGGATTTCTAAGTTGTTCTTCTAATACATAGACACTAAGTGTCCTTCCTACTAGGGTCTCATCGTATAAATATAACTCATACACCCTCTAGATACATGCAATGGGTACTAACCTACTCAAGTGGTCATGCAAGTATAGTCTGGGCCGTAATCAAGTTCATGGACAATTGAGTCTACTAACATATAGCCATATGCCATAAAACACTATATTTATAATGCTATTCTCATGCTCTCCATTTATATGAAATATATCCTAGACGTGCATACACATACTCTAGCCATATGCTCAATCCTAGCATGGCATAACACATTTCTAACATGTAACTTGTCATGCCTGGTCATAACACTAGTGTTACCATATATGTCACTCTAACTATGCATATGATCATACTAACCTATGTGTCTCAACCGTGACCTATATGTAGGACCGTTGAGCACCTCTAGAGGGGGGTAAATAGAGTGTGTGCATGTGTAGTGGAATAAATTTTATAATTAAAAACTTATATACTATGGCAAGTAAGAGCAACTGATATAATAATAAATGAATTATAGTAAAGTAAGAGTTAAGAAGATCAAACTCAGTGATACAGCGATATATACTAGCATCCCTCGTGGAGGACTAATCCAGTCTCGAGTACTCCTGCTCGATGTTAATCCACTATGGCACAAGCTTTAACTAAGTGCTTGCATCTCTTACAACACCGTGCTTGGGGACAAGTGCACGACCGATTTTACAACACCGTGCTTGACGACGAGTGAACAACCGACTCCAGAAGGTAATTTGAAAACTGGAACATCTTTTGAATACAACCTTTGATACAACTCTTCACAACCAAATTCTAGATTAAACAGAAATTATATTGTCGTGGCTAAGAGTGGTATAGGCTAGATTTGAAAGCGTAGCTCGTAGAAAATACTTAGAAATGAATAAAGAAGAGAAGATTGAATGAATGAGTGATTTGAAAATGTGAAAGTTCTTCTCTATTTATAATATTTTTGTAGACCAAATTCGAACAGAGTTCGAATGCAGAAATCTCGCATTCGAATATTAGATGTAGATATGGAGGGAATTCAAAATCTGCTCAACTACCATGACCGAACTCTGGCCGAGTTCTATATGAGTTATTTCAGAACTGTTTTGGGCCAACTGGTTAGGTTTTAGGCTATTTTAGAATATGGACTTTGGATATGTATTTGTGGATAAGTAGGCTATGATTTTTGTAGACTGTTATTTAGCTAAGCCAGTACCGATCCTGATCAACCTTACATATTTTTCTAGACTCAATAAAATAACATAATAAATATGCAAAACTTGTTCTTGATTCTATTGCGTTTGGTTCTTGATGACGATAAAATTTGTATAGCTTGTAGCAGTAGTAGGTGCAGTCTTGAAACCTGTAAACCTGTAACAGTATGTGTATTTTGTGTATCGATCAAAGTTGACGTTGATTATTAAAATTAGGTGTGATGATGACCAATGGGCCAACAATCTCCTCCATTTTGATAATTGATAAACTTTAAATCTATACCAAAATATAACGAATATAATATTGAACTTTGAATTTAAACCTGACTTATCTGAAGAAATCTTTAAAAAAATTATTTTGAGATATGCTCTTCTCCCCCTTTGTCATATACTCAAAATACGACTCCCCACAATTTATGAATCAAACATCAACAAAGAAAAATAGAGTAATACCCAATATATGATTTGCCAAGTTAACATCTCAAATAGTATAAACTATAATGTCAACTGTAGCAGTACTAGAACATCAGCAGTAGAAAAAAAAACTAACAACTCATGTAATTAATGAAAATGCTACTACAACTGAAAAGTCCAAAGTGCATAATAATAAAATCACTACAGAGAATCAAGTCCAAAAGCATAAAAAGTGAAAATTGTCACTACAACTCAGATCATCTTCAACAAGACAAATCCATAAAAAATACTAGACCAAAACATCAGATCAAAATCAACTATCAGTACCACCAGTAGGATCAACTGACGGAGCGGCATCAGGTGGCTCGGTCGGATCAAAATAAGCGGTCGTCGGGTCGAAGTAAGCATATGACGGAGCATCACCAAGTCTCGATCTGTCAAAGTCAAGGTGATGGATGATGGTCATTGGAGTAGTAGGATGATGAACGATCGTCCACTGATTGTCTGCCATCGTATTTTTCTAGATGTGGGCCTGAAAAATGTGATGGAACTCAGTGTCACTAAAGTTAGTCAGATCGGTCTGACACTGTTGTCCATGGAGAGTGACAAAAGTATCAAACCGGTGATAGATCTCATCAATAGTGTGACCCTAGGCTGCATGGGCTGGATCGACTAGAGCGTCTGCTGGGCCTACGATTGGAGCAAGTGGAGGTGGAGCATCACCAGAAAGGTAAGGAAACTTCCTAGACCTAAGAAGATCTGAAGGCATTCTAGAATTGGGACAAGATTCTAAATCGATACCAAATTTCTGAAAGATAGTCGTCAGATGTATATGATAGAGGAGGTTGCGGCCTGCCTCTGAAAGTTGATCATAAAGAATATCATAGTCTTGGGAAATGAAAAACTAATCCCAAAGTGGTTATGATATATCACAGACAACTCTAAGAACATGATCTCGTCAGTGGATCCCGTCTTGACTAGAAGAGATGAAATAATACTACGATATAATTCATAAAGTGTTGGTTTAGGTGACGTACATACAACCGTTTCGGAGAACCAGATCCGGATGACACAAATCTTTTTCTTTTGATGAATTTTTCCCTAACAAAAGTGATCCATCCGGATGACACAACCGTTTGGTAGAGGTAATCAGTACTAACAAAAGTGATCCATCCAAATTTTTCCCTCAAATCTTTTTCTTTTGATGAATTACCATAGTTGAATTTGGATTCTTGGAATGAAGGTTGACAATATAAGTAGTAGAATTGAGGAAACTAAGTGAAGTTGAAAGGAGACAGGCCTCAAAGTTGAGATCCCATCACCTCTAAAGTTGGAATCTCTCCTTTAATCCAATAAGATAAAGCAAGAAATAAAGTTGATTCTCCCAGGTAAAGTATGGACAGGACATGGTAGGACTCTGCTAAACCTCAATTTAATGGCATGAACCATTGAAAGACAAGTTTGCACTCTTTATGTAGGAATATATGTCCTAAACCTTGGAGTTTCAAATGTTTTATGAATATCACATAGTACCTTGACACATAAATACAGATAATATCCCATAGTTGTTACTATGCACAGTTGGTCTCAATATGCAAGTTAGACTATAGGCCCTATCCTATCACACACCAACATCTATACTTGCAGATGGTAGCTATAAATGAAGATTCATGGTGTTCAATCTATCCCACAAAATTATGAAAGGATTCGACTAATTTGCTTTGCTCCATGTGTCATATAATTGAGTTCAGTATTGTAAATTTCTGAGAATACGATAATTCTTTGGTGGTCTAGGATTTCAATATAGTCCTATATACGGACGTGTGAGCAACCGACTTTTAATTTTGGCGATGTCCTCAAATGATAGCTGTCATAGTTAATGGAGGTGGGAGAATAATTGGAAGCTATGATATAGTGAGAAGAACCTTATTGTTCAGACTTTGTCCTGATCTTGAATGAAAAATAGACTGATCATGGAAGAGTGATCTAAATATTTCGTGCCAAGATTTTCTACTTGTCGCATGTTAATTTATATTCAAGGGTTACATATCAACCAGTTTAGTGTTAAGCCCTCTTGTTTTAGCTAGGTTATACGCTAGATTAAAATGCTTAGGTATCATTTTTGTTTCACCTAAAGCCTCGGGGTTCTGCTATTGATCTCTGAAAATGATTGTGGCCTAAAATTTACAACTCGCAATTACATGGCATGCCACACCTAGAGATGTTCTATATGTCCGGAAATGTAGGTATCTATGCTATATGGAGGGATTACATTTCAGAAGTGTAAGTCTTAAAATTATTCACTCTTCTCATGTTCACTGTAGAGACATCTACATCATAGGTACAATCAACTTTTATTTCAACTGGCTGGAAGTCAAATATACCTTCATCTTTGCTTCAAAGGTTCTTCCATATATATAGTCTTTTGCTCCTTTTCCAACATCACTTTTGACCATCCAACCCAGCTACCTGCAGGTTGAGATGTTACCTAAGACTTTGGGGACATTATTGATAAGAAGTTCTCCTGGAACCTTCTGAAAGGCTTGGTTCTTGTTGTATATCATTAACAAGCCAATTATTTCTTCGACAACCATTCTGTGGATTTGGGTTGATCTACCACAACTGTTCTCATCTTCTTCGACCAAAATTCACATTTATCATTGGTTGTCATGGCGAGCTATCATTTTATAGTTTTTCTTCTTTTTGTTCCATAGAAAATCATGTTACTTGATCAATTCTCTATGAGAAAATTGTAAGGTATCAGGATGGCCAGTCATCACCAGGCTGTAGTCCCATATTTTTCATTCTCGGGACCATCTTTCTAGTTGCTTGCTTCAAGATCATACTCTTAGTCTTAGACTCTATAGTGGTAATTGCTTCAAGATCATCCTCTCATGCTATTTTCACACTTGTTACCACCGTATCTGTTGGTCAAAGGACCACAGAGAAGTTTCAAATCATCCAAATTACCCAAAAATAGTTCAAAAAAAGGCATTAGTGATCCAATTAACCAAACTAGTTGCATTACCTTACCGAACTAATAGTTTTGATAACTGAGCAATCCATTTTTCATTAAGTTGCAAAGATAAGAATCAACACTAACAAATAAATAAACATACATAATTGAGAATCATGCTAAATAGAAATGAATGTTCAGTAAAAAAAACATAAATAAAATTTGATTGCTTACAAATCTCAGAACATCCTGGTCTAAATCCTTCAATAATATAATAAAAAAAGAAAATTAATGTTAAAAACATATTTAAAGGATGCTTACTCTCTAGTCCCGAGTAACTAAGACCTTGCTTTTGATTTGTTTGAAGCATTTCAACACAAGCAGTTGGCCTTCGTCGTGAACTCAGTTCAGTTATTTCGTCGAACATAATTCAAACATATCCTCCGTTAGCCCTAATAACCTGACTGTTAACCAGCTCCACCTCGTCCTTATAGAGGAATCCGATGCGATGTCCCTAAGCGGCCCCAGCCCCCAGAATGGAGACTCCTCTGTCGCAATTCTCATGGCCACCCCGCTCTTCCCTGCGAAGAATATGTCCATGAGCGAGTCGACAATGGAGGTAGAGACATCGGCTTGGACCGGGACGGCGAAGTTGGGGCTGGAGGCATTAATTTTTTGTGGTAAGAAGGTCAGTTTCTGTGGAGTTGGTGGAGTAGTCGAAGATGAGCCTGACGCGGAGGGAGGAGAAGTGGAACACGATGTCAAGGCCGATGCTCCGCGATGCGCCGGTGACTATGGCCACCCGACCACTTAGAGGAGGGAGAGACGAGACGATGATGGAAGAGAAGGAGAAGCCATAATTTTTTGTGAGTGAGAGATTGATCTGGGAGAGGTTTTTATGAATGCAAGACAAGTCTCTTTTCTTTTTAAGTCAAAAACTTAATCGATAACTACCAGGAAAAAAATGTGAGTAATTCTCAACCTTTATGAAAAAATATCGATATTTTTTTATGTTTCTTAGAAAACGTTGCTAGATTATACGTAAGCCGACTTTAACATAAACATCAAAAAATAAATGTCAATATTTTCAACGATTGATATAGAAGGTCGATATTTGCTAACCTAAGCTGACTTGAACATAAACGTAGAGAAATAAACGTCGGTAATCCTAGACGTTTAAGAGCAAAGGTTGGTATTTGTCAACGTTTATTATAGAACGTCGGCGTATCATGCCTAAGCCGACGTTCTCATAAACGTCGGAAAAAAATGATAAAAAGTCAAATTTTCTTGTAGTGGCTGTCGTTGACAGCGGTAGTCAGCTGTCTAGTCCTCGAGAATCCTCAAGTGATAATGATATCGATCTATGCTCAATCACATAACTAGTAAAAGGAAAACAATCAAACACTCACACGATCACAGTCCACTATATCTCTTTTTGGTACATGATACATATCTATCTCATCCCGGAGACAAATCCGGCGAAACCCTCGAAATAATATACAATGATAATACATAACTGATTCTATACTAATTCTAACTCTTCCAAAGCAATCCTCCAAGATAACCTGCTAACACCTAGCAGACAATAATCTAGTCAGGAAAGGAGCAAAGTACATCCCGGTACAGTGTCACACAATAAAAAATAAAGCATGAAAAAGTAAATAAAAAATTGAACCAGACAATGCATGAAAACTGTAATGAAATGCAACCTGCAACACGAGAAGCTAATGAGAATCATAATAAAATATGTTTAAACTAATCACGGAGTTAGACAATGAATCAAGGATGCACAATTAGTAAACTAGGTGATTTGAAATATTGTCTCGACATGTGGTTGGCTAATGTTTATATTCGGACTGATCAGGCTTAGACATATGTGCAATATATGTCAAGCTATACTTCAGACTAGACTGGTTTGACCACACATCTACTCGGTATTTCTACTTTCCCATGATTTGAAAAATCAAGCAAGATTCGGAACTTAATGTCTTTGATTCTTATCAAGCAAGATTTGAAACTTGATTACTTTGATTCATGATTCAGAAATTCATAGCAAATAGATTCAAACATGTCTTTGAAATAAATCATGTAACACAAAACCACTAGTCATGACTCGTATCGAAAATCGTGTTGCAGTATGATTCATGCTAATTTAGAAAATAAAATAAATTATATTTATTTAACATTGAGAAACATATATATGGAGTACTTGCCTTAAGTCCAAGTTGCCCAAAAAGCTTCTTTAGTCCAACCTACTAAAATAGGAAATTTCTTATTAGAGTTCCATAAACTTCCAAATGAGTCCTAAAAACTCGGTCCAATAATCTAATAGCCTCTCACCAAGTCCAACTAACTTAACAATTCTTTCTAAATCAAATTCTACTAAAATCTACTACTAAACCAAAAACTTATCATAAACCCAACCCATCCATCCAAGCCTATACTCAACTTAATAAGCATCACTACTTCAGCCCAATAACCAAAAAGCCTATACAAATAATAACCTTCCTTTTCTGTAAAAGCCTATAACTTTTTTTCTATTTTCCTTGGGCTGAGCCTGAGCCCACAGTCTTATACTAGACCTGGCACGTTCAATCTCTAAACCCTAACACCCTCAAGCGTTAATTCTACTGAATATTGCTTCTTCACTAAAGCCTAATGACTTAAACTTAAATACAACTCCTTATTTGAATCCCATATCTACATTACTATTACTACTGCTGCTGAGTTATTCCTTTATTTTTTTTAAAGCCCATAGCTTACTGACTGTCCGACCCAATATTATACTTACAAAACCATAACCCTAATAACACTCTCTCTCCTCTCTTTCTATTCTTACACTCAACAGCCCAGAACCCTAACTCTTCTCATTACAGCCACCGAAGAACCCAAAGAACCCTAATTCCAAATCCTTCTCTCTTTTCACTCTCTCAATTCACTCATCAAAACACTCCAAAAGAACAAGCAGAGCAAAATCAAAAAGAAAAAGGAGGAGGTAAGGAGGTGGTGATTACAGAGGGCAGTGCTCGAGCTCGGGAACGTGGTCAGCGTCGACGAGGAAGAGGGTTTCGAAGTGGCTGGTGATTGTAGAGGAGCCGGACGAGAACCGTAATGGAAAGAGGTCGGGTCGATGGAGGAGACAAAGGTAGCTACAGATCTGGTCGAGGCTGGTCACAGCTAGGGCGGATCTGATCAGATCGAAGCAGATCTGACCCGCCAGCGGTGGAACAGTGAGAGCTATGGCTACGATGATCGGCCAAAGGAGTCTTCGTGATGCTCGTGGTGGCACAATACTCGAAAGGACACTCTGTTCGAGGACGTGGTGCAGAATATTGGATACGGGGAAATATATATGTAACATCTAGGAATTGAATAAAATGTGGTGGACACGGCTGGACACAAGCCGGACACGAAGATGATGGTTATGTGGAATAATTAGGCTAGAATGATTAGGAATAACAATAATTAGGGGTATCTGTAGGAGAATAAAACTAGGGACCCAAGTTTGGTAGGTAGGAGTTAGTTAGGAATTAGTTACAAGTTAGTTAGTTAAAAAAAGTAGATAGAGGGAATCTTCTAAATTAGCCATAACTAATAATTAATCAACAATTAATTAAATCCAGAATATTTCCTCTCAATGCTTTTCTCTAAATTACTAACTTGCCACTATTCCATAACTACCAAATATGTCATGCCATTTGCAAGTAGAAAATCATAATAAAATATTTCAAGTAATACAATCATAATTAACCATTCGATAAATCATAGTTAATCATAGCTTAAATAAATTTAAATAAAATATTTTAATAATTTGAAATAAATTCTTAATAAAATATTCCAAAAATAATAAAATATTCTAAATCTTAATTTTTTCGGAACAATGGGGTTACAAAGAGTCAGTTTGATTACGCATTGAACTTGAGTATATGAACTTATTTTGTTATCGGCATGATCACCACGGGATGGCTAGTTCAGAATAAATGTTGAATCATACAGAGTATGAAGCAAAAAATGACTCAATTTCTGAGTGGTATATGCCATACCACTTATACGGTAGGTGCTTCAAAAATATTATGTGATTGTATGTCCGTGACAAGCGGTTAGAGCCGAGATTCAGTTAGAAACTTGTATGACGATAATTTTATGCAAGTATTCTTCGATGAATTTGGTTAGAATGATCATGCGCAGACTCGTATCAATAGCTGATGCGTCGGATAAGAATTCAGAATAGAATGATCATGCGTAGACTCGTATCATTAGCTGATATGTCGGATGAGAATTCAGAAAGTATAAGCTGGACGATTGGCTGAGAATAACAAAATGATTTTACGTTAGGGACATAATCGAATCGGTTGAATAACAAATTTGAATGCATAACTTGGTCGCACGATCTGGGAGTTCGATGGAATATTCATTGATGGAGATAATCACGTCTAAGAAAATAGTTGGTTGCGTAAAAAGAAAACCCGTTTGAGTATAAAGGAGCTGTACGATTGAGTCACGTAAAAGTCTAGAGGATATGATTGTATTATCGAGTATTCGATGTTGGAAAAGTCGGTAACTTGGTTACAATATCGAGGTATAACAAGATGTGGTCCTTTTGTGAAATGATGCAACATGTCGAGAAAAGTCTCTTATGAAAATGGATGAATGCGATACGAGTCAAAGTTGATGTTAAGGCAGATTCAAAATTGACCCTTACGGTATTGAAATAGACATAATATATCGAAATGGATACGCGAGAAAACTTAAGCGTGATATGATGATACAAAATGGACCAAGCCTATGATGTCAAGATTTTGTAAGTAGCAATACGAGAAGTCGAATTGGTTAATAAGAAATTTTGTGATAGATTCATGGCAGGATTATAAAGTCATCAAGGATGGTTTCGCTGCATCTGGTGTCTCGAATACTAACCATGGGTAGATATACTTGGACTCTAGACGAGTAGGTACTTTTTGGTTAGCGAATATATTACGGTAATGCATGAGTTATTCGGAGGATAGAAGTGCATCAATTGCACAGATAGGAAGGATTTTTTCGAATTTGGGTAGAGTCCTACAGAATTTGTCAGGATATGATTTGACTTCGAGATAAGATATAACATGGTTTGTAGTAACTGTCCCTCATTGATGATCTACATTTATCGAGCGTAGATTCAGGGCAACTGACCCTAGAAGGCTTGACTGCCAAATCAAAGTATACATTAGAGACCCATAGGATGACCACATTGATGTCGGATAAGGGGTTGCGTCGAAGATAAATATTCAGTTGTCATGTATAGGATAATTCTAGGCGAACAAATATTTGTTTCGAGATTGATGAAACAGCCTTCGGCTGAGAATGATATAGTCAAATTTTGATGATTGGTCAAATGAATACTCAAATAATTATGTTGGTCGATGATAAAAATAGAAATTTATGAACAAACTTAGCGATGGGGATAGGCGATTGCCGGAATCGTGCTATGTTCGAGAGCGAGGGAGAGGAAAATGTCCCTCGGATTTTGTTGTTAAATTTGGATTTAGGTTATAGTTAGGCTTACGTATGTTATGTGTACGAAAAAAGTTAGCGAGACAGATAAGTCAGAATTTGGATTGGGAATTTGGTTAGAAATTTTCTACTCGATAGAGATTGAACATAAGACGTAACGTAACTTTTGTGTCGAAAAGAATTGTTACCTTTGAGCATCGTTGACTCAAATTGACCTCTTGTGTTGAGCGAATTTAAGCATGGTGCCTGGGTAAGTCGCCTAGTGAGGGATAGTCCCAGATGTTGATGCATAGGAAGTTCAACGAATGGTGATCGTATCGAAATAGTTGTAAGCAAGACTTCAAAAATTGTTGGGTAGCGACTTCGATCGAGGAGGCACTGTGAAGACTCGTTGTGATCAAATGTGCAAGTGCTTGACACAATGCGTAAGTTACATGATCACGTTCTATAGAATAAGTCATATGCAAAAGAGTTGTGGGAACATACGCTAGAATCAAGTCTAGTCGAGAGTATGAGATGGCTAACATTCAGAGGTTTAAGTTGCACATGTTAGCTTTATTCGAATTCTTAATCACTAGGCTTGGCTGAAATGCATATAATTTTGGGACGTTTAAAATATGTGTATGATCCAAACTAAGTGGTATTCTGAATTCAAATAAAATTGCAGGGAGCATTGTGATATGTTAAGAATTTGCACAAATGTTAGAAACATGATGGAGAGCACGAATTAGAATAAGTAATGTATAAGTTGCGTGAAACAATATCTTAAAATGATCGAGAGAAACATGCAGAATGAGTATTGGCTACGGTTCAATTATAAATCTTTTTTTATTATGAAATGGCCTGCATCAGTACGGTGCATTACACTGAGTCAATTGACTCAAAGAAGTATTAAGTTGACTCGAAGAAGTATCAATTCGATTCGAGCATTAAGTTGATTCGATGACTTATTAATTGAGTTCAGTTTCATGTATAGGCTCTTACGCTGTGTTTTTTGAGGTCGATATTTTGCCTTATTTACAACAGAGTCCGTCAAGACCAAAGTATCATCTCGTAAGAGGCTGAGTCATGGGCATGATAGGTCAAATCAGTTGATTAGTTCAAAGAAG
Source organism: Iris pallida (assembly GCA_029216955.1). Lineage (NCBI taxonomy): Eukaryota > Viridiplantae > Streptophyta > Magnoliopsida > Asparagales > Iridaceae > Iris > Iris pallida. The sequence goes on from JANAVB010034420.1 coordinate 2,384,018, forward strand.
CAGAAAGTGCTCAAATTGTTAAGTCAGATGAGATGGTCATGTAACAAAGTTATGGAATCGAGATGCAATGGCTTGACAAAATGATAGACAAATCGAAATAGGTGGAAGGACTCTCACTCTTTTATCTTACTCTGTTATGTCTTAATAAAAATTACCCTTGTACGCTAAGTTACTTTATATAGGCTATGTGCCTGGCTCGAAGAAGTAAAAATCATAGTGTGTGTTGAAAACTAAGATAGAATATTGATAATAGAACATTGAACAACTGAAGTGAAACGTGCAACAAGCGCACGAGTCACAATAGAATACTGCATCGACGAGTGCCTCAGTGTACGCTCTATATAACATCAATTACTGCATCAGCTTATGAGTCATGTAACATTGAAATAGTGTATCGGCGAGTGCCTCAATGCACGAGTCGTATAACATTAAATATTGTATCGAGGCATGCCTCAGTGCACGAGTCGAAGGATGATTCTAAGACGTAGAACATCGAAGAAACTATATCGAGGCATGCATCAAGGGCACAAATCGTAGAACATTTAATACTAAGTCATAGAACATCAAATAACTATATCGAGACGTGCATTATGTGCATGAGTCGGAGAATATGGAATAACTGTATCGAAGCGTGCATCAAGTGCATGAGTCGGAGAATATTGAATAACTATATCAAAACATGCATATATGCACAAGACTTATGAAATATGGTTTCGTACGCAAAGTGGACTATCATGACCCGCGCCTGCATGATCATATACAAGTGCGTGGATACGTCTAGCCTACGCCGTAATATCAGCAGTAGTTAGTTGTCTAGACCTTGATAGTCACCAATTTATCAAAAAATTGATCTTATGCTCAATCATAAAACAAGGAAAAAACCAAACCAAGCCTACACACAATCACAAAATCTACTATAACTTTGAGTACATATACATGTTCAGTCCCCGAAGACACCGATAATCTACATCCACAAAGAAAATATTATAGCTCATACATCTGTCCCATCAAAACTATCTGCTACATATACATCACATAGTATCTAAGTCTTCTTGAACCTTACATAAGACGCCGTCCAATCCAATGCCATCGTCATGCCCTAGCCTAATATGTCAACGATCTAGTTAGAAAAGGAGCAAAGTACATCCATCCAAACAAATGTCGTATGATACAAAATAAAATAGTAAAGTAAATGCAGAAAATAAATAAACGAGAACATGGGACAGTGAATGGTCATGGGATGCAACCTGCAACACAAACAACTATAAGAATAACCATGATCAAGAATAAACATGACTAGGAACTATGTGCAATAGAAATACCATATTTAATATGTGGTCTTGCTGGGGTACTATGGCACATCCAAAGATGGCTATTAACGATAAGAATACGGCACAACATACGTGAGGTCTATGTGTGCTATTTACGATATGTACGATATCAATTTGGTGTGACCACATACCTACTCAGCATTTTCCCTCCCTCGAGACAAGAAACAGTATCAATAACGATATGGAACACAAGTCAGGGTCAATATACGGTACACAATCAATAAATAAGTTAATGTCACAACCATGATCAATAAACAAGAGTCACGATCAAGAAATACAATCATGAGCAAGAAAGACAATCACATGTCTAACCGTGTCACAATATGAAACATATCACGAAAAGAAAATATTGAATTTATAATGTATTGAGAAACATAAGAAGTGTACTTGCCTTAAGTTCCAAACTTGATAAAGGTTGTTCCTAAACTAACTTATTAAATAATAATTAGGCATTAGGGTTCCATGCATCTCATACAATTCCTAGTTAGCCCTTAATGTTATTTATTAGCTTCTAACTAACAAGTTCTTGTATATAGATAATTAAATATATTACCTTACTAACTTACTAACTTAAACTAACAATTAATTAACTAGTTTTTCTGCAACTAATTAATCCAGTAGGATTTAAGCCTCGTAACCCATTACTTTATGGACTAAGCCTATGGCCCAAACTATAAATCCTATTTATTATTTTAGTTCTTTTTTCCTCAAATCCGACCTCAACCCATAGACTCGGCCTAGGCTCGTCTCATAATTTTTTTGAAACTTCATTAATATCATGGGGAAGAAATAAAACTTATGTCATTGAGGACATGAGATAAGATATAGGTAGGTGTCTCTTCGAAAGAGTGTAGACAGTTAGAGGAATTTGAAAACATAGCTTCAGAAGCAATAGAATGAGCACAAAGATTTGCACTCGTCGAAACATAAAAGTAACAAATATTTAGATCTGATTCTTTAGATTTCCTTACATCTCCTATGGCAGGACGAGCCCGCCATAGTGGAGTAGTATCAGAACCTTCAACTGCTTCTATAAGCGGCTAGCAGTCCCCTTTAATTGTGACATTACGCAGTTGATTCTTGTTGCAGATTATGAGTGCAAGACAGATACCCATCACCTCAGCTTCAAATGGAGATCTGCCATCTTCAGTCTTTGACATAGCCAGTATGAATTGTCTATTTGAATTGCGTAAAATTGCACCTGCTGCCATTTTATCATCCAGATATGTGCCATCGAAATTGATCTTCCAATGATTGATTTGAGGAGGAGTCCATTTAGCTTGATGTTGTTGTGTGCTTGGAGTTGGATTGACGTGGGATGGTATGCTGTAACATGCTTCCATCTTCTTCAATAACCTGGTTGCTTCTTCAAAGATCTTTGTAGCATTGATGTTGTGTTGATTGAATATTGCTCTGTTTCTAGTTTTCCAAATGATCCACATTTGGTAAAATAGGGCTGCAATGATTTTTGGATCTCCTTTCTTCAAAATTGTTGAAGTAATAGATGATACACTGGAATCATCATGAATAAAAGGTGATATTTCCAAATGATGATCCCAAGCCTTACCTGTTATGGGACAATGAAACAGAAGATGGTTAGTATTTTCTTGATTTACCTTGCATAGCCGACATGTTGCGTCAATTCGATCAATTCGTCGATGGATGATGTGTTGAGTGAGGAGAGAGTTGGTAATAGCTCGCCAAGCAAATAGTAACACCTTCAGACTAATGTGTGTTAGAGACCATAGCCTCCTCCATTCAATAAAATCATCCCTCTCTGTAAAGTTTAAATTTGGATAAAGTTTCTCATGAATTACTCGATATGCTGATTTAGCAGTGAACACCCCATTGGCAGTATGAATCCACATTATTTGTCATTTGCACAATTGACAGATAAAGGAATTCGCAATATGGCAAATGCTTCATGTGGTGGAAATAAGATATATATGAGATTGGCTTTCCAGGACATATTGTGATTATTAATCAAATCCCTCACTTTCTGAACCCATCGATGACTGAAAGCATAACCAAGAACTTTAAAATTCTGTAAGGTGGGAACCCAAGGATCATTCCATATATTGATTGAAGTACCATCTCCTATTGACCATATAATATTGTTGATAAGGAATTCCCTGCTGCATAGTATACTCGACCAAATGCAAGACGACGTCTTTGAAGGCATCACTGTCCAGAAATTATTTGAGTGTAAATATTTGCTGCTTAGAAGGAAAGCCCATATTGTTTCAGGTTGGGTGATGAATTGTCACTTCCCGTTCCCAGAATACGTATTTTAAATGCATGTACTGTTTAAATGTATTTATTTAATATTTATCATGTATTGTTCTGTATTTAAATTCCTTTAATTTCTTGTTAATTATTTTTCTGCATTTTATTTTCTGCATCTTTATTCTTCGCTTTTACTTTGCTTTTGGGTTCGGCTTGGATTGGTTTAATTATGTTGGTTCATCATGAACCGAAACAAACCCCCCCACCTACCACCACCCCTTTATTTAAAGCCCATCCCCTTTCTCTCTCTTCATTACTTCACCATTACTCATTACTTTTCTTCTTCCTCATAACTCTCCCACCAACCTAGGAGAGCTAGGCAAGTGCCAACTTGCTTCTTGATGGATCTCCATTTTTGTTGTTCCATTGTCTTCCTCTCAAGATTCTTAGATACTTTAGTACTTAGCATTTTCAATTCCCATGGCTCAATTCATGTAGATCTAAGTTTAATGCATTTTTGGATTTCTTAGGTTTTGATCTAGTAACTTTGTTATTTTTTAAGTTTTGATAGTTCCATGTTGTAGAGAATTTTGTTCTACTCCATTTTGACCTATGGAAGTCCAGATTTGGGCTTGGAATGAAAGATTTAGAGAGCTTGGAAGCAATGGCTTCCATGGATCTATTTGCAGGAAATTCGGAGAAAAAGAATAGTTATGGCCGCATGGCAGTGCTTGACCGCATGAGTTTTCATGCGACAAGTCCTCTTGGCCGCATATGCATTCTCAGCCGCATGAGCCTCTGATTTCCTGGCTGAATGCAGTGCTGACCGCATGTCTTCTTAGCCGCATGAGACTTTATAGCCCGAGCCGCATAAAGCCCGCCACTTTCTTTAAGTCGCATGAGACTTAATTGATCGAGCCGCATATGGATTTCATATTCAGCCGCATATGGGTTTCATAATCCAGCCGCATGTGACTTCTCCATTTCAGCCGCATATATATTCGATCATTCGCGGTCGCATGAGACTTGATTTGCCGCAGCCGCATGAACTTCCATCTCGCCCAGCCGCATGGCCTTAGCAGCACTGAGCCGCATAGGCTTGCTATTCCCTATCCGCATAGGCGCATGCTACCAGAGCCGCATAAGGCCCAGTTTCAACCTAAGCCGCATGAGACCTGATCTGTTCAGCCGCATGGGGCTTTTCGTTTTCAGCCGCATATAGACTTATCACATCTCGGCCGCATAGGCCCTGTCTTCGAGTTGCTGCATGTTATTCTATCCGCATGGAATTATTTTTTCAAACACATAGGCGCATGTTACCCCGGCCGCATGGACTTAGTTTTTTTAGCCGTATATGCATGTTTTACTCAGCCGCATGAACCAATAATTTCCCGGTCGCATGAACTTTAGCCCATAATGCATTTTTGGCTAATTCTGTCCCGAATTTGGCATTAATTTACATTGATTGTTATCTTGGCATTAATTAACATTGATTGTTATCTTGATTAATAATTGATCATGCGTTCCTAGTTGGAACTAAAAGACTGGCTAGTCGTCTTATTAAATTAAATGAATGAGACACGTTCATATTAACTATGAACTATTGTAATCGATTGGTCGATCCGAATATTGGCATACAGGCATGTACAGGCTTCAATTTATTTATTTTTCTACAAAGCAGCATGTGTACTTTATGGTCAAGGCATGGTTATTCCGTGGCTAGTTTTGATTGTTGTATTACGCTACGTAAGACCTACAATATAACCGCACGGGTATCGTTGTAGAGTTGGCCATATCGTACTCTGTACGGAAGTACTCATTCTGAATGACCATGATCTACGGCATGGGATTTCAATCAACATAGGGGCTATTAAGTTAAATAAAATAATGATTGCATGGAGAGAATGGATTCCCTAGTTCTTACATGGCAGCCCTCTTTGGGACTATTAAGTGCCCGACAGGCCGGCTGGTTCCCACAGATACTGCAAATCTGCCACACGGGCAGGGAGTGGTATCTGCTTATATTATTTATTTTATATTGTATATTGATGACGGGCGTCCCGCTGGAACTCGTCTAATTCATGATTGGCGCAATTGATTGACTGGATAGACTAGCCTTGCTTGCACATAGTAAGAACTGAGGAATCTTTATTGTATAATTCCAGGATAACTTGGAACTCACAGTAACAAGCCGTAGTAGTTGCATGGCCGTTTAAATTGATTTGTTTGTGTACTGTATCTACTCTGTTAACTAGCTGAGATGATCAGAATGTCAAGATATGACGGGCCAACTTCTGTCCTTGTTTGGTTGGGAAGTTGGTTCTAAGTGTCGAGATGTTATGTGAATCCCAGTAGCAAGCAGAGATCTATATATCATATTTTCTTATTACTGGTTCTAATTTCTCATATCGTGCTTCCTTGCGGTAGTTGCTATTAGAGGTCTAACCTCTCTGGTTTTGCATGGCCAGATCTAGAGCCGGTTCCCGAGGACTCAGCTTACTTTCACCTCCAAGATGGTCAATACTAGAGAAATGATCGCAGGAGGACTCGAGTGGGTTCCTTACTTTTCCGCTCGTTTTGTTACTTACTTTATATTTTGCCGTTTTGCACCGACATATTAGTCGGACCGTCTTGTACTTGCTTTTACATAATTGTAACTAAAGTCAGGCTGCAGCTGATAAACAATTGTGTATACCTTGCTACATCATCTGGCTATGTTTTGTAAAGCCAGATCTCAAGAACATTTTGACTGAGCGTTTGGGGCGCCTTACTGCTTTATCTTACATGTTCTCTATTACTATTTCTTGTTTGAATGATTGAGACAATAGATATTGTGTAACCCTAGTGAGACTTTCATGTAGTATGCACCCCTCGTCTTATTAGACAGCATTGATCGTATTATACGGTATTCAACTACCCGTGATACGTAGCTGGCTGAGTCATTCCTCCGCTCTCCAGTATTCTGGTTCTGGGGCGTGACAAGGTTTTAGTGGTGGCCTATGCATGTCTGATTTCAGACTTGTGGGGTATTTTGATTTATAGGATGTCTCAATCCCACATGTTCCCCTTTGATCTCATGATTCATTGTTCTCAATCCTAACCTTGACATTCCAATATTCCTTGACTTTATTGATCTTTCCTGTCCGATCGTTTGATTGTTCTTTTGTCCCTTTTCTTAGGGACACTTCGTCTGTATCTGTCAGAACTGGACAGCAACAACAAGGGCAGCATGGACAACATGACCAGGTTGGTCAGCAGCAAGGGCCAGTGCTACCTCAAGAGACTATCCAGGAAGAAGTGATAGTGGAACCAGCAGCTGGACCGCAGTATCCGGAGGTTCCAACACCGCCAATAGTTCCACCTACCCCTGTGGAAGTGGACACACCGGCCCTTCTGGAGATCATGAGAGGGATGATAGCTACTCATCAACACCAGATGTTGGCCCAGCAGCGCATGCACACCCAGTTGCAAGAGCAGAACGTACTACTCAACCAAGGGTTGCAGACGGCATTAGAAAGAGGGGCTAGGATAGATTTAGGAGCGTCAGCCAGGTTTTGCAAGTACAACCCCTGCCGTTTCGAGGGCACGGAAGATGCCATCTCAGCAGATGCATGGTTTAATGATATTGAGGCTATTTTGACAGCAGCTAAGGTGTCGGCAGAAGAACGTGTGGATCTAGTGAAGTTGTTACTTCAGGATCTCGCACCTGATTGGTGGGAATCAGAGGAAGTGGGCATTAGACGTCCTGTTGCTTGGGACAATTTTACTGCGAGATTCAAGACCAAGTACTATGGAGTTATGGCGCAGTTTGAGCTACAACAAAAATTTATCAACCTCAAGCAGGCCGGCAAGACGGTAGATGCTTATGCAGCAGAGTTCTACAGATTGAGTAGGTTCGCCCCAGAGATGGTAGCGACAGAGAGCCAGAGGGCTATGAGATTTCAGCAAGGGTTTCATCTTGAGCTCTTGCAATTGATAGAGGGGCACAATTATCAGACTTTTGACGAAGTATTGACGGCGACCCGGAGGCATGAGATCACCATTCAGAGGCTTGCAGCAAGGACTGGAGGTCAGTAGAGACCCCACAGTCAGATTGAAGGAGGAGGGGGAGTAGCGCCCCGAACAACAGCACCGTCCCTTGGCATTCGTATTCACGATGTGGCAATGCGAGGGCCAGTACCACCAACAAGGCAGCAGCAACAACAGCAACAGAGGAAGAACCAGTAACCCCCAGCGGGCTGTACTTATTGTGGAAAGGTTGGGCACACTAGAGATGTGTGTCAGATATTGAACGGGCTATGTTTGATATGTGGAAGTCCAGATCATCGGGTTACCACCTGTCCCATGAATTCGAGGTCAGGAGGACGAGTACAACAATTTCCTACTCTGCCAGCACCAGGGGCAGGCCAGTATCGAGGACCAGCGGTGGCAGTGTGTCACGACCCGCACCCACTGTGAGGGTACGAGAACGTAACAGCGTCCAGCCTACGCCGCAGTATCGACGGTAGAACGCTGTTCTAGGTCATAAACTAAAACTAACATAACATGAATACTCTCCATAAGGAGGCCAACACAGAGGTACAACTCGATCACAATCTAGAGATAGAATATGGCACGATAAAATAGATGAGAAAATACTCAACTGAGGTACAACAGAAATAAAATACAAGTCTTATCATCTCTAAAAATATACAACTCTGAAAACAAGGACAACAGCTAAACATGAAAAGAAATAGTCTAAGCTATCCATACTATGCAAGGATATCATCCTCAACAGCTGCCTGAACCTCCCCAGGGGTCCAGGTCGCGAGTGTCATCTAGGCAAGCTCCAAAGTAAGGGATGCAGGGTTCCTCATCATCCTCTGTAAAATTTTCAACAGGTCCAGTCAGGACGAGAGCGAGCACAATACATCTCAACAGATCATAGCAGGTTAGAAAAGATAATCATGCAATAAAGTAAGATACATGAACTGAAAGAAAGTACAGAATGTAAACAGAGAGAGAACTGTAATAGAAATATCTACTATAAGTAGAGAGCTACCAGTGACTAGTGATTTAGAGTACAAAGTCGACATGTGAACGGCTTGATTTGCGCATGGCTATACTAAAGAGGCGTACATGGCTATTCTACTTTGGAATTGTTCACATGACTATTTATACTCCCCTGTACCCATAATCAATACACAAGGATCCAGCCAGGTTATGTTATGATTCCATACAAAGGCCCCCGAAGGGTGGTACATAGAAGTCCCATAAATGGGGATTCTGGGAAACCTAATAAATGGGATAAGGATTCAAGGAAAACTCTATGATCATAAGAGTATATGTCACAATTGATCAAAGAACCAATGAAGCATAGTGATACACCAAGTAAGTGAAACACACAGAACATAGAGTACCCGATGCTCCCTGAAGGGATAACCTCTCAAGAAGGGATCCATATAGTACTAATCCGTGTGACCAACGTGACAGTATCAGGTAAAGTAATTTAAAGTAGGAAAATAATTCTAAACAAAATATGAAATGATCAGAGAATGTACTCGCCTGATATCTGAATGTCTGAAGTAAATATACTGTCCGAGATGAGGTACCTGACTCCTAGTTAGAGCAACACAAGTCAAGATGTATACAGGGGATGATAAATGTAATCTACAATGCATCTGCATGCTGTTTAGGTCAAGCTAGACTAAAGTCAACACTTGGTCAACTCCAGTCAACTACACTAGTCAAACTAGGTCAACTAGGTCAAGACTGACCCAAACAAGTCTAATAAGTCTCACTAGGCCTAACCAAGCCTAGTCTAGCAATCACACACCAATCACAAGCTAACACAAACTATCAACACAAAATACATATATACATATATGCACACAATGTATATAATTATTTATATAGGCTATTGCCTAGCATTCAAGGTAGGGTACAAGTCATATATACATCTACAATGGGTGAGTGGGGATGTCACATTTATAGCATACAAGGTATGTAGTGTATATATCTATATAAGGGTAACATGCATTCATATATCCCAATACTACCTACTTTCATCTATACATTTATACATGCATACATACATATTTATATACATACACACATAGAGATAGAGGGGGTTAACATATGGCTGATTTTGTGGGGGTTAGGGATTGAAAATGGGACTGGTTTATGGTGTTTTAGGATAGCATATGGGGCTCTAAATGGGACAGGCTTGTGTAGTGATAAGGACTGGTTTAGGACAGCCTATATGGCTGTGTTTGAGGCTGGGTTTAGGAGGCTTAAGGGACTGATATGGGTATAATTTGGGGACTGCTTATAGGCAGGTTAAGGGGCTATCAAGGGTGGTTATGGGGCAGCTATGTGGACTGGAATTTAGAGGCTAATGACAGGTTTTAGATGGGGTTTAATGGGACTGATATGGGGTTATGTTTAGGACAGTGTATAGCTGATTTAGGACAAGTAATAGGCTAGTGTTAAGGCTGTGCTCAGGAGCTATTATAGGCTATTTAGGGAGGGTTTAGGAGGGTGTACATGGGACTAAATAGGGACAGGTATCACAGGTTAGGAGGGACTGTTTTAGAGTGGTATGGTACCTGTGTGTTGGTGTGATAGGAAAATCTGGAAATTCAAACAGTGTATACAAATACATGCCTACATACATATTAACATATATTCAAATATACATTCATATATACATAGAGATTTAGAGAGAGGGTTAAGGGGTAAAAACATGTGTGTGTATGTGTAGAATGTTAACAGGAATGAGGAGGAATCTGTGTGTGTGTGTAACATGTGGAGGCAATGTGAGAAAACAAGAAATTATCTCAGTTTTCACAGTTCAGTTTAGAGTTTTAGGAATGTTGGGCAATGAATTCAGTTTACATGGCTAAACAAGCTCAGTTGAGGGTGTCATGTGTGTGTGTTTGATACATGAGGGTTCAATGTGTGGTGTGCTATAGGAAATAGGAAAAATCTGTGAACAATGTACATGTGTAGCAGTGTCTATAGGAATCAGTCCTAGGTAATACAAACAGTGGCATGGGTACATGGGAGGGTATGCATGTGTGTATGTGTAGCTATACATATAGGGTGTCAAACTATATTTAGAAATCAGTTTTCATATCAAATCTCAGGAATCTCTTTGATTGAAAACTCAGTTCACCAAACCAACCCAAAACAAGGTATCAACCAAACCAAAAACCAATTTCTCAGATTCTCAGGTATTGGGTAGATGACAGTTCAATATAAATAAATCAATACACATTTGAATTCCCTTCTAATGCATCAACCCCACCTATAGATCTCAAACCAAACAACAATCACAACTACCAGGTTAACATGCAGCTTAACATCAAATTTCAGTTATCTGTTCTCAGTCATTCCAGTTTACATAGAGTAGTGTGTGTGTATAGACATATGGGTTCAGGTTTCATCACAGGTTATAAAGTGTATGAACAATTTCAACAAAACAGTGGGTTAACACAAAGCAATTGGATTTAATATTTCAGTAGCATTAATATCTCAGTGAACCTTCAATTTCGAATCCCCAATCAATTGAAAACAACCCAACTAATATGTAAATTCAATTAATAGGGATCATTAAACATGTCTAGGATCTTAATTAGTAATTTAAACATGAATTAAACAATTTAAACTAGGATTTAAATACTGGAAAAATAATAGAAACTGAACACAGAGAAGCAGTGTCGTGCACGTGTGCACGTGTCTGTAGAACACGACACACGACACGACACAACACGTGGGTGTGCACACGTGTATGCCTAGACTAGGGGGACGTGTACATGTGTCTGCATCGTGTCCACGTGAGTCATGTCAGGAGTAAAAGGGTCATATCAGATGCAAATTTTCGCGTGTATGCACAGTGCACGAATCAGTGCAGGCCAAATATCGTGTCCGACACGACACAAGAGGCCACGAAACTTGGGAAGGGGTATGTCAGACATGGCCCCCTCCTCCACACTAAGTTTTAGGTGTCGAGGTGGCGTGTCCAGCGAGTTATGGCCCCCGAGTAGCAGGGGACTGCTCTCGCGTACGGTGCACGTGAAACCAGTGTGTTCACGTGTCCAATACTATGCGACACGACACCACAACTATCTCAGTCAACTGGAAACCAATAAACAACATCAAACCTAAATTTTCTATTAAAATAGAAACAGAAAACAAGGATGAAATGCCCACTGTGGTATTTCATCAAACACCTAGGTGTATCCACTGATACGTGTCCGATAAGGACACGTATTAGACACAAAACCTAACAATGCCTATACCAACAGATAGAGGACACCTAGGGCTTCCTATCCATGCAAAGAAAACAAAATTTGGTGGAGGGAATTGAGATTTACCTATATGTTCAATTTACATGAAAAAGCTTCAAAAGGGGGGGGTTTCTTCTTGATGGCCAAGTGCTCCAAATTGGTCCAAACCTGAGATTTCTCTCCATGGACATGAAATAGAGCTGGATTAGGAACTAATGCAAAAGACTAGAGTGGAAAAGGAACTAAAATGAATAATCTATGGGTTTGGGAAGAATGAACAAACCTCTTTCTTCAAAACTTGGAGAAATAAATAAAAGAGGCAAGAACAATGGAAGAGGCATTAAATAGGGATGTGAAACCCTAGGTTGGCTACCATGGGTGGGCTTGTTGGGGTTTTGGGCTTAAGTCATGGGCCTATGGTTCAATTTCATGAGTCATGAATTGGAAAAATCACAAGTCACTGAGTTAAGTCATGAACCCACTCCACTTAAACTTAATCTTCCTATTCCAGAACTAATTTCTAATGACTAAAATAGGTTAACCTAGGTTAGACTAGGATCACCATGGCTAGGGTTAGCTTCTAGGCTAGTCTACAAGTCTCAAACTAGTCAAAGCCTAACTAGGAATTTCCAATTCAATAAATCATCAAATAATTAAATAAGTCAAAATGACCAAATTACCCCTAGGCTAAAAATGATATTTGAATACCCTAATCACATGGCTAGGCTCTAGGGCAGACAGTCTCTAGGATTTCACTGGCAGCACATCAAAATCACAAGTCATGACTTAAACCAGTTTTTAAATAGTTTAAAATAATTAAAAATTACCAAAAATCATAATGTGAAACAAATATCAATAAATAATAATTATAATTACAAAATTTCAAAATTACCCTCATCTGGAATAACCTTTCTAAATTACCAATTCCATTGTCACCCCCATTTTGTGCGCTCTACTGGAAACGAGATACAATCCAACAATCTTCACCTTAGCTCGTTTCCACTAGTCAAATAACCTTAGCACCTTACAACATTTGTCTATTCCCGCTAGTCGAACAACCTTAGTACCCTTGCTACCTTTTGTTCGTTCCCGCCAGCTGAACAACCTTAGCACTCCTTGCTACCTTTTTATTCGTTCCCACGACAGAGTTTCTACTCCCCCATGCTACCGATCTCCGATCCCCCGAGCTACTTTGCATCTTCCTTTGTCTCCAGCTCCTCGACCGTCACGTCGACACTAGCTGCGATGCTTGGCACCTCCTACACCACTGTGATTCTGCCGATATCAATGACATGACCAAGATCGAAGTCCCTAACGATCAGCCTTATCGTAAGTCTCGGATGCCTGTTCTCAACTTTCGTCTTCCACCGAAAAGTATTATCATTCCAACAAGCTTTTTCACCCTTGGCTGGCCTAACCAAGCGAGCGGTACGGTTCTTACGAAATTCGAACCCCTGAACCTGCCTACCTTCATATCCGATATTGAAGCTACCCTATACACATGTGTCCTCGAGCAGAACATCAAGCACTATGCATGTCATCGATGATCCACAGCTCCCCTTAAACTATGTAAATGATGATGCTTTCGCCTCAGATTGAGTTTGCTGTAAACCTTGATCTCCTCCCTAGCTTTGAACTACTGAAATCGATCTCGCACCGTGAAGCTTTAACAAACCACCCGTCGCCAAAACTAGATCCGTAGAGCAACCCTCACTTGGAGACCGGCCAGCTATTATGGGACCGACAGACTGACCTTTATTCTTTGACTCATCACCATCCGTCGCTTTGTCTCAATGAACTGAATCCTCCGTATCCTTCAAAGCATCTAGGAGCCCCTCCTCAGTAAGTTTTTGATGATCCACCTCCAGTCGAACACCCCTCGAGTCTTCATCCAGTGTCTGTGGTCTGCCTGTATAGCTATCACAACCATATTCTAGAATAAGGGTAGTTTAGACATTTGTGATTTATGACTATTTTAGATATCATTCAATTAATTGAATTGTATTAGTGACATATTTTGGTAAACCTTTGAGCCACCTTTATTAGATGTTAGACATGACCATGGTGGACTTAATTAGTGAGACTAGACAAACTTTAAACCCATTTTTATTTAGTTAGTTAGTCTCTAATCTAACTAGAAAGTCATTTAGAACTTTTAGACTAAACACTCACTTAGAAGAAAATATTTTTCCTTTAGAACTTGTCATGACAAATTAGAAGGGCTTCCTAGACATTTGGCCTTAACCCAAACCCTAGTCTAACCTAATATGGTCGGCCACCTCTATCCTCCCTTGCCTATTAATAGGACCACTTCTTCTTCCTCCTCCTTCCATTCTAAACCTAGCCCTAATTTAAAAGTTCTTCCCTAAGTTGTTCCTACATCCATTTTTCATCCAAATTCCTCCAAATTAGTCTCATTCTTTTCCCGTTGAAGAATAGAAGGCTCTATTGGCTAGCTTGGAAGGATTTTGAGCATTTGGAGCTTGAAGGGATCCTAGATCTTGGCATTTGCATTAGGAATCTATCTCCCAAATGGTATGAACTTTCTAACCCTCTAATTTCTATTAAAATAGTATAAAGGCATTCATTAGGGACCCTCATGCATTGGGGTTGCCATTAGAGAGGAGTTTAAGCTCTCTTCTTTCTATTTGAGGGATTTTCTCTTTTTACTTTGGTTCAAATTAGGGAAAATCCGAGAATAGGATTCTAGGGTTTGTGAAATTGGTAAATTAGGTCATGCTAGAGATTTAGAACATGTGGGTGTACTTTGGGGTCAAGTTTGGATCCATTTGGAGTGTGTACTACGAGCGTATCGCAATGTATCGGATACATACACCAAGTGTTTGACAAATTGACCAAAAGAGCACCAATGCTCTAAATCTCAGTTTTAATCTTTATTTTACTGTATATTGATATAGGTTAGCAAATGTTAATCCTATCTAATGTTTTGGAAATGGATTTGGTGTGTTTAAATAGATTTGGGGGTGGGAAGTTTATATGTGGACTATTATTTATTGGACTGGTATCACATATTGTTAAGTCCACTGTATTCTTATTGATCAGTCTCCTTGAACTAATGTTTAGTCCTTATATTGTAAACCTCAGTTCCTTTGTATTAAGAGATTTTCCTATATGTCTATTGTTCAGATACATTTAAAGTGCAGTCCACATTTGTCTTATAGTTCAGTCATTGAACTATAACACAGTCCCATGCCTTTTCATTTGAGTTCAATCCCATGATATTGTCATGATCAGTCCACTGTTCTGTAGTAGTCAGTCCTAGTATAATGTTCAGATATTATATATGTTCAGTCCATACTGCATTTGAATATCAATCCATTGATGTCCTTTTTTATTGTATCAGTTCATGAGATACACAGAAGTTGAGCTCAGGTTGGGATGGGTTCCAGATTTCAGTCCCTATTACCTGTACTATATATGTCCCCCTACTAATTGCGTACATTCTTACCTTAAGTATCAGCCCCTTATATTACCTACTAGTTAGTCTATATTCAGTCCCCATTTAGTATAATGTTCAGTCCATTGGTTACATCAGTCCATTTTCATCTTCATGAGCAATCTTTGAACTTAAGTCAGTCCTTGAACATAAAGTTCAGTCCCAATTAGTTATGGTTCAGTCCATATTTTTTTGAGGCCACTCAAATAGTGATAAGGGTATCAGTTATTACTGATCGCATTCTTTGTTTCAACCAATTCTTCATGTACAATCTTACCTATTAATCAGTCCTCATGGGACTATATGTACCAGTTCATATAGTGAGGGGAGTTACACTTAGATATCAGTCTTCCATTCCTCAATAACAGAGCAGTCCCATTGTTCAGCCTTCCCTATTTGATCAGTCCCCATTGGTTGCCTAAAATTATCATGTTCAGTCAACTGTTATCAACTGTACAGTCCATACTCCCCAAATATGTATCAGTCCATTTGTGTTCCCTTCCTTTGAGCATCGGTCCATTGATAATTTTCTACTGAACTTAATGTTCAGTCCATATTTGTAAATATGTATCTATCCTACCTATCCAATTACCCATTTTACTAGTTAATATGTGACAGTCCATATAGCATGTAGGTAGACTACATGTATCAGTTGGGTTTTTGTTTAGTCTTAGCCTAGATATCAGTCCCCAATGTTCATTTAGTAGCAGTCATGTGAAGGAAGGGAATTTAATATGTAGGTTTCAGTCCTATGGCCTTATGTTATTATGTCCTTCTTAACTTGAAGTCAGTCCACTATCATTCATTGGTTCATCCTAATTCCTTTTGGGTTCAGTCATTACCCAAATATTTTAGTCCCACCTTGCATACACACATATCATTTAGTATCATCCTTACACTTAAGTATCTGTCAATGAGTTGTAAAAAGGAGAAAAACTTGAAGGCTATAAACTATAGTAGCATATAACAGAAGTATATATTTGTATATATATGGGATATTCTAGTAGCTTGATATTGAGTGTTGGGATATGGTTTTCATACCACATTAACCTAGCTCACTAAAATAGTCTAAGTTAGTCAAAACCCTAGATTTAGACTAAATGAATTAAGTTTGACCCAGAGTTGACCAAGTTTGACCAAGTTTGACTTCTCTAACCTAGAAGTGGCCTAGCAGCATATAAATAACACTTTTAAATTAATTGTTTACTCTATAACACTTTGTAACCCTGTAAATTTTATAATAGGTCTTTGCGACTCCAGTTCGGATACCGATACACAGTCGTTACTCAGGATATCAGGCAAGTACATTCCCTGATTATTTTTATCATGATAGTATCTATATTGCCTTCTCTAGACTACTTTACTTAATGCTGACAAATTGTTAACACGGATTGGTACTATAGGGATCTTGTCACGAGATGTTATCCCCTTATCCGGTACATTGGGTATTCCATATTTATGTACTTTATCGTGTGCATCGTGTAATCCTTGTATTTGTGTCATTCATGTGCTCTCATGTACTATCATGTGCTCCATATGAAAATAATAATTGTGTACGTAATGTATCATGATCGGATCCTTATGTATTGATTGGGGTGAGAGAGTAGAAGTGGTTATGTGATTAAATCCCCAAGTGTACTCATATATATGTCAATTATACCTTCACGTATAATCGAGTTACCGTATATTACTCATGTGCAACCTAAATCAATCACATAACTGTCTTGTGCTCTAAATCACTTATATTTACATATCCTCTAATCTATTCATATACTCAGTTTCCTTATCGGTATTTTATATATTCCTGTATTTCCATTACAGCATGTCATGTATATTCTTCTATTGCTAGTTCTATATTTCCTACATGCAATGAAACTGCTTTCAGAGTTATATACTTTGCTCCAATCCTGACTGGATATGTTGGCAAATTTTATAGAGAACTTGGAGGATTTTTGTACTAATTTTTATGGCGCAAACTTAGACGACACTTTCGACCTGGATCACAAGGAGGATCCAGCTAGCCTAGAGGAGTCACCAGTAGTGCCTAGATTAGACTGCTAGGACATTTACCTGGATTTGTCTCCAATTATATTCTGAGATGTTATTATTTCATATACTATTTTGGGATGTGTTGATAACACTTAGACTTATTTCTATTTGATTTATATTACACATTTGGCATCTATCCATTCCATATCGTGCTATATTTCTTTCTTAGCTATTATGATTAAGTTGTATCTTTCTGAGATTGTCCTCCGTATGGAGAGTATGTATTTGACAGGTACAATATACTGTGTTAAAGTAGTTGTTGAGACCTAGGATAGCGTTCTACCGCCGACACTGTGGCGTAGGCTAGACGTACCCACGATCTCGTGCCCTTACACCGGGTGTGGGTCGTGACACATTTTTAATGGTGGCCCATACAGGTCTAATTTTGAGTTTTGTCTCAGTTCTGTAGTAATACGCGGACTAGAGTATTACTACAACCTACAGTAAGATATAGGATATAAGTTATAAGGTACTCAATCACAACTAGGAAAAACTCTGATCTAATATTGCCATCTTAATTTTTTTCTGATAACTGCCTCCTTTGAGATAATATTGTCCTTCATTGATAATATTGTTTCATGTTCAGTATTGACTTCCTTGTTTGATCTGTTTTCAGGATGGTGAAGACTAGGTTACATCGCTCCGGTCGAGCGGATACCACCGAGAGGTCTGCCACCTCTCGTTCGTTTCAGCAGACCGCTAGAGCTGCAGCTTACTTCTACTCATGTAAGAGTATCTATCACTTTTGGGGGTGCTCCTCCACATGTTCGGAGGACTGCCCCAGTTATCCCAGATGTTCTTCAATCACCACCACTACCAGCTCCAGTGGATGCAGTGCAGCTATTCATATTTTTTCGAGAGATAATAGATGCGATGTACTGTTAGTCCGCCGATATGGGACAGGGCATTGAGAATATACACCAGATGGCTATGGCAGCAGTAGAGAGAGTGGCTGTCCAGCCATAGGGAGGACAGGGAGGATATGTTCAGCATCCCAGGCCGAGGAATATCATCGTCTTCCAGAAGATGCGGTCGAAGGACTTCCACAGGACAGAGGGTATTCTGTACGCAGACGACTAGATCAAGCGTGTGGAGGGGATCTGTCGTCTGGCACAGATTTTGGACAGTTTGTAGATTGAGGCAACATACAGTCAGATGTTTGACCTTGCCTTGATATGGTATCGCACCGATCCGAGAGTCGGGGTCGACGGGTAGACTTGCGAGGCTTTTAAGAAGCTTTTTAAGGAAGAGTTTTTCCCGGACGTGGACCTTAGTACCTTAGAGAGCCAGTTTGAGGGCCTGGTCCAGGGGAACCGGACAGTGGAGGAGTGTGCTGGGGAGTTCTGCTGTCTAGACAGATTCGTGGAGGGGCTGAGTGAAGCAGTGACGGCAAGGAAGTTTCGCAAGGGCTTTGTCATGACCCGCACCCGCTTTTCGGGATACGAGTACGTGTCCAAGCCAGCCTACGTCGCAGAGTCGGCAGTAGAACACTGTCAAGGCTATGATGCTCAAATCACATAATAAAACTTTATTGCTCATTCACGTTTCTAAATTAATTACAACATTTACAAGAATTATATTTGAAAAGAAATACAAAGTCTCACAAAATCTATTACAACAATTTAAGCTATTTAACTAGTTTCTAGGTTTTGGCCTGCAAGTACACCCGTGTCTCCCCAATGCTAAGAGTAGTCGTAGCCAACCTGAAAAATGTTAGTTTCCAGTCAAGAATGGAACAAGCACACAGACCGACAGGAAATTCAAAACATAATAGAATTTACAAGACATAAAAATAGCATATATGAACTAAAACTAGGTAGCAACTGAATCATGACATATCTAGAAATGAAGCAAGTACTCTACAACAGGATATATCAACTAGAAGAACATGTAAATAGGGTGACATGGCATGTAGTGAAGAGGCAAGGAGAATCAAGTAATTGACAACTATCTATGTGTTTTGAAATATTGGGTTCGACATGTGAACAACTAGAGGGTAAATCAGGCATCCCGCGCGTGTATTGTGCGGCTGCTATTCTCTACGAAAGACATGGGGGATAGTTCTTGGTAGTCCACATGTCTACTAGGATATTTCCCCTCCCGACTAGTACTCATGGACTCGAATAAGTCACGAAACACGGAAATATGATAATCAAAAAATATAGTATGTAGAGATCCATGATACTAATCCGTGTACCAAGCGTGTCAACAAGCAGGAGAGCATATGTATAAACATGAAATGGAAAACCTATTAAGAATCGAAAGCAATTAGTATATGTACTTGTCTGGGGTCCTTAGGTGCGGATACGGGTCAAGCATTAAGTCAAGTCCAAAGAACCTATTTTATAAAATTACCATGTTAATAGATAATCTTAACAAAGAGTAGCACACTTATTGGTCCCTGGACTTCTAGGTCAATTCTACTCATTTTGATTCACAAAAAGATAATTCTTTATCTATAAAATGTATATACTTATTTAGAAAATATTTATAACCTATTTAGAATTTATTATAAAATTTAACCCATATTAACAATGTTTAAAGTATCTTTTACAGTAAAGCCCAAAATATTGTCTTATTAAAAATATTAGGTATATAAGTCCAAATAAATATACATATTTGCCCAAAACTATTTATAATAACCATCACTAATATGTATAAAATAGTCAATTTTCTAATACTTATATAAAGTTTTATTGAAAATAGGGACCCTTAATTATCATTAGTTAAAAATATATATATAAGTCTAATAAAATATTTAAAGAAATAATTATTCAAAAGCCCAAGATTAAATGTAGATAGGGCCCATGGTCCAATGAAGCCTAATCCAAAATAAGGCCAACTATATTTATGACTATTAGAATTTATCTAGTAGAATATTTTTGGAAGCATATTAGAAAAATACTTATAAATTAATTTGTAACTTATATAAATGCTTATCTCCACAATAAAACCTATTAGCATTTATTAAGTACTTTAAATTAGAAAACAATTATTTACAGACCTGAAAATATAAATATATATACCTTTTCTAAAAAACAGAGTTCATCTAATATAGGCCCATATGAATCACAAGAAAATAATTTACTAAATACCTATTTAATAGAACTGACTGGCTAAACAGATAAACTAAACTATTTCCTATAAGCCACTGGATGGCCTGAACCCTGGCCTAAACTCAATACTATCATTTTTCACAATATAATTCTAGAAATTATTATATAAATATTTTATGTAATAATAATGAAATAGTAAAACCATTGATAGTAATATCAATAACTACAACTATATATCAGAAAATTTCACTGAGAGGGAAGAAGTTTCTATTATTCGCGTGAAAAAGGAAAAGTTTTAAAAAAATTACGGATAAAGGGATCTGGCGCCAGTGTAACTGGCGCCCAAAAAAAAAGAATTTAAAAATAAGTTGGCGCCAGTTACACTGGCGCCGAATATATATATTTTTTTAAAAAAAAAAATTTGGCGCCAGTTACACTGGCGCCCCAAAAAAAAAAAAAAAAAAATAGAGGTTGGCGCCAGTGTACCTGGCGCCAGATTTTTTTGTTTTGTTGGGTGGGTGTGGGGTTGGGGTGGGGTGTTTGCTTCATTCATTTTTTATGAGTTAGAATTAACAAGCCATGTATAGCTTAGATACATGTTGTCATGGCATAGATTAATATTGACAGCTCATGTCTTTTAATCTTATCCTCCATTTTAAACGGCCAATTTTTTCTCAGTGTTGCAAGAATTAAATGGTGACAGTCAGCAGTCATCAACCCCCCCCCCCCCCCCCCCCCCCCCCACCCCACCCCACCACCACCACCACCACCACCACAATCCGGCGCCAGTTGCACTGGCGCCAACCTCTAATATTATTTTTGTTTTTATTTTCGGCGCCAGTTTAACTGGCGCCAGGTTTAAAATATATATATATATTCAGAGTGAAATTTTTTTCGGCGCCAGTTTAACTGGCGCCGGCTTATTTTTTATTTTTTTTTTGTTTCGGACGCCAGTTACACTGACGCCAGATCCCTTTATCCGTAATTTTTCTAAACTTTTCCTTTTTCACGCGAATAATAGAAATTTTTTCCCTCTCAGTGAAATTTTCTGACTATATATCATATGCTAATTAGTACCTACTAATATAGCAGTGATGGCCATTAGTGCAGACTATATCAAATAACTAAAATATCTACTCTCTATTCCCTTTTAGCTGAGGAAATATAGAGAGAGAGTCTCTCTTTTTTAGTACAGAGTAGAAGAGAGAGGGAGAGGAGAGGGCTCTCACCGGCGGAGGTGCTTGGCGCTGGAAGCCGACGCGAGATCTAAGGGCACGGCGGAGTCAGCCGCACGGGTCTGGGGAAGCTTCGGGAGGTTGCCGTTACAGCCACGGCGGTGGCGTATGGGCGTCTGGTGCGACCGAGCGTTCGAGGACGGCGTGCGGTCATGGTAGCTCGGGAGCGGAGGTGCCGCCTGGTGGTAGAGCTCTCCGAGGAGTCTGGCGCCAGTGGCGTGGGAGGACAATCGTGGCTGATGAGGTGTACGGCCATGGTGGCGTGCTCCAGGCGTTGGGCGAAGGGAGGAACTTCTATGGCGGCCGATCTGGTTCGGGGGTCGTGCGGAGACTCGCGGGACGATGTGGAACACGCGACGCAGATTTGTCGCCGGGCGGAGCGGACGGCGACAGTGACAGGAAGCGGGGTGGCACGATGGTGGACTCTCGGGGAAGGTTAGCTTAGGGATTTTGGTTTTGTTGTTTTCTTTGGATGTGTCGAGGGATCGTGTCCAAGTCAGACACAGAAATTATGTACTCCGGTGTAAAGGCTGGACCCAAGAATGAATAAATTTGGTGTAGGCAAGGACACGGACACACGGGTCTGGACACTGTTGTCACAATGGTATTTGGACACGGATAATGTATTGGTGCTGGGAGTGGATACACAGACACAAGCAGATTGGTGTTGGTGGTGCTTTTGTGTCATCGGTGGTGATGGGCTATGGTTGTTGTGGCGATAGACGTTGAGCACGACGATGGCTTCGATGAGTTTTACGTGGTGGGAGGAACAAGTACATGGAGGGTAGGTCTTTAGAAGATAATTATGCATATGGTTATATATATACATATATATATGGGTTAGTTAAGCCCTACACTTAGTTAGATAAGAACACATAAATTAGTTTTATCTAATCGTCATAATTAACTATAATAATCCAGCAATTATTAATACAGGTAATTTCATTAGGAGGGGTGAACTTTAATATATTTATGAAAAAGAGGGCATGTTTTACGAAGTTATAGGAAGGGGGATGCGGCGACATCAGAGATGTCGCCAGAAAGGAGAAGTAGTACGGCGACATCTCTGATGGCGCCAGAGGGGCCCGCCCCCCCTTGGCGCCATCTATGATGTCGCCAGACTCCCTCTCCATTTATTCTCTTCCAACGTTCTATTTTCTCTTCCAAGATTATAATTTATAGTTAATTCAGGTAAGTAATATTTATCTAAAAATCAGCTAATAGCTAATTAAAAATTAGTCATTATTATTATTATTATTTTAAAAAATATAACTAAAAATTAGTTATTATTTTAATAAAAAATAACTAATAGTTAGTTATCATAAATTATCATCGGAACTAATTATTATTTTTTAATAATTTAATAATTAATATATTATTAGTGATACTTTTTAATAATTTAATAATTAATATATTATTAGTGATACTTTTTAATAATTTAATAATTAATAAATAATAAATAAATAAATAATAGTCTTAATTATTAATTTATTAGTCTTAATTATAATCTTAATCATAGATTATTACCTACTATTTTATTATAATTAAATTAGTAATATATTAATCATAATTATCGTCAGAATATATTATTTATAATTAGTATATTATATTTAATTTATATTTTATTAATCATCATTATTAATCATCTAATAATATATTAATTATTAAATTATTAAAAAATAATAATTAGTTCCGATGATAATTTATGATAACTAACTATTAGTTATTTTTTATTAAAATAATAACTAATTTTTAGTTATATTTTTTTATAATAATAATAATAATAATAATAATGACTAATTTTTAATTAGCTATTAGTTAATTTTTAAATAAATATTACTTAGTTTTTAATTAACTATAAATTATAATCTTGGAAGAGAAAATAGAACGTTGGAAGAGAATAAATGGAGAGGGAGTCTGGCGACATCATAGATGGCGCCAAGGGGGGGCGGGCCCCTCTGGCGCCATCAGAGATGTCGCCGTACTACTTCTCCTCTCTGGCGACATCTCTGATGTCGCCGCATCCCCCTTCCTATAATTTCGTAAAACATGCCCTCTTTTCCATAAATATATTAAAGTTCACCCCCCCTAATGAAATTACCTGTTATTAATAAGGAATAATGACATTCACCGTTTTCAATTGGCCTGTCAATGGTAGACCGAAAATTCGTATCCGATCCGCATTCGAACCGAAAATATCCAAAATTTCGGATATGGATACGGATACGGATTCGGATTTCATATCGGATATCGGATACCGGATACGGATACAGATACGTTAAGTGTCATATTCGGACCAATAATATCTGAACCAATAATATTTAAATTATTTCATAAATTTAAATTATATTCAATGTATGCATAGGACTATTAGTTATATGTACTTGTGTGGAGATTTTTTTGGTGCAAATGCATTCAATGTATGCATGAAAATATGTTGCTTATGATATTTCAATGTAAAAATCTGCACATATATCTGACAAAATCTGCCGTTCCAATGTGGAACTATGCTGCTTCTGATATTTCAATGTGGAAATCTGCTGTTTCTAGACAAATAAATATGAAAAATTGTTGATTCTTGACAAAATCTGCTGGTTCTGATTTTTTTTTCCCTTTTTAAATATTTTTTTAGTAATCTTTTTTTTCAGATATTATCTGATATCTGTTAAAATTATTGGTAATGGATACGGTAGCCAAAACTTCTATCCGATCGGACATCGAATAGTTATCGGATATATTCGATAGTTAATGGTTCAGATATGGTAATGTCAATAATCGGCCAATAAGCTACCATTGACAGGTCTAGTTTTTACTCATTCTATAACTAATGAAATCTAAAACTACTTTTAGTCAAATGTTAATCAAGTAATTGATGACTACAATAAATCTTAATATTATCAACTAATATGAATTCTAACAGGTAAACCTTCACATATTTAATTATTATTCTATAATATCAATTAATTTGAATCGTATGAACTCAAATCTAATCAAATAAGCGATCAACTTAATAACTTTAAAATTGTATTTACTGTCATCAAAATAATTTAGAATCTAGTTTTATTTAGTCAAACCTTTAGGGTCTGCTTGGCAATTATCGAGGTAGCGGTTATGAGGTGTTTTTAGAGTACCGGTTATGAGCGGTTATGAGGGGGTCCGGTTTTGGATGGTTTTTAAGTAGCGACTTTTAAACCAGTCCAATCCATGCTTGGTAATTCACTAACGAGCGGTTCTGAAAGTTTTTTACACGAATAAATTAAATAGGGAAGGGTATCGGTAGTTATAATTATATCTATTTTTGTGAGGATATAAATGGAATAAAAAATAGAGCCGCTCAAAACCCGCCGATTTGGGGTGTTTACAAAGCCACCCAAAAATACATTACACCGGTTTTGGGGGATTTTTGAGCCGACGAAAACCAGTGCCTCAAAAAAATTAACAAGCATGGGTTTTCATAAACGGTCGGTTCAAAAACACCCCAAAACCGGTGAAAACACCATTACCAAGCAGACCCTTAAAGATAATTTGACAAAATCTTTTTATTGATGAAATGTGATTTTCAAATCTCCTTGGAAGCCAATAGTTTCAAAGTCCAAGTAATAACAAACAACTTTAGAAATACATAACGAAATCCCAATAATATTATTTAATAAGGCATTTTTTAATTAACAAAATAGCACTCTTAAATTATTTATTCTAAAACTAGCTTGTGATAAGAAGAGTAATATTTAGTATTCATCGAATAACATACCTTCAATTCAAAAACAATAATCGACTATTACTATGATGTAGATAATATTTTGATATCATCGAGGAACATATTTTTTCAAAGTCAATTATTAAATATCCAGAATTTAATTACCAAAAATATTTGCCAGCGAAACTAATTTTTATCCTTGAACCATGATGGTCTTTAGAAATATAAAATATTATCCAAAGTACGATCTCGAAAAAAATATAAAAAATAAAATAAAATAAAAATTAAAAAAGTTGCGAAGAGGATTTACAAATCTACCCAGCTTAGAAATAAATTCGTCCCCGGATTTAAGGACTACTAGGATACACGGACTTGGTAGATCAGAGAAAAGATTAAAAGAAATTATAAGAAAATATTGATCAAATAGGTGAAAAGAGAAAGAAAAGTCTTGAAACTCTAAGGGCCCTAAATGCTCTCAAGATATTCAATTTAAAACAAGTTTTGATAAGAGAAATAATCATGAAACAAAGTATCGGCAAAAAATTACCTTCAACCACGATAAAATAAAGTAACTGAATAAATGAATAAAATTCTGAAAATTCGGGAAGAGAGGATTTGGGATTGGGAATTTATGGAGAAAACAAGGGAAACCTCCCCTATATATAGGAGATGGAAAACCCTAACTAGGAAAGAATTTAAATCTATGGAACAATTCTTTCCATGAATTAAATTGGATTTGATCCAATCATACTCCAAACCAATCACAAAAAATTATCCTAAAATAATACATATTACTTTAAATCCTTAAAATAAATCACTATCAAAATATTGTGAAGAATAATTCAAATATTTTTAGATGTATATTTTCATAAACATAATATCTTCTAAAATAATATAGCACCAATTTGAATCTAAATACAACACTTGATAATAATAGTAACTCAAATAATCCTAGAATAAAATCGCTTCTAAAATTTGGCAAATCTCCTTTCTTTTCAAAATATCTATGATAGAAATAAAATAAAATTATTTCTAACTAGAAAATACTTAAAACTAAAATAAATAAATAGAAAAAATTTAAAAATCAGAAAGTGGGCTTACAATTCAACCCACCTTAGAAGGGCACAACTAAGAAATGTAGTCAATAAACAAGATTTCAATCGATACGGATAAAACAATAAATGATATAATCAAGAGAATGATATAATTCATGATCAAATTAGTCACGCGTAATAGCAGATAAAATCAAAACAATAACAAAAGAAAATTGTGATTTGGCACGATCAAATTATATTATGACGATCAATTTGTTTTAAGATGATCAAAGAATTCGATTTAGCACGATTGATTTTTAGGCACGACCAAAATATGAACTTATATAGTCAAGGATTTAGTCAAGGTCAAAGTCTAAGTATGCCTAAGGATGGAACCGAAATAGGATTAGCTAAACAAGAAAAGTCGTTAGGCACTAGTAACTACCGTTTGGAATTATATAGTCATGGTAAACGATCAAATTTTAGACTAGGTTTAACGGGGTTAAAATCACTTAGATACAAGTAGGAAGGCTAATCATGCAAGTCATCCAAGCATGATTAAAATTTGGTATGAGCATGAACATGATCAAAATAATCACGATCAAAGTGGAATAACAATCTAAACATTAGCAATAATAGAGTTTGAACTATAGGCACGACTATGACTATAGTCAAATAATATAGTCACAATCAAAGTCGTTTAATAACTACCAAAATTCAAATTTGTTTGAAACGATTAACAAAATTTATTTAGGCACGATTATAGACTCAAAATCTAGAAAAATATACGATTTGACACGATCGAAATATAATCAAATAGTCTAGTTACGATCAAAAGTCGTTAAGGATGATTCAAATCGAAATTGTTTTAGTACAATCAATGATGTAGGCATGATCATTGAATCATAATCTAGGTGCGATTATGAATCTAGTGGAATATGGAATTAGAATATAGTTATAGGTTTTAAATAAGGAGGAACCCAATGACGACTTGACGAATAGAAGGTAAAATAAGAAGGGAAGAACTACAAGCTTTATTTATAATACGATAATGAGAAATAGGGTATCAAATTAGTTTGGAGGGAGAGTACAAGATTTTGCGGATCACAAAAAATCGATAGTCTTGTGCAAATAAAGATATAGCCTCTATGGTATTCGAAAATCGCAAGCATACCCGAAGTCACTTTACCGAAAATTTATGCCTCGCCGGTGTACAGCTGTCTGCAATAAACTCTTGGTTCTACGACTCCAGCAAGGATACGATAATCATATACCCTATCAACTGTATCCAATGTTGACATAACAACTCAAAGATGAAAATAGGATAAATAAGATATAGCTTTAATGATATTCGATAACTCACGCTTACCTGAAATTATTTCAACTTAGGGGTCATGCCTCTCCAGTGCGCTGTTGGCTGCAGTGAACCCGTAGTTTTGATAATTCATATAATATCGACAGTGCGCTTCTGTTTTGTCATTATATGTCAACGAATATTCATTCAACTATATGCATAAAATTTTCAAAGAATTTCTAGAAATTCAATAAGTTGATTAGGATATAAAATGTAAGTATCTGTTCTTGAATGAAGGTATCAGTTTTGGAATTCTACGATTGATTAGGAAAAATTTTGGAAGACAAGTGAATATAAAATTTCTATTTCTCAGTATTCAAAGATCAAGGAAAAAACATATATATTTAAATTTTAAGAAAGGCTAACTTGGAATAAATGTGGATAATCGGATCATGTTAGGCTCAAAATTCAACGGGTGGAAATAGAATATTGACTTTTAGAGGAATAGATTACAATGGCCAAATAAAAAATAAATAAGCAATATGGGCCTTACAAGTTGATGATGATTAGAGAGACAGAAAATAAAATTACACAGATGATCAGAACTGGAACTTGAATCCTAGAAAGTCCTTATTTATCAAGCGAGTAGTCTACTCGCCTTGGATCCTATCGCCATAACAAAACACAACGATATATCCCCTATAAAAAATTCTCAAGTTAATTAATAGGTTTTAGAATTCAAGGAATTCATGGCTAAATCATTTGGCCTACTAAGCAATCTTAACTACCCAACGGTCAAATCGAATAAGGGACTCGTAGTCCTAGTTATCCTCCTAAATCAATTCAATCCTAATGTGAATGAGCATTTTCTAGTTGTAGGCTTGCAAAAGTACGACTAACTTAAGTACAATCACGAGTTTGCAATTTTTTGCGAAAACTTACATGCATGGGCCACTACAAAAACTTGTCACGACCCGCACCCACTTTTCGGGATACGAGTGCGTGTCCAAGCCAGCCTATGTCGCAGAGTCGGCGGTAGAATACTGTCAAGGCTATGATGCTCAAATCACATAATAAAACTTTATTGCTCATTCACGTTTCTAAATTAATTACAACATTTACAAGAATTATATTTGAAAAGAAATACAAAGTCTCACAAAATCTATTACAACAATTTAAGCTATCTAACTACTTTCTAGGTTTTAGCCTGCATGTACACCCGTGTCTCCCTAATGCTAAGAGTAGCCACGGCCAACCTAAAAAATGTTGGTTTCCAGTCAGGAATGGAACAAACACACAGACCGACAGGCAATTCGAAACATAATACATTTTACAAGACATGAAAATAGCATATATGAACTAAAACTAGGTAGCAACGGAATTATGGCATATCTAGAAATGAAGCAAGCAGTCTACAACAGGATATATCAACTAGAAGAACATGTAAATAGGGTGACATGGTATGTAGTAAAAAGACAAGGAGAATTAAGTAAATGACATCTATCTAGGTGTTTTGAAATATCAGGTTCGAAATGTGAACGGCTAGGGAATAAATCAGGCACCCCGCACGTGTATTGTGCGGCTGCTATTCTCCACAAAAGACACAGGGGATAGTTCTGGATAGTCCACATGTCTACTAGGATATTTCTCCTCCCGACTAGTACTCATGGACTCGAACAAGTCACGAAACACGGAAACATGATAATCAAGAAATATAGTATATAGAGATCCATGATACTAATCCGTGTACCAAGCGTGCCAGCAAGCAGGAGTGCATATGTATAAACATGAAATGGAAAAACTACTAAGAATCGAAAGCAATCAGTAGATGTACTTGCCTGGGGTCCTTAGCTGCGGATACGGGTCAAGCATTGAGTCAAGACCAAAGAACCTATTTTATAAAATTACCATGTTAATAGATGATCTTAACAAAGAGTAGCACACTTATTGGTCCCTGGGCTTCTAGGTCAATTCTACTCATTTTGATTCACGAAAAGATAATTCTTTATTTATAAAATGTATATACTTATTTAAAAAATATTTATAACCTATTTAGAATTTATTATAAAATTTAACCCATACTAACAATGTTTAAAGTATCTTTTACTGCAAAACCCAAAATATTGTCTTATTAAAAATATTAGGTATATAAGTCCAAATAAATATACATATTTGCCCAAAACTATTTATAATAACCATCACTAATATGTAGATATAAAATAGACTATTTTCTAATACTTATATAAATTTTTATTGAAAATAGGGACCCTTAATTATCATTAGTTATAAGTCTCACAAAATATTTAAAGAAATAATTCTTCAAAAGCCCAAGATTAAATGTAGATAGGGCCCATGGTCCAATGAAAGCCCAACCCAAAATAAGGCCAACTATATTTATGACTATTAGAATTTATCTAGTAGAATATTTTTGTAAGCATATTAGAAAAATACTTATAAATTAATTTGTAACTTATATAAATGCTTATATACACAATAAAACATGTTAGCATTTATGAAGTACTTTAAATTAGAAAACAATTATTTACAGACCTAAAAATATACATATATATACCTTTTATAAAAACAGAGTTCATCTAATATAGGCCCATATGGATCATAAGAAAATAATTTACTAAAATACCTATTTAATAGAACTGACAGGCAAAACAGACAAACTAAACTATTTCCTGTAACCCATTAGATGGCCTGAACCCTGGCCTAAACTCAATACTATCGTTTTTCATAATATAATTCTAGAAATTATTATATAAATATTTTATGTAATAATAACGAAATAGTAAAACCACTGATAGGAATATCAATAACTACAACTATATATCAGATGTTAATTAGTACCTACTAATGTAGCAGTGATGGCCATTAAGTGCAGACTATATCAAATAACTAAAATATCTACTATCTGTTCCTTTTTAGTTGAGGAAATAGAGAGAGAGAGAATCTCTCTTTTTAGTACAGAGAAGAAGAGAGAGGAAGAGGATAGGGCTTTCACCGGCGGAGGTGCTCGACCCTGGAAGCCGGCGCGGGATCCAAGGGCACGGCGGAGTCAGCAGTACGCGTCTGGGGAAGCTTCGGGAGGTCGCCGTTATAGCCACGGCGGTGGCGCACGGGCATTTGGCACGACAGAGCGTTCGAGGATGGCGTTCGATCATGGCGGCTCGGGAGCGGAGGCGCCGCCTGGTGATAGAGCTCTCCGACGAGTCTGGCGCCAGCGGCGTGGAAGGACGACCGCGGCTGATGAGGTGTGCGGCCATGGTGGCGTGCTCCCAGTGCTGGGCAAAGGGAGGAACTTCCCTGGCGGCTGATCAGGTTCTGGGGTCGTACGGAGACTTGCGGGACGGCATGGCACACGCGACACGAATTTTTTGCCGGGCGGAGCGGACGACGACAGTGACAGGGAGCGGGGAGGCACGACGGTGGACTCTCGGGGAAGGTTAGCTTAGGGATTTTAGTTTTGTTGTTTTGTTTGGATGTGTCGAGGGATCGTGTCCAAGTCGAACACAGAAATTATGTACTCCGGTGTAACGGCTGGACCCAAGAATGAATGAATTTGGTGTAGACAAGGACACGGACAAATGGGTTCGGACACTGCTGTCACAATGGTATTTGGACACGGATAATGTGTGGGTGCTGGGAGTTGTAACACCCACTTTTCTAAATGAGGGTAATTTTAAACTTTTGTAAAATTTATTATTAAATAATAGAATTTAATTCATGTTAATGATTTTTGGTAAATTTTAATTAATTTAAAACTACTTAAATTGGTGTTTTGTGATTTTGGTGTTTTGCTAGTGTAACCCTAGAATTATTAAGCCTAGAGACTAACCATGACCATAGGGACCTAACCATGTGACTAGAATGATTAATTACAACTTTATATGCTAGGGGTATTTTGGTCATTTTGTGTCTTTTGAATTATTTAGGACTTTGATTAATTGGTAATGTGCTAATTGAGATATTAGGCATTAACCTAGAATTGCCCTAACCTACATGTTAGTCATCAGCCTAGATATTAGATTAGAAGTTTCTATTACATGACAAGGTTAGGAATATCTAGATATTAGTTTAAACGTAGATTTTTGTTTAAGGCTAGATATTTACTTAGCCCCTTTATTAGGAAGGCTTGAATTATGTATGTAGAGGCCTCCAAACCTTATGAAACTTAACCCTAACCCTAGAATTATATCGTGGCTGCCATCAAGAGACCCCCACCCCTATATAAACACATATTCGCATCCCCTTGCCTCTTTCATTAAACCTACAAATCCTAGTTTAGTGTTCTTCCCCAATTTTAGCCCATTTCTTCAAATCAACTCCAAATAGGACCAAATCAATTACGACACACTCCCCTAGTGTAGAGGAAGCCATTGGTGGGTAGCTAGCAAGGATTTGGAAGCTTTGGACCGTTGCAAGTTGGAGGAGAAGTCTCATTCCTAAGCTTTTTATTGAGATTCACTCTTAATAGGTAAAACATATTAAACTCATTCAAATTCTTGATTTCACTTCATAGATGCATTCATTTAGGGTTCCCCTTGTTGTTGACCAAGTTTGGTAGGGTTTCGTGTCCATTTGATACGTATCGAACACGTATCGGAGTGTAGTGTAAAGTATTTGGTGAAATGCCTCAATAGAATAAATGTTAGTGTTTTTCAAAACAAATTATATAATTTTGTAGATAAATATATATATATTGTATTCCTATTTGACTGAGTCGAGTTTGGTGTCATCTTCGTGTCCAAATCGGACACGGGGAGCTCTGTGCTGACCATTGACCCTTCCCCTGCTGCCACCCACCTAGAACTCCTAGGACACAATAAGGTTTGACACAAAATTTTATGGGGAGGTGGGGGCAAACACTGACACAATGCACATAAAATTTGAGAAGATTTCACCAAGTGGATTGTGAGAAATCTCACTCGTACTGGGTTTTCAAATACTGCACACACGTACAGTTTGCTCACTGATACGTATTTGTATCACATGACATGACGCACTTGGACACGATGCAAGCTGTTGGACACGTTCACCTAGACCTAGTCTACCCTAGGATACGACCACGAGACACGAGAACTCACGTGTCGTGTCCAATTGCTTTTGACACCTCAGCACGAGACTATGCTGAACACAGATTCTGACACTGTTGGATTTCGACTTTTGGACACTTCGTGTCCTAATTTTTGGACACACTTAGACTCCATTGGACACGTGGGGTTTGCTAGATATACTGTACACCTAGTTTTTCCAAATTTATTTTGAAATTGCACTGCTAATTGTGGGTTTCTGTTGATTTTTACATATGAACATAGTGTTCCCAGTTTTTGAAGTTTTGATGAGTTTTGGGAATGGTGAATAATAATTTCTGAGATTTCAGTACATGGTTATGTTGTGATATGATTTAGGTTTTCAAATTGGAAAGAAATTCGAAATTGAATACATTGGATTGGGTTTTGATTAATTGGGTTTGATATATAAATTGTTAACTGAATGTTGAGTTTTTGAATGTTGGGATTTGAGTTGATCTCTATTTCGTTTTCCTGAGATTGATTACATATTGATAGTTGTTAGATTCCTATTGTTTAATATGATGTTGTATTGGATTTGGGTATTAGATGTAAACTGAGTTTGGTTTACTTATGATTTGATTCCTGACACATGTTATTAACTGAGACTCACAGTTTCCCCTCCTTCTAACTGTCAGTTCACTTTTCCCTCTTACATTTTTCTAGTTTAAATGGTTGAAAGAAGTGTGTTTTCATTCACTAAATTTCTGAGAATTTGTTGGCTTGTATATGTTTGGGTTCATAGGTTTTGATACATTGGGTTTTTGAATGCATAAATACATGATATATAATGTATGAAGAATATATGAATGTTGGGACTTTCGTTGAGATAACTGAGAACAGTCCCTTTCATTACAGTCTTTCCTTCCCTCTGTTTATAGTCTCTCCTCTTCCTCACTATTTTTCCCTCTTCATATTGCAATGCATATTTGATACTTTATATCCTAACTAATATATGCATGTATGTTTGTAATGATATATAATGTATGATGCAAGCATGTATATGTCCACTGTTTTGAAACTGAATGTAGAGTATGCCTTCACAGTTTTATACACAGCATATTCCCTTTCCTCATTCTCATTATGTAATGTAATATATATATATATATATATATATATATATATATATATATATATATATATATATATATATATGTGTGTGTGTGTGTGTGTGTGTGTGTGTGTGTGTGTGCATATATGTTTCAATGTAATGAATATGCATGTATATAATGTAGTATATATATATATGCAATATATGTATAAATAGATAAATGAAATGTAAGGCATGAAGGTATGTATGAATGCTAGTATGTAAATCGGATATGCATATGTATCCTATATAATGTATACATGAATGTATGTAATTATATATTTGTATCTATAGGTTGTGTTATAGGATATGGGTTTTGAGTTGAGTTTAGACTATAGTATGACCCTATAGTTGACCAATAGGCTATTTGAACTTATGGACTTTAGTTTGACTAAACCATAGACTAGAGTTGACCTATTTGACTAGAGTGTTGACGAAGGTTGACCTAGAGTTGACTTTAACCTAGATTGACCTAGAAATCATGTAATTTGTATTGTATACTTCATTTACCTTATTTGACTACATCATAACATGTGCTGCTCTAAATAGGACATTGTGACTCCGGTTCAGACATTTGATATACATCAGTCATTCAGGGTATCAGGCGAGTACATTCTCTGATAGTTCTTTCATTTACTTGTCGATTATTGTATTTCAGTTCTAGTTAGTTCTATTTGATTCTCTGTCAATACGGATGATGTTACCGGATCCATTGCATGCGACACTCGCCTTTTTCATGTCTTGCCTCTATTACTGGAATCACCTACTGACATCATCATGTTCTGGCTGGACTTGTACTTACTTTCGTGTCGGGTTATGGATTCACTTGTACTTATTTGGCGGGAAAATATTAGAGTAGACATGTGAACATTCTCTATTCTGAAAACACCTCCCTTGGAATTATACTGCCATCCCGTACTTGGCCAGGTGTGCGATGTGCCGTATTACCCACAGCCGTTTACATGTCGATCTCGGTTTTTTAAAACACACTATTATAGTATAGTTTGGACTCACCCTGGATTCATTGATCACTTACTGGACTCATCTTATACTGGATTCATCTTGTATTGGATTCATATTGTATTAGACTCACATTGGGATTATACTTGACTTATATTGTACAATCTGGACATATATCATGTTACTCTAGTTCAGCTAGCTTGTGTTACAGTCTTCCTTGCCATGTTTCTTCTCTTGTTTTGTTACATTACTTTCCTTATACTTCAACTGTTGTTCTATATCATCACCTGTATAAAACTGCCATGTTCATCAATATAACTCTCTATAACTGCTTTATAGTCTTTGCCATTTACTTGAGATTTCTAGATGAGTTATGCTCGTTCCAATCCTGACTGGATGTTGACAAAATATTACAGATGCTTGCCCCGAGGACACTTGCCCTACTTACTATGAACCAGGAGATGGCTTAGCTACCTTTGGCCCCGACACTCAGGAGTGATCAGGAGACTAGCTAGTGGACTTTGTTTAGTTTTCATGTTTTAGAACTTGAATTGTAATAAGTTAAGATATTGTTTTGTTTTAAGATTGTTTGAGATTATTATTATCTAGTAGTTGGTTTTGTTGTTGTTATTTAGTCTTAGTTATAAATTTATGTGTTATCTTATCGTGCTTAGAATGTGATTGAGATTTTATTATATCTATACTTGTCCTCCGTTCGGAGTTGAGATTTGACAAGTACATTATATAATTGCGTGAGTTGTTGATTAGATAGTGACCTAGAACAACGTTCTACCGCTGACACTGTGGCGTAGGCTGGACGTGTAGCTCCCCTTCCTGAATTTTTCTAAAATTTATTTTTATTTTTATTTCTATTTTATTTATTATGCTTAAAGATAATTTTTGTCGAGATTTTGTGAATGATTTTCTGATTGATTCTTTTATCGAAAACTAGTTCTAAATTAAATATTTTAAGAGTGCTAATTTGTGCTAATAAAAATATTTTATTAAATGACATTGTTAGAATTGTAGAAGATGTACTACTTTGGATTTTATTAAATATTAATTTGAAAAATTGATTTAAATTGTTATAAGTATTTTAAAGAATTTTTGGATGAATAAAAACATGTTTTAAAAAAATATTCAATGACGTCAAATATTATTTGTATAGCGAAAATCAATTATCATTTTGATTAGAAAATATGTCATTTAAATATTATTATGCTAATCATTTAAATGATATGGATCTATATTCTTATAATTTGAGTATGGTTTGGATTGCTTAATATTATCAAATATTATTTAAACTAATTAAATTATACATTTTGAGATGTGCTAATATTGTTTTAATAAAAATATTTTATTATTATTATTATTATAAAAGAAGCTTCATTATTACTTTAGGCTTTCAAATGCTTATGGTTTTGAGAATTAGATCTTCTGTAGCAATCAAAAGTTTTTCTAGTTTAGTTTAATATAAATAAGATTTTGAGACCAAATGAAAATATCTTTTGTATTTATTTAGATAATATCGAAATATTAGTAAAATGATCAAATATTTGATTCTTGTAATGTTAAAATTAGCTATTTAGTAAACTAAATATTTTTAAAATAAATATCCTGATATTTAATCTAATCTCGATTTGATTTCCGATAGGATTCTTCATGAGGTGACATAATCGTTCTATATATATATATATATATATATATATATATATATATATATATATATATATGAGAGATCTCTCTCCCTCTCTCGTCTCCATAATCATCCGTGCAATTCCCTCCCTCTCAAATCCAGCAACTCCACCCTCGCCACGAACCCTGCCATTCTGCCGAGCCACCACCTCCACCACCATGTCAGCCACACACACAAGCACCCCGCCACCACCACAGAACCCATCATCTACCCCAGCCGAGTCCCACCCGCCACCGACATCACAACATCACAACCATTACCGACTTCGTGTCCCTGTGTCCGTGTCCACATCTATCATCCCTTCTATCCACACAAACCACCAGCACATTGGTCGACCCCCCTTTATCGCCGCGGCGCCGCCGCCAAACCTGACCCACGAGCACACCATCAAATCTACCATCATTGTATCACCGTGTCCGGACCGTGCGTCCGTTCCCTCAGCCATCCCCTTTACATCCAGCAATACATCCACAAGTCTGTTTTTGTGTCCAACATCGGACACATTCCAATACAACCCAAAACCATAAAATAAAATAAAACCCAGCAAGCCCTACCATAGATACCGTAGCCACCGCTCGCTGTCACACTCCACTGCCGCGCCCCATGGCCGTGGCCGTGGGCGCTTCCAGAACCGCGCAGCATCGAGTTTGCCGCCGCACACGCGTCACTCCGATCCGTCGCCGCGTCGAAGCCTCTGAGCTCGAACCCCCAGATCTGTAGCGTAGCCGAGCTCCGCCCTCTCCTCGACTCTTCTTGACCGCCTCGAGGACAGCTGCGCCGCCATCATAAGGAGATGAGCGCCATCGACTCCTCGGTCCCTCGACTTCCGGAGTCGCGATCGCTCCCCGAAGCGCCTCTAGCGGCCGCCGTACGAGTTTCCCTTCGCCGAGCCCCTCCGTGGCTGTCCAGATCTCGTCGACTACCACATCTCGCACATGCAAGTACGGCCTCCTCCTCCACGCACTGACATCGCTCCGACGACCGCCAGCGTCGAGTTTCCTCGGGCCGATGACGATTGCGCCGCCGTCACCAGCTCTCACCCAGGCGGCCGGCCAAGGATGACCGCCGTAGCCCTGTCCAGTATGACCCAAACCCCATACACAGCGCCTCCGCCCCAGAACCCCGGTGAGCGCTCTTTCTCATCTCCTTCCTCTCGTCCCCATTCTCATTATTCTCCTTCTTCTCTCCTCCTTGGAACGGCATAGCTGAGGAATAAATTCCTCACTCTGTCTCGTTACAAAGGAGAAGGGATCGAGCATTATAATTATTAATTTTATTATTTGGTTACTGTGTAGAGTAATGATAGTTGCTTGAAGATTGTGTAAACTTTTGCTTTATGCGTATGTTATAATGTTAGTGCTACAAAAAATTATTATTATTTTGTATAACCTATGGAGAGGCTTTATGACTTTGTACATGAGCATAGGATATTAGTATTAGTATATTACTAGCACACAAATTTGGGCCCACTTGTCAGTTCTGTTGGTGTTGTTGGGTGGGATCACAGTTATTTTATGAGGTTACTGTTTTCTTTCACTTGAAGAATAAGAATTAAATAGACCACCACCACCAACCAATATTAGTAGTATTGAAAAGAGTAGAGGCAATAGTTATCTTTAAATTTGCTTGCCCAGTTTTTGTATATATTTTTAAGTAGTCTACAAATACGTACTTTGCACTTATTTTAATTAAGAAGATAAGTAAGTTCTATATTATTATTATTATTATTATTATTATTATTATTAGAGGAAAAGTATGGTGGTATTCTATAATATTGTATTTCTGGTCATTATTGTTATTTTATATACGTATTATTAACCTAAAAATAATACTTCATTATTATTATCAAATTAAAATCTTATTTCATATATATATATATATATATATATATATATATATATATATATTTCATATATATATATTTTTTATATATTTCATATATATATATATATATATATATATATATATATATATATATATATATATATATATATATAATATATATATTAACCTAAAAGTAATACTTTATTATTATTATCAAATTAAAATCTTATTTCATATATATATATATATATATATATATATATATATATATATATATATATATATATAAATAAATAAAAAAAATAATATATATATATATATATATATATATATATATATATATATATTTTATATATATAATATATATATTTTATATATATATATATATATATTTTTTTTGAAATATATATATATATATATATATATATATATATATATATATATATATATATATATATATATATATATATATATATATATATATATATATATTTCCACGCCTGCGTCAACGGCCGCAGAAACAAACTTACGATCCACCACACCGTTGACGCGAATGGGAACACCATTACAGACTACAAGAGCATCCAAGCGGCCGCGGCGGACTTCTTTTCCAAATTATTCTCCAAAGAGACGGTTCACAAAGATGGTCCCTTCCTGGACCAATTCCCCACCCTCATTAACGATAACGACAACGCCCAGTTGGAGCGTCCCCTATCCGAACAGGAAGTGAAAGACGCAGTTTGGGCCCTTAACGAGCACAGTGCCCCCGGCCCGGACGGCTTTTCGGGGGTCTTCTTTCGCACCTGCTGGGATATCATCAAACAAGACATCACAGAAGCGGCAGTCGCTTTTCTTGAAGGAGCCACTTACCCCAAAGCTATCTCCAGCGCCAAGCTGATCCTTATTCCGAAGAAAGAGAACCCGAAATCCTTCCGCGACTTCTGACCCATAAGTCTTTGCACTTTGACCAACAATATTATATCCAAGATCATCGCCACCAGGATGGCAGGCACTCTTCCCAAAATAATCTCGGAGGAACAGAGCGGCTTTGTTCAAGGGAGGAACATCCAGGACAATATTATGCTAGCTCAAGAGTTAATCACCTGCATGAAGTTCCCAGCTAGAGGGGGCAACATCGCCGTCAAAATCAACATGGAGAAAGCTTATGATAGACTGGATTGGCAATTCATGATCTGGGTTTTTAGAGGGTTTGGATTCTCGAAAAATTGGACCAACACCGTCTCGAGATCCATCAGCAACTCATGGTTCTCTACAGTTATCAACGGCCAATCCGAGGGGTTTTTCAAATCAAGTTGAGGAGTGAGACAGGGCGACCCTCTATCCTCCACTCTCTTCATCATAGCTGCCGATGCCCTGAGCAGAAACCTCAACAACATGACCAGTATTCCGAACTTCCAGCACTTCCACTCATCCAGTGGCTTCCCGATCATCACCCACCTGGCCTTTGCCGACGATTTACTTATTTTCTCCTTCGGGGACGTGGGAGCGATGGAGGTAGTACACAATACCGTGACGAGGTACTCCAAATGCTCCGGGCAGAAGATCAATCAATCCAAAAGCGTTATCTACGCTCACCACAACATCAAAAGAGAGCACGCAATCAATCTCTCCAAGCTCACATTTACTGTTGTCCATCCCCCGTTCAACTATCTCGGCTGCCCCATCATGTACGGTAAATCGAACATCGGCATCTTTGAGAACTTAATCGCCAGAATCAGAAATAAACTCGATGGCTGGCATAACGCCACCTTATCCCCAGGAGGCAAAATGATCCTCATCAAACATGTGCTCACCTCCATCCCAATCCACACTCTAGCCGCATGCTCCCCGCCATTAAAAGTTCTTTCATCGATTGAGCAGATATTTTGTAATTTCTTCTGGGGGCACAACAACGGTCAAGACAAACATCACTAGGCTAGCTGGGACTTTATGGCTCACCCCACCGAGAAAGGAGGCCTGGGATTTACCAAACTCACCCACATCGTTAAAGCTTTCTCGATGAAATTATGGTGGAAACTTCGCACGAGCAAGAATTTATGGACCAGATTTATGAAAGCCAGGTACTTCAAACACATCCACCCCTCATTGGCCATATCCAACAGCAGATCCTCAGCAGCTTGGCGTCGGATTCTTATCGGGCGTGACCTCGCTGAGCCGGGCAATTAGATTTCAGCTGAGTGGCGGCGAGTCTGATACCTTCCTTGAGAGATAGATCGGGAACAGCTTGATCAATAGTATCGCGGAGACCCCCAATAACAACAGGATCAGAGACCTTTGGTGCTCCGTTAACAACGATTAGAACTGGGATAAGATCTGCGAATGGTCCGGTGCCGAAGCGGTCGACAGCATCTGCCAACTCGGTCTTTGCTTGGGCAACGAAGCCAACGAGCTACGGTGGTAGCTTGAGGCGTCCGGGACATTCTCGGTGAGGTCGGCGAGATTAGCTATTCGAGGGAACGGCCAGCCGCAACCGACGATTGCTTGATACTGGCAAGCATGTATCCCGAAGAAGTGGTCCTTCCTCATGTGGAGATTCACCACTAAGAAACTGCCGACTGATGAGATCCTTAACTCCATTGGGATTAGCTTAGTGTCAGCCTACAATTGCTGCTCAGACCGTCAAGCGGAGACTATAGACCATATTTTCCGGGAGGGGAATCTGTCGGACAGGATATGGAGGACCCTTAGCCGCCACTACAAGATTGCCCCAGGGGGAGGACGCTTCTACGATCTGGCGAACCACTGGAGTTCATGTTCCCATGGTCACCAGATCGTTTGCAGCGGCCGCTACATGGATAATTTGGAAGAATCGCAACAAGGCGAGATACAAAGGCAACCAATACTCGGCCAACCAACTCATTAAGGAAATCTTCAGGCAATACCGTAAACGTTGTACCTTTTGTTCCCACAGCCCGAAAGCATTTTGGTCCTAGACCCCCATAGCTCTGGGGTGTCGGATTTCCTTTCCCCTTTTTTGTTTTTCTGGTATACTTGTACAGGCTTCCCTTTTGCGCCATGTATACGTGGCCGGGCTTCGGCTTTTTGTGCCTTGGTTAATAAAAGGAGGGGTTATATATATATATATATATATATATATATATATATATATATATATATATATATATATATATATATATAATTTTGTAGGACTTTTTTAGCATATATAATTTTGTAGGACTTTTTCAGCATATAATTTTGTGTATTTTCAATCAGTTTTTAGTTACATATTTAAACCAGCTTTTATGATAAGATTTATGTTAAATAGTTCAGGCTTTATATATACATTAAACTAATTTTACAATAAATCGCTTTTTGTCTACGAGAATACTTTTTCTAAAGGTTATATATTTATCTTTCTCGAAAACAATGTGTAGTCGTTTATTAATATTTTATAAAATATATATATACAGGGAAGATTCTCTTATTAAATCAAATCCTCTCAAATTAGATTATCCATGGTCCGTGACTAACTAGATATTCTCTATTCTTTTCGGGTTTCTTCACATCGACCTTAACCAACTGGACTATTCCGAACGCAATGGTACTATCAATTTCACCAGAAAAGGACCCAGGCAAGTACACTTTCTAATTGCTTTCGATTCATATTAGTCTTTTTATTTCATGTTTATACATATGTTATATCTTTCTTGTTGACACATTGTTACACGAATTAGTGTCAAGGATATCTACATAAATTATTTCTTGATTGTCATGTTTTCGTGTTTCGTAACTTGTTCGAGTCCATGAGTAGTAGTCGGGAGAAAAAATATCTTAGTAGACATGTGGACTATCTAGAACTATCTCCCGTGTCTTTTATGGAGAATAGCAGCGGCACACGACACGTGCAGGGTGCCGGATTTACCCTCTAGCCGTTCACATGTCGAAACTGATATTTCAGAACACATAAACGGTTGTCTTTTATTTTGTTTCCTGGTTTTCTTTACCGTTTGCCATGACATCAGTTACTTTCTAGTTTTTATCTCACATATGTTAT
Organism: Iris pallida; assembly: GCA_029216955.1. Taxonomy (NCBI): domain Eukaryota; kingdom Viridiplantae; phylum Streptophyta; class Magnoliopsida; order Asparagales; family Iridaceae; genus Iris; species Iris pallida. Next base: position 2,426,330 of record JANAVB010034420.1, read on the forward strand.
TTTCATGTCTTGTGAATTCTATTGTGTTTTCGTATTGCCATCGGTTTCTGTGCTTGTTCCATTCCTGACTGGAAACCAACATTTTTCATGTTAGTTGTGGCTTCACTTAGCATTGGGAGATACGGGTGTACTTGCAGAACAACACCCAAAAATTAGATAGATGTGATATCATTTTTATTACTTGTAAGAACTTTGTACTTTTCTTTAAATGTAAATCTTATAATAATTTGTAGATTTGATTTAATAATGTGAATGACCAATAAATGTTATATTTTGTGATTTTGAGCATCTTGGTCGTGACAGCGTTCTACTGCCGACTCTACGGCGTAGGCTGGCTTGGACACGTCTCGTATCCAAAAAGCGGGTGCGGGTCGTAACAAATTTTTGTGGTGGCCCATACAGGTTTGTTTTCGTAAATTGTGCGAACTCGTGGTACTACCATATTAGTCGTACTACTGCGAGCCTGTGACTAGGAAATGCTCATTTCCAACAAGGAGTAGGTCAATTTTAGGAGAATGGTTAGGACTAGGAGTCCCTAGTTTAATTTGACAGTTGGGTAGTTAAGGTTGCTACATAGGCCTCACCGAATTCTAAATCCTACTAGATGACTTTCATAGAAGGATACACTATCGCATTTTGATTCGACGGTATTTCTCAGGAGGGTAGATTCGTAACATCTTCCCGAAAGTTTGAAAAATATCCTTTTATTATTTGTTCAAATTAAAATATGATTTTCGAATTTTATAAATATTTAGTATAGACGGCCTTAGTCACGGTTAAGTTTCGGAGTGCACGACAACCAAGAATTTTGGCACCGAGAGTGTAGTCGAGTGCTTTGACTAGTGTTCTAGCCATGGTAGAGAAGGCCGAGTCATATGTATGCACTAACTAGAAAAACCAGGCCAAATCGTGACATAACCTTAGGGATAATTTAATTACTTATTATTAAGATTATTGGCTTTTAGAAGACCTGGTTGTTCCAAACTAGCCCAATCCAACCCAAGTCCTCGTGGTCATGTAATGCTACCAACGTCATCCATGTAGATATATAGATGTGTATATATATTGGTAGTCCATTTCTAGCATTATGAATCATTTCTACAAATTATATATTGAATAAATATATGTATTATTGCTATTTAAATTTATAACTTACTTGGAAATAGGATAACCTTCTCTTAGAATGATAATTTGGGATTTTTGGGATTTACTTATGCTATACATATATACTTGTGTAAAAATATATTCATACTAGGTAGACATAGTGCGTTTTACATATTTTCCCTCAATCCTGAATATTAGAGAAGTATAAATTTAAGTTTATATTCCTTTTTTTCTTTCGGTCATTTTCTCCCTAATCATGATCATTTGTACAACTTTTATCTTATGTCTTTTCTAAACATCGCCATATCATAAGTTCGTATCACTTATATTCTTTTCCTTGGACCTAAGGAATTATTTTTTTTAAATAACTTCTCACTCAATTGTCTATCAATCTTGAGTTAAGTCTTTGGATTCAAAAGTTCCCCCACAATCATTGATTATTGAATATCCGTGAAATAAGGATTATAAGATTTTTACTTATTTCAAATTCGATCATTATCCTTCCTAATCAATTGTTTTTCTTCTCAAGAAGCTGATCTTATACTTGAAGAACATATACTTGCACTTTTTCTATCTTTATCAACTTGCATGATATTTTTAAACTCCCTTGATATCCTTGGGAATATAGTAGAATATTTTGATGACCTGCGATGACAAGACAGCAGCGCACTGTCGTCACTTATTTGAATTATCGAGACTGCGGGTTCACTGCAACCAGCAGCGCATTGGCGTGGTATGACCCCTAAGTTAAAATAATTTCAAATGAGCATGGGTGATCGAGCATTATTAAAATTATGTCTTAATTGTCCTATTTGATCCTTGAGTTATTATGTCAATATTGGATAGAGTTAATAAAATATTCGATATCATATTGTATTTGAGTCACTAAAACCATGGGTCTACTGCAGCCAGGTGTACACTGGCGAAGCATAAATTCTTGGCAAAGTGACTTCATGTATGCATGTGGTTTCTGAAATATTATAGAGACTACGTCCCATTGACAAATGACTATTGATTTCATGGTTTGCAAATTTCATGCATTCACTTGAAATTTTGATTTAGTCTTTAACCCCTCATTCTTCTTATCATTATTATCATATCACCGTCTGCCTTCCTAGTAACCTTTTAAACCTACTTTTGAAATCCTTCCACTAGATTTATCACCATGCTTATATTTTGAATCTATGATCATGTCCAAGCAGTTTTGGTTAGTGACAGATCATGCCAAAAATTTCGACTAGATTTTCTTAACGACCCTTCGATTACGACTAGACGGTTTGATTATACCTCGATCATGTCAACTCGTACGTTTTCCTAAATTTCAATTCTATAATCGTACCTAAATAGTAGTTTGCTTAACTAGTTAATCGAGCCTATACTACGACTCAATTATTGCTAATAGCTAAATTTCTACTATGATCATGACAACTTTGACCTTATTCATGCTCGTGCCAGCATCCAACTTCAAATATGCTTGGATGACAAACGCGATTAATCTTGATCGTGATTGTACGTTAAATCATCTCTAAGAGACTATAACTATGTTCAGATTTTATCTAGAATTTTAATCATTCCGTAGCAATTTTGGTCATGACTAGACCATGTTGACTATAACTTGATCGTGCCAAACCATTTCAATTTTTGATCGTCCTTCAAAACATTTTTGGTCGTCGACTAGACCATTTTGACCAAAAGTTGATCGTGCCAAATCATATTTTATTTTGTTTAGTACATTAATTTTATCTGTGATTACGCGTGACTAACTTAAATGAGGAATCATATCATTCTCCTGATTATGTCAATTGTCGTTCTCTTCGCTTGAAACTTTGTTCCTTGCCTATATTCCTTGTCGTAACTAATTATGGCCTTTGGAATTTCTAGGAGAAAATATTCCTACGGTGGGTAGGTTGTACGCCCACTTCCTGGATTTTGAAAAGAAAATATGTTTTGTTTAAATAATTTTTGGTTAGAAAATGAATTTTATCTTTTACCTCCATAGAGGATATTTGAGGACGACATAAGCTTTATCATACTATTCTAAATTTAAAATTTATAAAATAATGTTTAAATTATTTGCTATTATTAGTTGTTAATTAAATTCATTTTGTTATATTATAACTAGTTTGATTTAGTTTTGGACAAACCAATAAATGTAATGGTTTGATGTTATATACAATATTTTACAAGTCATTTGATAAACTTATTACTCACTTAATTATTATTGTATTATATTTAGAATTGGTCAATTTTTTTTGATTGATTTCGACTTATTAGATTCAATATTTATTTAAATTTTAGAAATATTTGATCATCCTAGCCCTTAAATTTCGAGGACGAAATTTTTCTAAGGTGGGTAGATTTGTATCTCCCCTTCCTGAATTTTTCTAAATTTTATTTTATTTTTATTTTTATTTCTATTTTATTTGTCGTGCTTAAAGATCATTTTCGTCGAGATTTTGTGAATGATTTTCTGATTGATTCTTTTATCGAAAACTAGTTCTAAATTAAATATTTTAAGAGTGCTAATTTGTGCTAATAAAAATATTTTTATTAAATGACATTGTTAGAATTGTAGAAGATGTACTATTTTGGATTTTATTAAATATTAATTTGGAAAATTGATTTAAATTGTTATAAGTATTTTATAGAATTTTTGGATGAATAAAAACATGTTTTAAAAAAATATTCAATGACGTCAAATATTATTTGTATAGCAAAAATCAATTATCATTTTGATTTGAAAATATATCATTTAAATATTATTATGCTAATCATTTAAATGATATGGATCTATATTCTTATAAATTGAGTATGGTTTGGATTGCTTAATATTATCAAATATTATTTAAACTAATTAAATTATACATTTTGAGATGTGCTAATATTGTTTTAATAAAAATATTTTATTATTACTATTATAAAAGAAGCTTCATTATTACTTTAGGCTTTCAAATGCTTATGGTTTTGAGAATTAGATCATCTGTAGCAATCAAAAGATTTTCTAGTTTAGTTTAATATAAATAAGATTTTGAGACCAAATGAAAATATCTTTTGCATTTATTTAGATAATATCGAAATATTAGTAAAATGACCAAATATTTAATTCTTGTAATATTGAAATTAGCTATTTAGTAAACTAAATGTTTTTAAAATAAATATCCTGATATTTAATCTAATCTCGATTTGATTTCCGATAGGATTCTTCCTAAGGAGGCGACCTTATCTTTCAATATGATATATGTATATGAGATCTCTCTCCCTCTCTCGTCTCCATAATCATCCGTGCAATTCCCTCCCTCTCAAATCCAGCAACTCCACCCTCACCACGAACCCTGCCATTCCGTCGAGCCACCACCTCCCCCACCATGTCAGCCACACACACAAGCACCCCGCCACCACCACAGAACCCATCATCTACCCTCAGCCGAGTCCCACCCGCCACCGACATCACAATATCACAACCATTACCGAGTTTATGTCCCTGTGTCCGTGTCCACTTCTATTATCCCTTCTATGCACACAAACCACCAGCACACCGGTCGACCCCCCTTTATCGTCGCGATGCCGCCGCCAAACCTGACCCGCGAGCACACCATCAAATCTACCATCATCATATCACCGTGTTCGGACCGTGCGTCCATTCCCTCAGCCATCCCCTTTACATCCAGTAATACATCCACAAGTCCGTTTCCATGTCCAACATCGGACACATTCCAATACAACCCAAAACCATAAAATAAAATAAAACCTAGCGAGCCCTACCATAGACACCGTACCCGCCGCTCGCCGTCACACTCCGTTGCCGCGCCCCATCACCGTGGCCATGGACGCTTCCAGAACCGTGCAGCCTCGAGTTCGTCGTCGCGCGCGCGTCACTCCGATCCATCGCCACGTCGAAGCCTCCGGAGAACTGCCTCTGAGCTCGAACCCCCAGATCTGCAACATAGCCGAGCTCCGCCCTCTCCTCGACTCTTCCTGACCGCCTCGAGGACAGCTGCGCCGCCACCGTAAGGAGATGAGCGCCATCGACTCCTCGGTCCCTCGACTTCCGGAGTCGTGACCGCTCCCCGAAGCGCCTCCAGCCGCCACCGTACGAGTTTCCCTTCGTCGAGCCCCTCCGTGGCTGTCCAGATCTTGCCGACTGCCTCACCTCGCACCCGCAAGTACGGCCTTCTCCTCTACGCACCGGCACCGCTCCGACGACCGCCAGCGCCGAGTTTCCTCGGGCCGATGACGATTGTGCCGCCGTCACCAGCTCTCACCCTGGCAGTCGGCCAAGGATGACCGCCGTGGCCCCGTCGGTGTGACGCAAACCCCATACACAGTGCCTCCGCCCCAAAACCCCGGTGAGCGCTCTTTCTCATCCCCTTTCTCTCATCCCCATTCTCATTATTCTCCTTCCTCTCTCCTCCTTGGAACGACATACACTACCAAAATATGTTGTTTTAGTGACGGCCAGATCCGTCGACTTTCCATCGCTAATCCAGATTAGCGACGGATCACAGACGGATATTGGTCCAAAAAAATCCGTTGGCAATCAGCTCGTCGCTGATAAAGTCCGTCGCTAGGTAGTCGTCAATCAACGGAATAGCGACAATTTCCCGTCGTTATTATTCATTGCATTAGCGACGACTTACCAACGGCCTTTTGTCGAATTCAATTATTAGGTATTGAATTGTAAAGACTCTTAGCGACAGACAGTTCGTCGGTAAACCTTCGTTACTTTGTATTAGAGGGTATCTTTTCGTCGCTATTCCGTCGACAACCGTTGCTAACGAGGGACAGCTTAGCGACGGACTAGTGGCGGATAATTCGTTGATCGAGTTCTGGAAATGCTTGACATTGCCAGAACCATGGCGACGGATAGTCCGTCGGTAAACCATCGTTACTTTGTATCAGAGGGTATCTTTCCGTCGATATTTCGTCGCCAACCGTCACTAACTAGGGACGGCTTAGCGACGGACTAGTGGCGGATAATCCGTCGACCGAGTTCTGGAAACGCTTGACATTGCCATAACCATGACGACGGATAGTCCGTCGCTAATCCGTCGACCATGGCGACGACTTCCAGACGGAATATCCGTCGCTACCTTTCTGAGTACCTTTCAAACCACCAGAACCTTGTCGACGGATGGTCCGTCGACCATCCGTCGCTAACTGAAAAATATTTGGTATTCTCCAGTTAGCGACGGATGTTCCGTCGACCATCCGTCGCTAACTGGAAAATATTTGGAATTCTCCAGTTAGCGACGGATATTCCGTCAAAATTTAGTCGGTAACTGATGTTATCCGTCGCTATACTGTCACTAGTCCGTCGCTAACTGAGATATTTTTTAAAAAAAATTGCAGAGCTTTTCCTGTTCACACAACATTCGAACATCGGACCTATATATAATCACAATATACAATCACATAGACCAATATATAATCCAATATAAATCACACACGAATATAATGCACATCAATTATCCAAAAATTAGATAGACCAATATAAAATATGCATCACCCAAACCAAAATAAAATACACACTAATTGTCCAAAAATCATAAACTAATATCCGTCGTTATAATATCCAAAATTCTCACAAATATTTAAAATTTAAAAACTATTCTAATACAATACTTCAAGGAGCAGGAGGAGTTCGATTGTCCGGTGGTGGTACTCTAACCCGCGACCGACGATAATACTGCTCCACTATGTACGGCGGTAATCCGTCGAAGACACTGTCCGGAAGTCGGCGTAGCTGCTCTGGCATCATGAGGTCAAAGAGTGCCGTCACAGTCGGAGCCGGTACCAGAGGGGTAGCAGGGTTGAAAGAAACATGACCGACGGAAGAAGAATCGGCACCAGTAGCCGACGGACCGCCACCAGTAGCAGACGGACCGGCATCAGCAGCAGACGGACCGGCAGCAGCAGACGGAGGTGGAAAGTATGTAGCAATTTGCTCCCGCAAGGACGACACTGCCTCTTGCAGCTGCGCAAGCTGCGACCTCACATCATCGTCTGCCGGGGACGCGGGAGGAGGCGGTGTCGGTAGAAATCTCTGGGTCACCATGTGCAACGGCCCTAGGGAGCCGACTCCGTACAGGTGCCCTTTCTTAAAGCCGCCGATGGTATCTACGAACAAGTCGTTGCGAGCGGCCAAAGAAGAGGGCGTCCGGGCAGGGTTCGTTTTACCGACATCCTCGGCAGCAGTTAACTGAGCCCGACTAAGGGCCTCATGATACGCAGCCTATCAAATGAATGTGTTTATACTATAAGATTTACCTAAGTTGTAATCTAAATCCTATGTTTCACTAAGTTATAGTGTGAATCCTCAGTTCACGTAAGTTATAGTCCGAATACTTTTAATTCTAACGTAAGTCTCATAAACATAAGTACTTACATCACTCTCCTTGGCCCTCTCGTCGACGAAGCTCCCGTCCTTCTGTCTCTTGTACGTATGCTGGAACACATCGTGCATGGTGACCGATTGTGGCGCCCTTCCCTCCTTCACCGCCCGTTGGGTCTGCATACAAAATTTTCGTAGAATTTAATTAACTCCGTATATTAATAATACCGAATTCGATAGTGAAATGAATTTGCGGTATCTCACCAGATCTGCAAGCGTCGCTGCGTGGGACCTTGATCCCCCCATATGAAGCCCCGTGGCCCGTCAGTTCGCCTTTGCCTTCTCCGATTTCTCCTTGTACGCAGGAGTATCCATCCTATCTAAGAGCTCCTCATAATAGTCCTGCCGGATCCAATTCGGCCTCGTCTGCCGCATTTTCAGGTCATGAATCATATCCCGTATCTTCTTCGAGGCAGCGCTTCTGTAGGTCCTGCGGATCGCGTCCTTACGATGGGGGGCCCACCAGAACGTCGTGTAACATACAAAATCAATTATCACATAATTTAAAAATGGTTGATTAAAGAGTAACTAATAATTAACCAGAAGATATAGATATATACCCTCAACTCGTCGAGTCAGACGTACTTTAAGTTTGGGGGCACCGACGAAAAGTTGAGGTAGGGACCATGGAAGTTAGCCCTGATAATTTCTCCAAGAGACCTGGCAACATTAAACGGAAAAAAACCTACAAAGAAGCAACGACTGGATTATTAACTTGAATAAATGAAAGAAATTTAATAAATTATCTTAAATTTACTTACGAGGTCCCCGCGGGTCATAGCTCTCGTCGGAACTCACCTATCGGCCTCTCTGGTGCCGTCGGAGGATCCGTGGGTTCGCGCATATACTCCCTAGTAACCGGATGGAACCGAGTATGGGGGTACTCCGGGGCCCATTGTGCAGCAACTGGTAGATCCACTGGTGGATCCATTGGTGGGTCCGCTAGCGGAACGGATCCGCTAGCGGATGGAGACTCATGCCTCGATGAAGTTGTCGATCGACGGCGGGATGCATCTGTGCCCGGGGTACTCTCCGGGTCGGGTTCGCTGGATGGGGTCACATCCCAGGAAGATTGAATGCGACCATGACCACTAGCACCACCACGACTACGACCACGACCACCTCCACCACCACCAGTACGACCACCACCAGCAGCACGACCACGGCCGGCCATCATGACCTGTAAATAGAACACATAAACATAATTAACAATATAAAAGTATAAATGAATATAAAATTCTAAACTAAAATATACATACCACCAGCAGGGAGACGAGTGCCGCCGCGACGAAAAAGACTAGGAGTGCCATCTGCAAAAAGAAAATCATGCAGTAAGTAAATGATCGAACGAAAAAAAACATGAATTCACATAATTGCTTTTATGAGGTCAAACTTAATTCATGTAATTGGAAGTGTTTTTAATATACAACAATATTTAACTTAATCATCGTCATTGTCTTCATCATCATCCTCATCCTCATTCTCATCCTTATCATCATCGTCGATTTCATCTGTATCCTCATCCCCATCAAATTCTTCTTCTTCTTCTTCTTCTTCTTCTTCTTCTTTTGCCTCAATATTTGGGACAAAATGCCTCTTTCTCCCCTGGTTGATAGCTAAGTCTGGTGTATCAACCTCTTCCTCCCCTCTATTTTCCTCAATAATATCTTCAACATCCATTGTATCCGACTATTGTCCCAAGTATTGGGACTTTTTGATCTGGTCCTCTTGGTATGCTGGGTCTCCAACATTGAATGTATTTCTAGATTTAATCTTGCATACTGCCCACCAGTCAAATCGATCTCTACGACGCCTTGGGTAGCTTGTATAGTAGACTTGAACAGCCTGACTTGCTATCGTAAATGTATCGGACCCTCTATACCTCCTGCGATGATTTATATCGACAAATCCAAATTGTTTATCGATTCTCCAACTGATATTTGGTGTCGTATCAAACCACTCACATTTGAACATCATAATATGCATATCATATGGGGCAGTATATTGTAAATTTACAATATCCCGAAGTACTCCATAATAGTCAAAGTTTGGCTCGTCGTCATAGATGGTGCCTCTTATGCAAACACCGGAATCCTTGGTACTGATGCCGTCATTGATAAATTCGACATTTATAGCATTCTGAGTTGCCTTAAACCTAAAGCCATTAACGACATAGCCTGGCCAAGTCTTTGTTTGCTTCTTCGGTCCCATTGCCAGATAACGAACACTCTCATTAGTGAGTATTGTTTCAGGCAATAAAACCTGTAAACAAATATTTATAATTTAAATGTTTTAGATGCCTATATTTTAATGGTAGCCGCATAACATATTATCTCAGTTACTTACGTATTTGCGAAACCATGACGGAAACATATCATAGAACTACTTCGTCTTGGGATTAGAATCCTCCGGATCAAAATTAGGCCCTGCCGTGTCGTACACCATATCTCGTGCAAGGTTCTGCAGGTCTCCATAATCAACAGAGCATTCGTCGTCTTCGATGACAAAATCCGTTGCAGCATTATCATCAAAAGCATAACTAGCAGTATTCGTAACCTGTCTTTCCGCATATAGTTTACCTAGTGATGACCATAGGCCGTAATCACGTACGAAATCCTTACGGGTCAAATGATCTCTCACAGTCACCACTTCTTCGTAACGTCTATTGCGACAATTACGACATGGACACTTGATTTTGTTACTGTCCATGTACTGAGCTTTGCTCATGGCATACTTAAGAAACACTTCCATGCCTGCCTGAAAATCATCACTCATACATATTCTGCTCTCGTGTTGTCGTTTGTACATCCATGTACGATCAACGAAATAACGATCCATCACAGATTGGATGTGAAAATCTGTATCGTAAGACAAACTAAACAGAATTAGTATATAATCATGTAACTGGTGGATCCGCTGGTATATAGGCTAGATGGACTTAGTATCGACCGCATCAGATTAGTATCGGTCTATAGGTTTGGTATAGGCCGTATCAAATTGGTATTGGCCTTAGCGAATTGGTAGATACATATCCGATATGTATCGACCGTATGGCTAGGATTCGTATTGGCCTTATCGATTCGGTATCGGCCATATCTGATAGGTATCGACCGTATCGGATATGTATCTGCCGTATCGGATTAGCATGGTGGAAGGTTTAGTAACAACTGTACTTGGATTTCTCTCTTCTCGAGCTAGAATACCATTGCAAGAGAGTCACGAGAGAGTAAAAAAAATCTCCTACATATTGATGTTTACGAGAGTGATTGGCCAATTACAGTAACATACATGCTGCATTTTCCATCAGGGAAGGAGAGATTGAAAGCAATAACATATAGAGTTGTATTTCGGAAGAAGAACTCGTATAAACTTCTTTGTTCACAAAACAAGCTATAGAGAATACAGAACAAGTATCTAGTGCATAACCAACTTCGTGAGAGAAGTATCTTAATGTTCTCAGTTATCTCAGGCTGATCTGACATAAAACAGTAAGATACTTCTCTTGCGAAGTAGGTTATGAACTCGATACTTGTTCTGTATTCTCTATAGCTTGCTTTGTGAACAAAGAGTTGATAGGAGTTCGTCTTCTTCCGAAATACAACTTTGTATGTTATTGCCTTCAATCTCTCCTTTCAAGATGGAAAATACGGCATGTATGTTACAGTAATTGGCTAATCACTCTCGTAAACATCAATATCTATGAGGTTTTTTACTCTCTCGTGACTCTCTTGCAATGGTATTCTAGCTCGAGAAGAGAAAAATCTAAGTACAGTTGTTACTAAAACTTCCACCATGCTAAACTGATACGGTCGATACATATCCGATACGGCCGATACCTATCGGATATGGCCGATACCGAATCGATAAGGCCAATAAGAATCCTAGCTATACGGCCGATACATATCGGATAGGACGATACCAATTCGCTAAGGTCAATACCATCCGATACGACCTATACCAAACCGATATACCGATACTAATCTGCTAAGATCGATACTAAGTACATACGGTCGAGGAGGTGGATCCGCTACCGATAGTTCGATACCGATACCGATAGTCCGATACCGATAGTTCGATACCGGAAAAAATCCGATGCTAAATAGCCATAGCTAAATATTCGACGGTAATCGTCGGTGATTTGTCGAAAGTCCGTCGCTAATTTCGATGGAAAAAATCCGTCGCTAAATAGCCGTAGCTAAAAATCCATCATTAAAATAAAAATCCGTCGCTAAATAGCCTATAGGTAAGCCTACCTATACCAATACAACACTAAACCTATATGAAATCAAGCCTTATTCAATTACTAACAATCATACAACATAACATATACATACAACTCATATGGCCATATCCTATAGCACACAACTCATATGGCCATAGCCATTAACATACAACCACTACCGATAGTGCGATACCGATAGTTCGATACCGATACCAATAGTCCGATAGTCCGATACCGATAGTCCGATAGTCTGCTACCGATAGTTCGATACCGATACCGATAGTTCGATACCGATACCGAGTTCTGGATATCGATACCGATAGTCCGATATCGATAGTTCGATACCGGAAAAAATCCGACGCTAAATAGTCATAGCTAAATATTCGACGGTAATCCGTCGGTAATCCTATAACAATACAACACTAGGGGTAACATATACATACAACTCATATGGCACATCTACACCAGCTAGTATAGGACACATAGCCTATAACCAAAACACATAGTTATGTGACAAGCCACACATCTATGTCACATAGCTAACACCCAAAACCAATGTACATCCTACACAAGCACATAAACAAAATCTGCATATAAATATATATAAATGATAGGTATATATAAATAGACATATATATATATATATATATATATATATATATATATATATATATATATATATATATATATATATATATATATATATATATATATATATATATATAGATGGAAAGAGGGAACAAATGTGAGTAAAAGAGTGAAGGGGCTGGACAGTGTTATCTCAGGGTTGTATGTGTGTGTGGCAGTAAAGTATGAAAGAGAGGGAGTGAGTGTCAACATACAATGTATAGGGGGGTGTGTGTGTGTGGTGTATAGATATGAGTGTGACAGATCATTAGGATGTGTATGTGTGTGTGTTGATGTGTACAAGGGTCAAACCTCCGCAGCCCCTGCCGCCCCCCGCAGCCTCCGCCGGCAGCCCCCGCCGCCCCTGTCAAGCCCGCTCCTGTAGGAGCGATCGTCCTCACTAAGGCGTGATTCCGCACGAGACTAGATTGTGCTCGTGCAAGGCAGTCTCATAGCGGCCGATTACATCGGCGGCGATGGGGTCGTCGCACAGAAGTCCCAAACAGAAACATTGAAACATGCAACGGAAATTTAAAGGCAAAATACAAGTTATTCAAAAGAGCTCTTTATTGATATTGAACAATCAATTTACAATAGACGCAAGGCCATGATTACAAGTCTCTCGTGCTCACTTTTCTCTCATTTTACAAGGCACTCTGCTCTCTTTCATCTCTCGATACAATGCTTGAGCCAGCGGAAGCTTCGGAAGGCGATGTCCACACATTATGTCCCGTAAAAGTCTGACTCCATGCGGCCGCACGCTTCGAATCGCCAAGGAACTCTGTACCTCGACATATCCAAACGAGCTTCACGCCACGAGCTTCTACTTGTGCCTGCACATGAAAACTGTGTGGGTGTCAGTACTCAACTGTACTGGTGGAGTGAGCTCCACGCCCACCCATACAAAACTGACACGTTCATTTACTTTTGTGCAATACAAGTCCCTTTCGATTGTCTTTCTAGTCTTGCCTTAGGATCAGTTTTAAGACTACGACGCTTGACCCAACCGATGTGCAACGACATGGTTGTGCTATAATGCCAACGTATGTTTCGAGCGAGGCAGTGCCTCATCGCTTATGTACTTGACCGAACTTCAACTCGGGACGGCGGGGTCGTGCCATACTCTATTCGTAACTTCAACATGTTCGAGTCAGTTCTTCGTCGAGGAGCAACTTATGCAAACTCGGCCGTGCCAAGACTTTCATTTAAACTCAAGTGCCTCTAGACCAATTCTCGTGCCAACGACGTCAAGGGGATGACTTGTGCTGGTCGTGCCTCTAGACCTTGCTTAGACTTTTTCGTGCTTCAAGATTGAGGCCGTGCCTCACTAACTTATCAAGACTTATCCATGCTACCGCCTTGCGGCCTTTCCTGTTCGACTCATAAACCAACTTAGACAAGACTTGTGAAACATAATGTCGACTTCATGAACGTCCCGACGCCACCTATTGTGCCAAGCACGGTGCCTATGCTGCAGCCCAATCTTAGGCCCAGGCATTATGTTACCGACTAGACCTGCATTTAAGTTCTAGACTCAATCCAAAAGCATACACGCGGTTTGCCGCTATTCTGTCGACCCATCTACATGAGTGATCACTAGCAATGTCAAGCTATCTTGGATCTCGGCTTGGGGATATCGGGTAGCTTGCCCGGAGGCGCCGAATCTCCCATGCGGTTATCCAGCATCCTACTTGAGCCTCACTCACTTCTCTCGGGCCGACATGATCTCGGTGCCCCAGCGATCACTCAAGAAGACCTAACCTTGTCGACAAGTTGTCCAATTACCATGCAAGACTCAACCCGATCTATCAAATACTTCCTTAACATGACCATGCTTTCTAACTTCTATCGAGACTCCCAAGTAGCGGGACCGATCTCGTGTGCTTGCTTATCCAGACTTATCGAGACTCCCAAGTAGCGGGACCGATGTCGTGTACGGAACTTATCGAGACTTAGCGAGACTCCCAAGTAGCGGGACCAATCTCGGCGATAACCAGTCGCGTAGACTTTCTTTGTCCGTGGCATACTCTTTACTAAATCCACCGTGGCTCGTGCCTTAGACAGACCTTGTTCTCCAGGCGACGCTATCGCTCAAGTCATATACTTTATACGACGAGCCTTGTTCTCGAGGGACTATGCGACTTACTTGCGCAATGACTTGACGAGCAAAGGCTACGCCAAGCTTCGCATCGAGGGAAACGTGCCGTGTACGCGTCCGACTTGAACAACCAAGTTCGTGCCTAGACTTAAGCCAAAAGCCGTGCAAGACGACTTAACCCACGGGACGTACGAAGGCTATGCCAAGCCTTGGACGACGGGACCGTGCATGCTTTATCAAGCATTCATGCGGGCGACGCCTATGACTTAGGCTAATTCGAGTGTCGGGGCAAAACGACGGGACCGTGCATGCTTTATCAAGCATTCACGCATGCGACGCCTATGACTTAGGCTATTTCGAGTGTTGAGGCAACTTAGCAACTTAGGCCAACTTTCTTCTCCCAAGCCACGGGGCGAATGATCGAGTATCATTTTCAAAACACGTCGAGAAAACTTCTAAGCAGACCGTGGGACCATTTTCCATTTTCTAAGACATCCGACCCATCGAGATTATTTCCTTAGCTATGTGGATACGTCTCTTTTATTATCAAGCCTAACTTGTGCAAGTTGAAAATATGCGAGTTATTAAGTGAGGGCTAAGATGAGGCGAGTTCACCGAAACTACCCCACCTGAGCGAGGAGTCGCCTCGATCGAGCGAGCCTTCGAGCAGCCGTTGCAAGGCTTAGTCCGAACGTCGTCGGCGTTTCGATTCCTCCGATTGACTTTGCGGGACGGGGCACTACAACATACAGCACTCAGAACAAGTCTCGTCCTCGAGACTTTCCTGAAGGCAAGCCATCCTACCATTTCTATGGCCAAAACTTAATCGAGCCTAGACACGGAACTATAACAGTCGTGCGGGTATGCCAGAACTTATCGTACACACTTTGCCTACGCATTTCTTTGATTCCGAGCCACGCTTGCACGACTATTAATCTTTTTCCATAACACGATTTTAAATTCTCGATACTCTTCTCTTCCTCAAGTCTTGCTTGAACTTAACGTATCACTTGGCTGGATCGTGTACGCATTCCAGGCGTCCCCAAGATACATACATTCAGCCAAGCCGCATGATACAGAATTCATCATTCTCACTCGAGTCGCATCGTGTACATACTCTGGCATCCCTGAAATATATGCATGTCAGTCGAATCTCGTGAGGGGCATTCCTATAATCTTGATTCACTCTATCCATCCATGCCAATCCACAAGATCAATCTTTTTATTGCTAACTCTTGAAACAGGGCCTCTCGCCTAACCGCTAGGCCTTTTCTCAAGGTTAAGTCAATGTCAGGATTGGAATCATAGTTTTCTAACAATAATGCCAACACTGACCCCAATCCTAGGGTCAAACCAAAGTCGATAGTACGGGGTTTTCTACCCAAGCTCGCGTCACTCAGATTTCTAAACATCAAGCACGATCACCTATTCGCATCAATGCATTCGTTGCACGTATTTGAATCCATTCAAATGACCAATTCTAACCAATTCATATATTCGATCACGAGGTTGTCTAGCTTTGACAATATATTGTGCCCCAATCTCACGCGAGTCCGATTATCCATGGTGGTTCATGAATCACCATACAACGCTCCCGCGGAATAATCATTCTCATCGGGGCGTAACTCTTGTTTGAGTCTAGACTCATTCATTCTCGATACGCGGATTGGACCTACTCAATCCTCAAGTTCAATCGTCAAGCACGCTGGGTCATTCTAGAGTCCACCTTTGCGTCAAACCACAAGTCGAAACATACAAATTGCCACGCCATGCAAGTTCGATCACCCCTGCTGTATGAATCACCATACCAGTGCTCACGCAGAGTGATTGTCCTAGTCGGCGTAACATATGTGCGAGGCTGGAGTTGCACTCGCATAAGACAAGAACGTCAACATTATGGTTATCGACGAAGCAAATCCAAATATTTCATTTTCATCCAATCCAAGTTTTGATAGTCTGATCGTCATCGTTTAACTAGAAAATCCTCGATCCAAGTTTATCTTTTCCTCGACATATTTCAACATCCCGAGTATAGCATCCATCGGAACAATGATATTTTACACGATCATCGTTCCTCGAATCAGAGTACCCTCGAGTTATCGTACATCGATCTTTGATACGCCTCAATACCATCGATGATGTACGTAACCTGACGATCTTCCTTGCAACAAACTCTGAGTCGTGCAACTGATGCTATTGTCCGAACTGGATATACCACAATTCCATTCGATCAGATCCGAAATCACGAGTGCGATCCTCTAGGCATCCTCGATCTAGACATTCACTTTTTATTCATCGTATCTGAATCGTTTTCTAACTCGCGTTGCCCATTCACAAGTTGTCCGAACGAGATGCTCGTTCGGGACCTTCGAAGTCACGACCAACTAAGCGTGACGCGTTCTAAGGCTTTGCACGATCGCATCGTCTCGCCGACATACCCGTTGTTATTTCAAATCCTCAATCTTCGCTCGAATAAATTCCAAAACAAACCATACACCACTCAGATTCGAGCCATCCGATCTAGTCCAAATCGCGTTCGCATCACTCGCTAATACATCTTTAAGATTTGTTCGACGAATCTCTACCGTAATCGCTGACGTCGCATCGACGTACTAAGTCGTTCGCACTAATCTTCAAAATCTAGACCAATCTTCCATGTATGCCTAAGCATTAGTTCGATAGTGTTCCTATCGATATACACTCTAAGTGTATCTCCATTTCCGACCGAGCGATACTTAATATTTCTCGCGATCCGTTTGCACTAAAAGGTCGAGGTGCGCGACACGCGGCACAACTTAGCCAAAAGGCTGTGTACATAGCCATCCCGTGCGGACTATATCCAGATTTGCATGCTCGTTTGCTAATGTCAATGTAGGACTACTCGGGCACACGCGCGACTTTGCTAACTTTAACATGTGTTCTCTGTCAAGTCAAGTTTGACACAGTTCGGCACAAAGGCCTACTGATGCGTCCGGCGATGGTCTACCGATACATTCAATTGAACGCTTGTACAAGCTTTTGAAAATATTTAGACTTATTGTATGGACATGCCGTGGGACATTTGAGAGAGAGCGCACACTTATTTTTCCATGAACGAGCTTTCAAACTTGAGAGATTCGACTTAAAGTCCGAGGACGTAAAGCCGTGCTCTGATACCATTATGTCAAGCCCCGCTCCCGTAGGAGCGATCGTCCTTGCTAAGGCGTGATGCTGCATGAGGCTAGATTGCGCTCGTACAAGGCAGTCTCATAACGGCCGATTACATCGGCGGCGACGGGGTCGTCGCACAGAAGTCCCAAGCAGAAACATTGAAACATGCAGTAGAAATTTAAAGGCAAAACACAAGTTATTCAAAAGAGCTCTTTATTGATATTGAACAATCAAATTATAATATGCGCAAGGCCATGATTGTAAGTCTCTCGTGCTCACTTTTCTCTTATTTTACAAGGCAATCTGCTCTCTCTCATCTCTCGATACAATGCTTGAGCGAGCGGAAGCTTCGGAAGGCGATGTCCATACATTATGTCCCGTATAAGTCTTGACTCCACGCGGCCGCACGCTTTGAATCGCCAAGGAACTCCGTGCCTCGACGCATCCAAGCAAGCTCCGTGCCACGAGTTTTACTTGTGCCTGCACATAAAAACTGTGTGGGTGTCAGTACTCAACTGTACTGGTGGAGTGAGCTCCTCGTCCACCCATACAAAACTAATACGTTCATTTACTTTTGTGCAATACAAGTCCATTTCGATTGTCTTTCTAGTCTTGCCTTAGGATCAGTTTTAAGACTAGGACGCTTAACCCAACCGATATGCAATGACATGGTCGTACTATAATGCCAACGTGTGTTTCGAGCGAGGCAGTACCTCATCGCTTATGTACTTGACCGAACTTCAACTCGGGACGGCGGGGTCGTGCCATACTTTATTCGTAACTTCAACATGTTTGTCACGCCCCAGAACCAGAATACTGGAGAGCGGGGGCAGACATAGCCAGCTACGTATGTTGAAATGGATTCCACCTCGCTATACGGTCACGGCTTTCTAGATACATGAGAGTTTATCTACAAGCCAACAGTCTCTTAAGGTCATGAACAAGCCTAGTATCTCAATCACAAGCAAGTAAGTAAAAGTTACAAGATGTATGATCATTAAATATACAATAGTAAGGCATCCCAAATATTACATATTCAGCTGATCATGAAGCTAGTCGTTACAAAATGTCAGGACTAGCAAGAGTTTAGTCATACATGATCAACCCTAGGACTTGTTAATCATGTTACAGCCCGTAGGCAGACAGTAAGTAAATACAATCGAGCTAAACAGGTGCTCGTCGGCTAAACGCCTCAAAAGAATATTGTTACAATAAAGTGGGAGAGCAAAAATAGACCCACTCGTTGCCCGGGTTACGTCTGGTGGCCACCATCTGGCTGGAAGGTCGGTAGA
This sequence comes from Iris pallida, assembly GCA_029216955.1. NCBI lineage: Eukaryota > Viridiplantae > Streptophyta > Magnoliopsida > Asparagales > Iridaceae > Iris > Iris pallida. Next base: position 2,445,214 of record JANAVB010034420.1, read on the forward strand.
TCCTCTGGAGCTGCTCCAAAATCTGGCCATACAAAAACCAGCTGGGTCAGATCCCAGAAAGAGCAAGTGCCACAAAGGAAGCTTCATTTAGGAACTAAAACCATCAATCAGCACAAAATATAAATAAAAGTAAGGACTGGAAATAAGAAAATACATCAGGATGATATACGACGAGATAACCATGGGACTATTCAGAGAACCAGGTTACAACCCGTAAACCAAACAAGGACCGGGGTTGTAACCCTTCGTCTGAACAGAACTTGGAATTCTCACCATTTATCGGTAAAATAACTACAAGCATTCTGGTCATTCAATAATCTGGAACAGGATCAGGGCAAGACTAGACCGGTTAGACTCCATCCAATCATTTCACGGCCAAGCAAGAATTACGGCTTGATACTTTAACTAACTAGGGTTGTCACAAGCCTAATTACTAACAAGATGCAGTGAGATTATTCCACAGCCACAAGCCCTGCAGACCATCCAGGTTACCCAGGTCGAAATTAGGGGTTGAATTCGGGTGGGTACACCGTCCAGAAAATGCGTGTACCCTTAGGTAGCTTGAAGGGTGCAACACATGACAGTGTGCTGGAAATGTGCCCTACTCGACGGCAGGCTACAGATCCCAAGCGCGCCCAGGTAACGGGATTGCCTGTAGCTGGGAAATCTCTTCATGACTAATGTGTTAATCTAGTTATTAACCTTAGTCCATTTCAATAGGTACTCCTGACCGTGGTACTCAGGAGCTCCCTCCCTAGACATGATGCAAGACAGGACTGGTTTATTTGTACAAGCACAATCGTCCACGGTGTCCAGGATTAATTATACAGGTCATGTCATGTCAGGTAGCCGTCGCAACAGCTGTTCAAGATAATTATGCCAGGTTTATCATGTCAATTGTACTTGTCAGGAGTGCGCCACGATGGGCCACTATCAGGTCATGTCAGGTTTTCTTGTCAAAAGTGCACCACTACGGGTCACTATCATGTCATGCTCAGGTACCATTTCCAAACATATTAAACAAGTCCATGATTATCAAGTTCATGACAAAAGGCGTAAGGATATAAAATGGACGTAAAATATCTAATAAAATATCAATATTCAGGGCTATAGAAGAGTCATGCGGCGAAGTCATATGCGGTCAGGAAAGGGTAGACTCATGCGGCCCAATTAGGAGAGCGCATGCGGCCAGGGTCACTGGATCCCATGCGGCTAAGACAAGGGGGCGCATGCGGTCAGGAAGATAGGAAACTCATGCGGCTGGGGGAATGGGTCTTATGCGGCTAGCTGGCCAATCAGGTACATGCGGCCGGGGGGGGGAAGTGTGGTTCCATACGGCTCGAGAAGAAGCAACCCATGCGGCTGCGGGGGAAAGAAACCATATGCGGCTCAGAAGGGAAGAGTACTCATGCGGCTGCGGGGAGTAATGCCTATGCGGCTGGGAGCAAGTGTGCATATGCGGCTCGCGAGTGTTGAGTTCATGCGGCTCAGGGTGAAGTCCTCATGCGGCTGGGTCAAGCAAGTCTCATGCGGCCAGCGGGAATGGCGCATGCGTCTGCAGAGTTCAGAACTTATGCGGCTGGGAATTGAGTGAGTTATGCGGCCAGATGAGTTCGGCCCTCATGCAGCTCAAGTACTTCCAGCCATGCGGCTGAAGAGAACACTTGCCGCATGAATATTCATGCGGTCAAGTCAAGCACTGTTCATCTTCTCCAAAATTTCAGAGAAGAAGAACACCATGAGAGCCAAGTCCTCAAGCTCCATAACTCCATCATCCGGAGCCTAAATCCGAACTTCCATAGGTCAAAATGGGGTAGAACGAAATTCTCTACAACATGGAACCATCAAAACTCGAAAATAACAAGATTTAGTAGATCAAAACCCAAGAAATCCGAAAATAATGCAAACTTAGATCTACAAGAATCTAGCCAAGAAAAATGGAAATGCCAAGAACTAAAGTGAGTTAAAATGCTGTAAGAAAGAGAATGAAGTAATAAAATCAGAGTTCCTCCATGAAGCAAGTTGCACTTGCCTAGACCTCTCTCTCATCTCTCTGGTAGGTAAGAAAGTAATGGGGAAGAAGAAGATGAGTAATGAAGAGAGAGAAAGAAGAAAGGGCAATAAATATCAAAGGTGGTGGTAGGTAGGGGGTTCTCCAAGGGTTCATCATGAACCCAAGCAAAACCAAGCCAGGCCGAACCAACCAACCCGAACCAGGAATAGACCAAGCCAAGAAGGAAATGCCAAGCCAGGAAATCATGCAATAAAAATACGTACACGTATTCCAAGAATACGTGATACGAACCACAGGCATTACAATGTTCGAGTCAGTTCTTCACCGAGGAGCAACTTATGCGAACTCGGCCGTGCCAAGACTTTCACTTAAACTCAAGTGCCTCTAGACCAATTCTCGTGCCAACGACGTCAAGGGGACGACTCGTGCTGGTCGTGCCTCTAGACCTTGCTTAGACTTGTTCGTGCTTCAAGATTGAGGCCTTGTCTCGCTAACTCATCAAGACTTATCCATGCTACCGCCTAGCGGCCTTTCCTGTTCGACTCATAAACTAACTTAGACAAGACTTGTAAAACATAATGTCGACTTCATGAACGTCCCGACTCCACCTATCGTGCCAAGCACGGTGCCTATGCTGCAGCCCAATCTTAGGCACAGGCATTGTGTTACCGACTAGACCTGCATTCAAGTTCTAGACTCAATCCAAAGGTATACATGCAGTTTCTCGCTATTCTGTCGACCCATCTACATGAGTGATCACTAGCAATGTTAAGCTATCTTGGATCTTGGCTCGGGGATATCGGACCGTCCCTACACGGGTAGCTAGCCCGGAGGCACCAAATCTCCCATGTGGTTATCCAGCATCCTACTTAAGCCTCACTCACTCCTTCCGGGCCGACATAATCCCGGTGTTCCGACGATCACTCGAGAAGACCTAACCTTGTCGACAAGTTGTCTAATGACCATGCAAGACTCAACCCGATCTATCAAATCCTTCCTTAACATGACCATGCTTTCCAACTTCTATCGAGACTCCCAAGTAGCGGGACCGATCTCGTGTGCTTGCTTATCCAGACTTATCGAGACTCTCAGGTAGCGGGACCGATCTCGTGTGTGGGACTTATCGAGACTTAGCGAGACTCCCAAGTAGCGGGACCGATCTCGGTGACAACCAGTTGCGTAGACTTCCTTTGTCCGTGGCATACTCTTTACTAAATCTACCGTGGCTCGTGCCTTAGACAGACCTTGTTCTCTAGGTGATGCTATCGCTCAAGTCATATACATTATACGACGAGCCTTGTTCTCGAGGGACTACGCGACTTGACAACCGCAGATAGAGCGGGACAGTGCTAGAAATGGCTTAGACCGGCCGGTATAACTTTGCCTAACTTACTTGTGCAACGACTTGACTAGCAAAGGCTATGCCAAGCTTCGCATCGAGGGAAACGTGCCGTGCACGCGTTCGACTTGAACAACCAAGTTCGTGCCTAGACTTGAGCCAAAAGCCGTACAAGACGACTTAACCCACGGGACGTGCGAAGGCTATGCCAAGCCTTGGACGACGGAACCGTGCATGCTTTATCAAGCATTCATGCGGACGACGCCTATGACTTAGGCTAATTCGAGTGTCGGGGCAAAACGACGGGATCGTGCATGCTTTATCAAGCATTCACGCAGGCGATGCCTATGACTTAGGCTATTTCGAGTGTCGAGGCAACTTAGCAACATAGGCCAACTTCCTTCTCCCAAGCCACGGGACGAAGGATCGAGTGTCATTTTCAAAACATGCCGAGCAAACTTCTAAGCAGACCGTGGGACCATTTTTCATTTTCTACGACATCCGACCCATCGGTATTATTCCCTAAGCTATGTGGATGCGTCTCTTTTATTATCAAGCCTAACTTGTGCAAGTTGAAAACATGCGAGTTATTAAGTGAGGGCTAAGATGAGGCGAGTTCACCGAAACTACCCCACTTGAGCGAGGAGTCGCCTCGACCGAGCGAGCCTTCGAGCAGCCGTTGCAAGGCTAAGTCCGAACGTCGGCGACGTTTCGATTCCTCCGATTGACTTTGTGGGACGGGGCACTACAGCCCCCCCGCAGCCCCCGCCACCCACAACCCGCCGCCGCCCCCTGTCCTCCGCCACCCACAATCCCCCCGCCGCCCCTCGCAGCCCCGCCACCCACAACCCCTCGCTGACCCCCTACCCCCCGCTGCCCCCCACACTCCCTGCCCCGACCATCTTCCCCCCACGCCACCCACAACCCCCGCAGCCCCCGCCGCCCACAACCCCCCGCCGCCCTCCTCCCGCCCTCCGCCACTCACAACCCCCCCGCCGTCTCCCGCAGCCACCCCACCCACAACCCCTCGTCGTCCCTCCCCCACCCCCCGCCGCCCACCCCACCACCGCCTCCCCCGCCGCCCCCAGCCCCCGATGCCCCCGCCGCCCCCGTAGTCTCCGTCGCCCCCACAGCCCCCGACGCCCCCGCTGCCCCCCCGACCACCACGAGAGAGAGAGAGAGGAGAGGACGCCGATCATTGAGAGCCGCGGGAGAGAGAGAGGAGAGAGGGTGAAATTTGGAGGGAATTAAAAGTTCCCTCCGTCGTTTTAATTTAAGTCCGGGGCGTATATTTAGCGACGGATAATATCCGTCGCTACGTCGACGCTATATTGGAAAATTGCCGACGGCCTATCCGTCGCTACGTAGTCGGCAATTTGTCCCGCCACTTCTCCCAACATTTCCCGCCAAATAGTCGACAGCATAGCGACGGATAAAAATCTGTCGCTATACCTCCGACGCCGTAGCAACGGACTGGCGACCTTTTATCACCCTTAAAATAAAAATAAAAAAATATCGATTTATCGTCGGTACTCCGTCGGTGATTTGTCGTAAATCCGTCGCTAATTACGACGGAAAGAATCCGTCGCTAAACAATCGTCGCTAATTAACTGTATTTTGGTAGTGATAGCTGAGGAATAAATTCCTCACTCTGTCTCATTACAAAGGAGAAGGGAACAAGCATTATAATTGTTAATTTTATTATTTGGTTACTGTGTAGAGTAATGATAGTTGCTTGAAGATTGTGTAAACTTTTGCTTTATGCGTATGTTATAATGTTAGTGCTATGAAAAATTATTATTATATTTATTATTATTTTGTATAACCTATAGAGAGGCTTTATGACTCTGTACACGAGCATAGGATATTAGTATTAGTATATTACTAGCACACAAATTTGGGCTCGCATGTCAGTTCTGTTGGAGTTGTTGGGTGGGATCACAGTTGTTTTATGAGGTTCCTGTTTTCTTTCACTTGAAGAATAAGAATTAAATAGACCACCACCACCAACCAATATTAGTTGTATTGAAAAGAGCAGAGGCAATAGTTATCTTTAAATTTGCTTGCCCCATTTTTGTATATATTTTTTAGTCTACATATAAGTACTATGCACGTATTTTAATTAAGAACATAAGTAAGTTCTATATTATTATTATTATTATTATTATTATAGTTAGCGGAAAAGTATGGTGGTATTCTAAAATATTGTATTTCTGGTCATTATTGTTATTTTATATACGTTTTATTAACCTAAAAATAATACTTTTTTATTATTATCAAATTAAAATCTTATTTCATATATATATATATATATATATATATATATATATATATATATATATATATATATATATAAAAAAAAAATATATATATATATATATATATATATATATATATATATATATATATATATACACACACATATAATATAGAGAAAAGAGCCCCAATGTCCGTTGATCCCTTCTCCCCCCTTCCCCATTCCGCTGATCCCCGACCGTGCGAGCTTGGCCGCCCGATCAGTCCCCCCTCAGACCTCCGGCTTCAGCCTTTGCCGCCCTTCCGCAAGCGTCGTCTGGGCCGTCTGAGCGACGGCCGCCCCCGGGATACGTGCCGCCCTCCGCCGTTGCTAGCGTGGGCCCCCGTTCACCTAGCGCTGGTTGGGGCTCCCCCGGCCAGGCTGGCCTCGAGGCTCCGGTGGCTGCCGATCGGACCTCCCGTCCTCGTCGGCACTTTAAGCCCTGTAGATTTGTCTGTTCTCGCCGGTTCTCCCCCTCCTCCGCCCCTCCGCCCCGGCACGGCTTTGCCGCTGCGGTTGCCCCCTCCACCCCCGGCACCGGCCCCCCCTTCGGTTCTCCTTCGGGATCGCCCATGATCTTCTCCGCCGGCGTCCCTGGGCCGTCTGCTGCCACACGAGCGAATTTGAATGTTCAAAATTCGAATTCCTCGATCCCGCATGCGCCTCCCCATCTCGGGGAGCCATGCGCCCTCCGGGCGTCGCGCGTATGCGCCCTGACCGACCAATTCGGAGTATGTGCCCCACTCGTGGGGCCATGCACACGCCTCTAAGGTCGGGGGCCTGCAGCCTTCTACGCCCATCGAACTGGGTCATGCGCCCGGGTTGGACGCCGGGTTGCTCGCGATCGCATCTTTTACGCCCGGTATCTCTTCCCTCAGGCAGTCTTCTGCCCCCTCTGGGCCTGCTCAGGCGAGTCCCTTGCGCCTTCCCTCCGCGCCCTCTCTGCCAGTTCCGACGCACCTCTCCGGTCCCGGTCCAGCGGAGGCCCGGCCACCATGCGCCCAACCTGCCTCCTCCCTCCAGCCCCTGGTGGGCGTTATCTCGCCCGATTCAGAGGTCCTCCCTTAGCTGCTTTCTCCAACTGCTACTCCCACTCGCTTGGAGTACTTTCGGGACACGTTGGTGTTTCCCCTACCCGTGTCCCGAGCCCCTCCCATGTTTCTCCCCCTTCGCGGTCTTTTGCCGATGTCTTACGGCCGGATCGGATGTCGCAGCTGCCTCCCCCAGCTGCTGGTGTTGAGCTACCTGAGCTTGAATTCCCCACCCCTTCCGAAGGAGAACATATCAGCATGTCGTTCTCCACCACAGAAATTTACTCTCTCTCCTCCATCTTTTCAAAAACATTTGTGCTGAAATTCCAATCAGGATGCCCCAAGCTCCCGGTTGCTCAGGAAGCCATTGCTGGTTGGGGTCTTTCCTCCCCTTACAAGGTCGCTCCGGTCGACTCCAAGCATCTATTCTTTCACCTCTCCTCTGAATCCGACTGCTCCCTTGTTTGGGCTAAGGGCACCACCTCCATTGGAGCTCACACCATCAAAATTGCCAAATGGTCCCCTAGCTTCAACTTCAAGGCCGACTCTAAGATTATCTCTACACACTACAACAAAAAACCCTTTTAATGACGGCTAAAAAGCGTCATTAATGATGAACCATGACGCTTTTTTTCTACGGCAACCATTATAAAAACGGGTGTTATAAATGTTTTTTAAAAGCGTCATAAAATAACCGTCATGAATAGTTTCTATAAAAGCGTTATGAATAGTTAATATATAATGCACAATTCAGAACAATTTTAAAACGTCATGAATAGATAATATGTATAGGCTCAATGCAGCACATTTATAACACTTTATACTATTCAAATTAGCACATTTATAATGCTCTATACTGCACAGTAAATATTACATTCCAAAAACTTAACATTATATATCACCATCTTTATTACATTTCTCAAAATAGAGTACATATCAACATCTTCATTACATTGAATATCCAAATACAGATTGTACCCAGAAAATAGGAATAAATCTCATTTTTGCTAACCAAACTATTAGAAATATTTACTTAAGTAGATTCTGATCATGGATCTTCTCTCTGCCATCTCTTGAAGATATCGGGAGTCCCAAAGAGAAGTAGTGTTGCAGCTGAGCGATCTGAAGGAGCAGCCAAATCATCATTGCCAAAAAAAATTCTTGTTCTTCTTTTTTTCCTTGAATGCACTGACCTTGACTGCCAATTCTCCAATAGCCCAACAAGCATTATTTACTACTGATGCAGCCTCCTTACACTGACTTGGGTTCTGAAATAAATTATAAAGACTTTGGGGATCAAAGTCCGTAAAATAAAATGAACTTTGTAGTTTCAAAAAGATAAATAAATTAATCACTTACCAATTGTTTGGCTGCAACATTTAGAAATTCTGATAAGCGGGAGTGCAAATGTACAGGGCACACCTGGAAATATTTTGCAATTCTTAGAACTGCTGCAGCATGAAACCTTTTTAAATGAACAAGTATAAAGTTTCAATTTTTCACTAAGAAATCCGAAGGTCCAAGAAAGGTATGTCAAACAAGGCACTCATTATGTTCTGAGATGTCAAACAAGAACATGCAATTTTCACAGACATCTCAGAACAATCCTTCCCCTGCAAATGAAAAAGTTAAAAGCTATGCCATCAAATAAAGGAATGCAAGAAGGAAATAAATATAGCAGAAGAACAAGGAACTAAAGAGCAAGTTGGAGAAAATACGACTTACTTAGCTCATTCAATGAAATATTACTGGCTGCAGCTTCCCCGGTTTTGATCAGTCGAACTTTGCCTATATATGAGAGAGCAACTGGATGAGAAATCATTTGGTGCCCATTCTCATCAATGAATAGCAGAACAGGAACTACTGCTATACAGCCCACTCGGCCAGAGCTAGAGCAACAGCACCAAAACCTTTACTCCATATCTTCTGGCATTATAACAGTAATGATATTCCAAAAGGACAGGATATCTACAAATTTGGTTTTTCTTGACACTAATGAAAATTCCCTAATAATAGAATAAATAGGAGTGCCACATGTATTACAGAATTTACAGTTGTAGAATATAGTGACTGATAAGAACATGGTCAAATGGAGAAGGTTTAATATCTTAATTTGCATATAATTTAGAGTGTTACAAGCTCACGTATGAACAGATAAAATTCTACTCTTGCTGAGTGCCTAATAAGATGCTATTAGCAACTTAATGAATACTTAAGCAAGATTCATTTAGATGAGAAGTTTTATGCATTAAAAAATTGTATGCCATTTTGTAATTTTTGGGCTATTTTAGTACACCACCGGCACTCATTATGTTAGAACTACAATCATCTCCCTGTCAGAGAACTTTTAGTCCTTCCTATTGGAATGTTAACTATGTCATTGGAACAACAGATTATTTTCTCCGACATATAAATATTCACATATAAATATTTTTTACATCCAGGACAACGTTCAAATCAAAATATTGTGGTGTGATAGGGACTTGAGGCATGAAAAAATAAAAATGCTCAAAAGGAACCTGGTGTCGGTCCTCCGTGCGCCTCCGAGTTCGGCGGCCACCGCGAATTCGCCAACGCCCAATCAAAGCTTTCAGAAGAAAATGATGGCCAGGAGTGGCGTTCATGTCCTCAATCAAAACAAACCCATTTTTTCTTTTAAAACAAAAACTATCAGTGGGCTGAAAAAAATCCATAACAAATTCAATGAGACTGTAATCAGGAAGACAGAAGGGCTCACATTGATGGGTCGAGATAGTGTTGAGAGAACTCGTCTCCGCCGGAGCTCGGCTTCTACAAGGGGGTGCCCGACAATGGTCCCGGCGACAAGTGGAATATATCAAATTTGATCAAATTGAAATTTATCCAGGAAAAAAAATATTGCTGGATACAACAATATCATACAAATGTTCACAGAATTTTATCGGTTTAAAAAATATTCATCTATATGGATATAACAGAGTAGTAGGAAAAAAAACCAAATAGTAATTGGGCTCTAATAGAAAAATAAAGCATAAGCATACCATTGTCAGTCTCAACCTCACATTGGTAACAGAGATATAGTAAGGCGCTCAGCAGCAATATATACCAAAGAGGGGCATATGGCAAACTTACGAACTGTATGATTCTAACCGAAAGCCCAAAGTACTATAGAATCAAACCTTGCGCAGGTACGGGCTTGGAGGGGAGCTCGCTGCTTGCGGCCTTCGGGGACTCCTCCGAGAGATGAACCTGAGCGAAATCAGCCTCCAGACCCTTGTTTGGTCCTTCTCCTCCTTCCGCCACGACCTTCTCCTTCGTCTTGTTCCCCACGTCAAAACCGACCGAAAGAAATAGAGCGAGTAGATACCTAGATGGGGTTTGTGATCCAGCGTCGATGCCGACGTGTCTCCGTGCCGAGGACAACCCCGACCGGATCCCGAGCCCACGCCTTCCCGAGCCCTCCTCCGACTCCACTTCATGTTCTCGACCGAGCGTCGTCCCGCTCATCATGAGCACCAACCTCCCCGATCATATGAACCCGAAGCCACAACGCCTGGACGACCTCGACCCACCACATCGTTCCCGCCGCCGCCGCTTCCGTCGATGAGCGAGGGGTTGGGAGCTTAGGGCTTAGGGTTCGTGGGAGGAGGGGTTGGGAGCTTAGAGTGAGACCTAGAGCTAGGGTTTAGAGTGAGACCTAGAGTTAGGGTTTGTGGGAGATTGAAAGGAGGAGATTGGAAATTTTAGGGTTTGGGAAGAGGAGGGAAGAGTGGGCAGAAGGAGAGCAAGGAGAATGAGAGTTCTTCTGAGTAAAATCGGAGGGGGGATGGAATATATTACAGAAAGTTTATTACAAGTTTGCCACCGCTCTAAACTATTAATAACGCTTTGTTTTATAAACGTTATAAAAAGCCCAGAATTAGCCCAAACCGTCATAGAAAAAAGGTATTTTTCAACTTGATAACGCTTATGTATCAGCCGTCATTAAAACTCCTTGTCGAGCGTCATTAATAGGTCTTTTTGTTGTAGTGACATGGATTACTCTGCCTCAACTTCCCTGGTCTGCTTCACCCCCGTGGCACTCAAGCGGATTGCAAGTTCATTTGGGTAACTCGTCGCTATTGCCAACGAAACCCGCCATCTTTCTAAAGGAAACTATGCCAAGATATGTGTAGAGATCGACCTATCCGTCGAACCCCCATCCTCCATTCAGCTAGAGTTGGGGGGACGGACACACCTACAGTCGTTGGAGTATGACAACAACGTCAGATTCTATTCGCGCTGCCAGATTAGAGGCCACTTATCGAAGCAGTGCTTCAAAGCACACCCCGAGCTCAAAAAGAAACCACCTCCAAAAAACCTCCTCCAAAAGACCTCCAACCACCCAAAACATCTTACTACTCCTGGCCTGATTCTCCCCCGCCCTAATATTCACTCCCACTTTGCTGAGAGCGACAGCTCCCCCGGTCCTCCCCAACCTTCAGCGGAGCACAGTATCACAGCCCCAGCCAAGTCTTCTGGCATCACACTCCTCAACAAATTCAACATCCTGAGCCCCCCTCTAGAGGGAGAACCCGTCCCCCCTTCTTCCGTGCCCCTATTCAAAGTCGGAGGAGCTCGGGCTATTGAGCATCCTGCAATATCCCATCGTGACGACGACCTCTCTGAGAAAGCCTCGGAAGATGCCGAAGTTAGTAGGCTAGAGGCTACCCATCCGAAAGACCTCGCTGAGCAAGCCTCGAAAGTTGCCGGCGATATGAGGCTAGAGACCAACCTTCAGGAAGAATATACCCTCACCCCAGAGACCCATCCGGAAGAGGGAGAGCGGTCGCTAGACCTCGAGTATGAAGCTCGGATCCGTCAAGCTCAGGATGCAGGCTTTCTTAACCACAACAACCCCTTCAGCGCGCTTGCCGAGATCGAATCTGAACTCACCATCACATTGGAGAACGGACAAAAGATTGGAGTCTCGAAAGCAGACACCACTATGCATACTTCGGGTCCCTCTAATCATCAAAACAAAAAGAAGAAAAAAAGATTTTAAGAGCCAGAGAGCCGGCGGTCATGACCACCCGGTCAGCCTCAAAGCTCAACCCTACTCCCAATAGCCATCATGAGAACGCTTAACATCCTGACTTAGAACGTCAGAGGGCTCGCCAACAAACTGACCAAGAGGAGATTGACATCCCTCATCAAAATCCATTGGATTGACATTTTCGTCATCATCGAACCCAAAATACAACAGAAAAACCTCAAAGCAATCCAACTTCAACTCGGATTCCCGAACGCCATTGCCGGGTGTCATGACATTTGGATCATGCTTTCCAACGAATGCTTGTTCGGCACCGTCCTTGACTCCGACCAGACGTTGTCCTGCTGGGTAGAACATACAGCCCTCCCTTCCAGATCCCTCATCTCCGCTGTCCACGGTAGCTGTGACTTCGTTGAACGTAAACAACTCTAGACCACCCTGACAGAGACCCACAGCTCCCTCAATACCCTTTCGTGGCTATGTATTGGGGACTTCAACACAATCTCGAGCAGCGAGGAAAAGACGGGGGGCCGCCCTCCCCACCAACCGGCGTTTAATGATTTCAACTCCTTCATATTTCAGTCCAACTTACAACCTCTCCCCTTCTCCGGGAACTCCTTTACATGGTGCAACATGCAAGAAGGAGCTCGCCGCCAATACTCCCGTTTGGATCGAGCCCTCGTCAACACCCAATGGATCGACATGAACGTCATTTCCAACCTTTCCTACCTCAACACCACAGAATTAGACCAATCCCTCCTCGTCATCGAAGTCAGCACCAGCATCAATCATATTAAAAAACTCTTCAGATTCCTGGATCTATGGAGACATCACCCCCAATTCTACAACATCGTGGCGTCCGCATGGAATTCTGCCTCCCACTCGGACCCCATTATCAGAATGGCCGTTAAACTCAAGGCTACCAAGCGTGCCCTCGGCTCATGGAGTAAACTCGCATTCGAGAACCTTTTCCAGGAGATCAAGACCGCAGAGGACGATGTCACTCGCGCCGAAATCAATTTCGCCATCGACGGATCCTCCGAGAACTGTGCCACCCTCCATCTCAACAAAGCCATCCTCAAATCATGCCTCAAAGTGGAAACGGAATTCTGGAGGCAGAAAGCCAGATTGAATTAGGATAATGAGGGCGATAGAAACTCTGCGTTCTTCCACGTATGTGTTAGGGGACGCAGGCATCAGTTATCCCTTCACCAAATATCCGACGAGAACAGCACGGTTCTTAAAGACCAACAGTCCATCCAGGAGGCGGCCACCAACTTTTACTCCAAACTCTTCACCAAAGATGTCGTAACTAAAGACGACAGCTTCCAGGCTAAGGTGCCCCTTTTGATTGATGATCAGGATAATGATCGTCTGGCTGCCCCCCCTCCGTGGATGAAGTGAAGTTTGCTGTGTGGGACCTTGATGAACATAGTGCGCCTGGTCCAGACGAATTCTCGGGTGCTTTCTTTAGGTCCTGCTAGAATATCATCCACAACGATGTGATCGAGGCTGCTATCGCCTTTTTCCAAGGCGCACATTACCCCAAGTCGATATCCCGGGCCAACCTTATCCTCATCCCCAAAAAGACAACCCGGAGACATTCAAAGATTTCAGACCTATCAGCCTTTGCACGTTCACCAACAAAATCATATCCAAGATCGTTGCCACGAGGATGGTCCACATCCTCCCCAGGATCATCTCCGAGGAGCAAAGCAGATTCGTCACCGGTCGAAATATCACTGACAACATCCTATTAGCCCAGTAAATGATTACTTGCATGAAATTCCCATCGAGAGGGGGGAATATCGCTATCAAGCTTGATATGGAGAAGGCATATGACCGTCTCGACTGGCAATTCTTAATCTGGGTCCTCCGGGCTTTCGGTTTCTCCGAAACCTGGATTGACATCATTTACAGATCCATCAGCGTCTCTTGGTTCTCCACCGTCATTAACGGTCAGGCCACTGGTTTTTTTAAAGCCAGTCGTGGAGTGCGTCAAGGAGACCCCCTTTCCTCCACCATATTCATCATCGCTCCTGAAGCTCTTAGCAGAAATCTCAACGACATAGCCAATACCTCCAGATTCCATCACTTCCGTACCACCGCAGGATGCCCCCTTATTACCCACCTGGCATATGCAGACGACATCCTTATCTTCTCCTCAGGCGATGTTGGCTCCGTGGAGGTGGTCTGCAATACACTAGATGCTCTGGTCAGAAGATCAATCTAGCTAAAAGCGTCATATACACCCACCACAAAGCAGACAGGAACCACTCTGCCACCCTAACCAACCTCACTTCCTTCTCCACAACATATCCTCCTTTCACCTACCTAGGATGCCCATTGGTTTATGGCAGATCCAATTTCACCATCTTCAGCGGACTCATCAGCAAGATCAGGAAGATGATAGAGGGCTGGCACAACGCCACACTTTCTTCGGGGGGTAAAATTATTCTCATCAAGTACGTTCTGTCCTCCATCCCAATCTACATCCTGGCCATCTGCTCCCCGTCTTCAAAGGTTATATCATCTCTGGAGAATCTGTTCGCTAAATTCTTCTGGGGGCACCAAGAGGGTAAAGACAAGCACCACTGGGCCAGTTGGGATACGATGGCCAAACCTACGAATAAATGGGGCCTGGGCTTCGCCAAAGTAGGGAACATCGTGGACGCCTGCTCCATGAAATTGTAGTAGAATATTCGATCACATAAATCCATCTGGACATGCTTCATGAAAGCCAGATACTTCCCTCACACTCACCCAGCATCGACAGGGGCCAACAACCGCTTCTTTGCCTTATGGCGACGTATTCTCTACGGCCGTCAGCTGGCCGAACCCCTTATCCGTCTCCGGCTAGGCAACGTATCCTCGTCCCCATGCCACGAACGATGGATTGGTGACTCGGTTTTCCATCTTACCCCCAACGCCCCTCTGGATTGCTTGATTCGGGATCTATAGAGCTGCACTTCAGGTTGGAGGTGGGATCGAATCAATGAGTGGCTCGGGTCGGAAGCAGCCCTTGTGATCGCCAACGCGAACGCTCAGCTTTCTGACCGACCAGACACCGTGTGTTGGACCCCTACAGCCTCTGGTGTCTTCTCGATGGCGTCCGCCAAGCGCGAGATTAGGGCCGAAGGTGTGCCGTCCGTGTTAATTGCCCCCTACTGGCACACTTGCATTCCCCTCAAGTGCTCATTCCTCATCTGGAGAGCCCAATGTAAGAAGCTTCCGACCGACGACTCACTGTCCAGCTTGGGCTTCAGCCTAGCATCCAGATGTCACTGCTGTTCTTCACACAAACCTGAATCGGCAGCTCATATCCTGAACTCTGGGGACCTCGTCGACAAGCTTTGGCATACTCTCGCCCGCCTATGTAGGAAACGGCATCGCGTCGGGGGCTTCAGTAATCTCTTGGCACACTAGGGAGACTCCCACTACCATCAGATCGTTGCAGCCGCTGGTATTTGGGTTCTCTGGAAAAACCGTAACAAATTCAGATATAAAGGTCGTCAAAACGACGCGGATCAGCTGATCAGAGAAACGCGGCGCCAGGTCCTTAAAATCCAAAACCGCTGCTCCCACTCTCCGAACGAGTTTTGGCAGGCATTACTTTAGCCCTACGGTTGCGCCTTGGGGCGCCCGTTTTCTTTTTGTGTTTTCTTGTCTGTCGCGCTGGACGCGCTTACTTTTATAGGCTTCGGCATTTTGCGCCTGATACATCAATAAATTTCCTGTTCTAAATTTTTTTTAAAATATATATATATATATATATATATATATATATATTTATATATATATATATATATATATATATATATATGTGTGTGTGTGTGTGTGTGTGTGTGTGTGTGTGTGTGTGTATATTTATATATATATCTATATCAAATTTTGTAGGACTTTTTCAGCTTATAATATTTATGTATTTTCAATCAGTTTTCAATTACATATTTAAACCAGCTTTTATGATAAGATTTATGTTAAATAGTTGATATGGGCTTTATATATACATTAAACTATTTTTACAATTAATCGCTTTTTGTCTACGAGCATACTTTCTCTAAAGGTTATATATTTATCTTTTTCGAAAACAATGTGTAGTCATTTATTAATATTTTATAAAATATATATATATACAGGGAAGATTTTCTTATTAAATCAAATCCTCTCAAATTAGATTATCCATAGTCCGTGACTAACTAGATATTCTCTATTCTTTAGGGCTTCTTCACATCGACCTTAGCCAACTGGACTATTCCGAAAGCAATAGTATTATCAATTTTACCAGAAAAGGACCCAGACAAGTACACTTTTTGATTGCTTTTGATTCATAGTAGTCTTTTTATTTCATGTTTATATATATGTTATCTTGCTTGTAGACACATTGTTACACAAATTATTGTCATAGATATCTACATACATTATTTCTTGATTGCAATGTTTTTGTGTTTCGTGACTTGTTCGAGTCCATGAGTAGTAGTCGGGAGGGAAAATATCTTAGTAGACATGTGGACTACGCAGAACTATCTCCCGTGTCTTTCGTAGAGAATAGCAGCTGCACACGATACGTGCAGGGTGTCGGATTTACCCCCTAGCCGTTCACATGTCGAAACTGATATTTCAAAACACATAGATAGTTGTCTTTTATTTGTTTCCTGGTTTTCTTCACCGTTTGCCATGACATCAATTACTTTCTAGTTTTCATCTCACATATATTATTTTCATGTCTTGTGAATTTTATTGTATTTTCGTATTGTCATCGGTTCGTGTGCTTATTCCATTCCTGACTGGAAACCAACATTTTTTTAGGTTAGCTGTGGCTTCACTTATCATTGGGAGATACGGGTGTACTTGCAGACCAAAACCTAGAAATTAGATAGATGTGATATCATTTTCATTACTTGTAAGAACTTTGTACTTTTCTTTAAATGTAAATCTTGTAATAATTTATAGATTTGATTTAATAATGTGAATAAGCAATAAATGTTTTATTTTGTGATTTTGAGCATATTGGCCGTGACAGCGTTCTACCGCCGACTCTGCGGCGTAGGCTGGCTTGGACACGTTTTGTATCCGAAAAGCGGGTGCGGGTCGTGACAGGACGTACCCACTTCTCGTACCCCTACACTGGGTGCGGATCGTGACACATTTTTAGTGGTAGCCTATGCAGGTCTCGAGAGTCGCATTAGTGCGATATTGTAGTAGTACGACGACTTAGTTGTACTGCTGCAAGCCTGCGATAGGAATTGAGAAATAGGCTTTAACGGAGAGGTACTCAATCACAGTTAGGAAAATTTTTGATCTAATTCCCGCCATCCATACATCCTTGCTGATAATTGCCTTCTTTGAAATAAACTGTTCTCCTTTGATTATATCGATTCTTGCTCAGTATTGACTTCCTTATTTGATCTGTCTTCAGGATAGTGGAGACACGATCACATTGCCCCGGCCCAGCAAATACTGGTGAGAGGTCTGCCACCTTTCGTCCGGTGCAGCAGGATATTGGGACCGTAGCACCTTTCGTTCCTATTCAGGCAGGGACATCTGCAGCTTTTGGGGTGCTCCTCCACCAGTTCGGAGGCCTACCCCGGAGATTTTAGATGTTCGTCAGCCGATACCACCTTCTAGATCGGTGGATGCAGCTCAGCTCTTTGCCTTCTTCCAGCAGATTATGGAGGCTCAGCAGCAGCACCAGCAGCGTCAGTCTGCTAGTTTCATACAGGGTATAGATAATGCCTATCAGTTAGCCATAACGACAGTGGAGAGGGTTATGGCCCAGCTACAGGGAGGCCAGATACAGCAGCAGTACCAGCAGAGGACCTCGACCATTCTGGACTTCCATAAGATGAGGCCCAGGGACTTCGAAGGCTCGGAGGGCATACTATATGCTGATGACTGGGTGGAGCACATCGAGGAGATCTTCAGGCTTGTACTGATACCATTTGGGATCTAGATAGAGGCAGCGGGCAGCCAGATGCAGGACCTTGCCCGCACATGGTACCAAACAGACCCTATAGTGGGTATAGAGGGGCAAACATGGAAGGCTTTTAAGAGGCTTTTCAAGGAAAAGTTCTTCCTCGATACAGCACTCGATGCCTTGGAGGCATAGTTTGAGAGTCTGGTTCAGGGGAACTAGACAGTGTAGTAGTATGCTGGTGAGTTCTGCTGTCTAGGCATATTTGTAGAGGGCCTTAGCGAGGAAGCAAAGGTGAGGAGGTTCATGAGAGGTTTGATCAATGAGGTCAAGTCGTTGACCAAGAGTGGTCGCGACGCTACCTTTGAGCAGATTTTGATAGGAGCTATGGCGGCAGAGGATGACTTGGACCTCAAGTCCAAGAGATGCGAAACGCCCCTGTACAGAGGGTAGCACAGCAGCCAAAGCAGATGCAAGCACCAGTCAGAGTTCAGCAGGCTCAGCATCAGTCTTGAGGGCAGGACCGGAGGGTGTAGACTTGTGCCTACTACAGGAAGGCAGGGCACGCTTGGGAGTCTTGTAGGAGAAGGCTGAAGGTTTATCTATTTTGGGGGTCTGATGCTCACAGAATGATAGATTGTCCCACTGCACCTCCTTATGAGGGAACTAGGCCAACTGTGGCGCAGCAACACGTCCAACACCAGAGGGGCGGAGCTTTTGTGCTGGCGGTCGAGGAGATCGATATTGTAGGTGATGGGTTAGCAGTTTTGTCTTTCCATTTCTTCTTCTCTATCTTGTTGTGTGATTTCCTTAGTACTTGTTCGGATATATTTTGTTCTGTGCTGGATAGTATAGTGACCCCGTTCGAGACTATGATATCATGACCAGTAGGACCATGTTTGCATGCTTTTAGATATAAAATTTATTGACCTTGATTGTTGGGGGTTTGACCTAGAAAGAGTACGACCATCTTAATTTCGAGGACAAAATTCTTCTAAAGAGGGTAAACTTGTAACACCCACTTTTCTAAATGAGGGTAATTTTGAACTTTTGTAAAATTTATTATTAAATAATAGAATTTAATTCATGTTAACGATTTTTGGTAAATTTTAATTAATTTAAAACTATTTAAATTGGTATTTTGTGATTTTGGTATTTTGCTAGTGTAACCCTAGAATTGTTAAGCATAAAGACTAACCATGACCATGGGGACCTAACCATGTGATTAGAATGACTAATTACAACTTTATAGGCTAGGGGTATTTTGGTCATTTTGAAACTTTTGAATTATTTAGGACTTTGATTAATTGGTAATGTGCTAATTGAGATATTAGGCATTAAACTAGAATTGCCCGAACCTACATGTTAGTCATTAGCCTAGATATTAGATTAGAAGTTTCCATTATATGACAAGGTTAGGAATATCTAGATATTAGTTTAAAGGTAGATATTTGTTTAAGGCTAGATATTTACTTAGCCCCTTTATTAGGAAGGCTTGAATTATGTATGTAGAGGCCTCCAAACTTTATAAAACTTAACCCTAACCCTAGAATTATATCTTGGCTTCCATTAAGAGACCTCCCACCCCTATATAAACACATGTTCACATCCCTTGCCTCTTTCATTAAACCTACAAACCCTAGTTTAGTGTTATTCCCCAATTTTAGCCCCTTTCTTCAAATCAACTCCAAATTGGACCAAATCAATTACAACACACTCCCCTAGTGTAGAGAAAGCCATTGGTGGGTAGCTAGAAAGGATTTGGAAGCTTTGGACCGTTGCAAGTTGGAGGAGAAGTCTCATTCCTAAGCTTTTTATTGAGATTCACTCTCAATAGGTAAAACCTATCAAACTCATTCGAATTCTTGATTTATCTTCATAGATGCATTCATTTAGGGTACCCCTTGCTGTTGACCAAGTTTGGTAGGATTTTGTGTCCATTTGATACTAATATCGGACACGTATCGGAGTGTAGTGTAAAGTTTTTGGTAAAATGCCTCAATAGAATAAATGTTAGTGTTTTTCAAAACAAATTATATAATTTTGTAGATAAATATATGTATATTGCATTCCTATTTGACTGAGTCGAGTTTGGTGTCGTCTTCGTGTCCAAATCAGACACAGGAAGCTCTGTGCTGACCATTGACCCTTCCCCTGCTGCCACCCACCTAGAACTCCTAGGACACAACACGGTTTGACACAAAATTTTATGGGAAGGTGGAGGCAAACACTGACACAATGCACATAAAATTTGAAGAGATTTCATCGAGTGGATTATGAGAAATCTCACTCGCACTGGGTTTTCAAACACTACAGACACGCACAGTTTGCTCACTGATACGTATTTGTATCACACGACACGACGCACTTGGACACAATGCAGGCTGTTGGACACGTTCACCTAGACCTAGTCTACCCTAAGACACGACCATGAGACACGAGGACTCACGTGTCGTGTCCAATTGCTTTCGACACCTCAGCACGAGACTGTGCTGAACACAGTTTCTGACACTGTTGGATTTTGACTTTTGGACACTTTGTGTCCTGATTTTTGGACACACTTAGACTCCATTGGACACATGGGGTTTGCTAGATACACTGTACACCTAGTTTTTCCAAATTCATTTCGAAATCGCATTGCTAATTATGGGTTTCTGTTGATGTTTTACATATGAACATAGTGTTCCCAGTTTTTGAAGTTTTGATGAGTTTTGGGAATGGTGATTCATAATTTCTGAGATTTTAGTACATGGTTATGTTGTGATCTGATTTAGGTTTTCAAATTGGAAAGAAATTTGAAATTGAATACATTGGATTGGGTTTTGATTAATTGGGTTTGATATATAAACTGTTAACTGAATGTTGAGTTTTTGAATGTTGGGATTTGAGTTGATCTCTATTTCACTTTCCTGAGATTGATTACATATTGATAGTTGTTAGATTCATAATGTTTAATATGATGTTGTATTGGATTTGGATATTAAATGTAAACTGAGTTTGGTTTACTCATGATTTGATTCCTGTCACATGTTATTAACTAAGACTCACAGTTTCCCCTCCTTCTAACTGTCAGTTCACTTTTCCCTCTTACATTTTTCCAGTTTTAATGTTTGAAAGAAGTGTGTTTTGATTCACTAAATTCCTGAGAATTGTTGGTTTGTATATGTTTGGGTTCATAGGTTTTGATACATTGGGTTTATGAATGCATAGATACATGATATATAATGTATGAAGAATATATGAATGTTGGGACTTTCGTTGAGATAACTGAGAACAGTCCCTTCCATTACAGTCTTTCCTTCCCTCTGTTTACTGTCTCTCCTCTTCCTCAGTATTTTTCCCTCTTCATATTGCAATGCATATTTGATACTTTATATCCTAACTAATGTATACATGTATGTTTGTGATGATATGTAATATATGATGCAAGCATGTATATGTCCACTGTTTTGAAACTGAATGTAGAGTATGCCTTCACAGTTTTATACACAGCACATTCCCTTTCCTCCTTCTCATTATGTAATGTAATATATATATATATGTATGTGTGCATATATGTTTCAATGTAATGAATATGCATGTATGTAATGTAGTATATATATGTATGTATGTAATGTAGTATATTTTTTTTTTTTTTTTTTTTTTTTTTTTTTTATATATGCATGTATGTAATGTAGTATATATATATATATATATATATATATATATATATATATATATATATATATATATATATATATATATATATATATATATATATATATATAATGTAGTATATATATATATATATATATATATATATATATATATATATATATATATATATATATATATATATAAAATATATATGCAATGTATGTATAAATAGATACACAAATGAAATGTAAGGCATGAAGGTATGTATGAATGCTAGTATGTAAATAGGATATACATGTATCCTATATAATGTATACATGAATGTATGTAATTATATATTTTTATCTATAGGTTGTGTTATAGGATATGGGTTTTGAGTTGAGTTTAGACTATAGTATGACCCTATAGTTGACCAATAGGCTATTTAAACTCGTGGACTTTAGTTTGACTAAACCATAGACTAGAGTTGACCTAGTTTGACTAGAGTGTTGACCAAGGTTGACCCAGAGTTGACTTTAACCTAGATTGACCTATAAATTATGTAATTTGCATTGTATACTTCATTTACATTATTTGAATATATCATAACCTATACTGCTCTAAATAGGACATTGTGACTCCGGTTCAGACATCTGATATACATCAGTCATTCAGGGTATCAGGCGAGTACATTCTCTGATAGTTCTTTCATTTACTTGTCAATTACTGTATTTCAGTTATAGTTAGTTCTATTTGATTCTCTGTCAACACGGATTGATATTACTGGATCCATTGCATGCGATAATCATATTTTTCATGTTTGGCCTCTATTACTGGAACTATTACCGGAATCACCTACTGGCACCATAATGTTCTGGCTGGACTTGTACTTACTTTCGTATCGGATTATGGATTCATTTGTACTTGTTGAGCGAGGAAATATTGGAGTAGATATGTGAACATTTCCTATTCTGGAAACACCTCCCTTAGAATTATACTGGAAAGATAGCCATCCCGTACTTGGTCAGGTGTGCGATGTGCCGTATTACCCACAGCCGTTTACATGTCGCTCTCGGTATTTTAAAACACACTGGTAGAGTATAGTTTGGACTCACCCTGGATTCATTGATCACTTACTGGACTCGTCTTGTGCTGGATTCATCTTATATTGGATTTATATTGTATTTGACTCACATTGGGATTACACTTGACTTATATTGTACAATCTGGACTTATATCATGTTACTCTAGTTCAGCAAGCTTGTGTTACAGTCTTCCTTGCCATGTTTCTTCTCTTGTTTTGTTACATTACTTTCCTTGTACTTGAACTGTTGTTCTATATCATCACCTGTATAA
Organism: Iris pallida; assembly: GCA_029216955.1. Lineage (NCBI taxonomy): Eukaryota > Viridiplantae > Streptophyta > Magnoliopsida > Asparagales > Iridaceae > Iris > Iris pallida. Next base: position 2,467,790 of record JANAVB010034420.1, read on the forward strand.
AACTACCATGTTCACCAATATAACTATCTATAACTGCTTTATAGTCTTTGTCATTTACTTAGGATTTCTAGATGAGTTGTGCTCGTTCCAATCCTGACTGAATGTTGACAAAATATTACAGATGCTTGTCCCGAGGACACTTGCCCTACTTACTATGAACTAGGAGATGGCTTAGCTACCTTTGGCCCCGACACTCAGGAGTGATCGGGAGACTAGCTACTGGACTTGGTTTAGTTTTCATGTTTTAGAACTTGAATTGTAATAAGTTAAGATATTGCTTTGTTTTGAGATTGTTTGAGATTATTATTATTTAGTAGTTGGTTTTGTTGTCGTTATTTAGTCTTAGTTATAAACTTCTGTGTTATCTTATCGTACTTAGATTGTGATTGAGATTTCATTATATCTATACTTGTCCTCCGTTCGGAGTTGAGATTTGACAAGTACATTATATAATTGCGTGAATTATTGATTAAATAGTGACCTAGAACAGCGTTCTACCGCCGACACTACGGCGTAGGCTGGACGTACCCACTTCTTGTACCCCTACATTGGGTGCTGGTCATAACAGGAGTGGATATACAGACACAAACAGAATGGTGTTGGTGGTGCTTTTGTGTCGTCGGTGGTGATGGGCTATGGTTGTGGTGGCGATAGGTATTGAGCACGGCGATGGCTTCGATGAGTTTTACGTGGTAGGAGGAACAAGTACAGGGAGAGGAGGTCTTTTGAAGATAATTATGCATATGGTTATATATATACATATATAGGGGTTAGTTAAGCCCTGGACTTAGTTAGATAAGAACACATAAATTGGTTTTACCTAATCGTCATAATTAATTATAATAATCCAGTAATTATTACTAAGGAATAATAACATTCACCGTTTTCAATCATTCTATAACTAAATGAATTCTAAATCTACTTTTAGTCAAATGTTAATCAAGTAATTGATGACTACAATAAATCTTAATATTATCAACTAATATGAATTCTAACAGGTAAACCTTCACATATTTAATTATTATTCTATAATATCAATTAATTCAAATCGCATGAACTCAAATCTAATCAAATAAGCGATCAACTTAATAACTTTAAAATAGTATTTACTGTTATCAAAATAATTTAGAATCTTGTTTTATTTACTCAAACCTTTAAAGATAATTTGACAAATCTTTTTATTGATCAAATGTGATTTTCAAATCTCTTTCGAAGCCAATAGTTTAAAACTCCAAGTAATAACAAACAACTTTAGAAATTCATATCGAAATCCCAATAATATTGTGTAATAAGGCATTTTTTTATTAACAAAATAGCACTCTTAAATTATTTAATCTAAAAGTAGTTTGTGATAAGATGAATAACATTTAGTATTCATCAAATAACATAACTTCAATTCAAAAACAATAATCGACTATTACTATGATGTAGATAATATTTTGATATATATTTTTTCAAAGTCGATTATTAAATATCCAAAATTTAATAACCAAAAATATTTGCTAGCGAAACTAATTTTTATCCTTGAACCATAATGGTCTTTAAAAATATAAAATATTATATAAAGTACGATCTTGAAAAATATAAAATAATAAAAAAATAAAAATTGAAAAAGTTGGGAAGAGGAGTTACAGGCTTGATCAAGGAGATCAAGTCATTGATTAAGAGTGACCGCGATGCTACCTTTGAGCAAATTTTGGCGGGCGCTCTGGCAGCAGAGGATGACTTGGAACTGAAGACTAAAAGGGGTCGAGATACTTTTGGAGTGGGTAGCAGTGCAGGTCCGGCCAAGAGGCCCCATATCCAACATTAGTAGCAGAGGCCATTTCAGCAATAGGAGCATCAGGGTTAGGGTCGTGCGCCTTTCCAGCAGGTGCACCAGCAGCAGAGGCAGGGCCATCAGCAGACACCGAGGAAGCAGCAGGCCATTACTTGCCCCTCCTACAAGAAGTCAGGGCATGGATGGAACGACTGCAGGAAGAGGTTGGGCAAGTACCTACTGTGCGGATCAGCAGAGCATCAGCTGAGGGACTGTCACCGCTCGTATGGTTCAGGATGGAGCCGTAGTTCAGGAAGGAGGAGCTAGAGCACCGGCGGGCCAGCAGAAAGGATCGCCACTTCAGACACAGCAGCATAGATTTGCATAACATCAGCAGCATGCCTGAGGACGTCAGCAGGGGCGAGCTTTCTCCATGGCAGCAGAGGAATCCTAGCCATTGGATGATCTGATAGCAGGTTTCGTCCTTCTCGATTCCATTCCAGCATTTACTTTATTTGATTCTGGGCTTCCTATAGCTTTGTGTCTATATCTTTTGCTATTAGACACCATCTTGTATCTGAACCTGTACCTAGGACTTGCAAGATCACGACTGGGGTGGTATCATCCTAGTCAGTAATGCTTACATGGATCGAAAAGTTATTTTGGGAGGCCGAGAACTAGATGTGTGGTTGCTCGTAATGCTACTTCCGAATTACGGTATTGTACCTGGAATGGATTGGTTGAGTAGACATCATGCTAGTATAGATTGTCGTTGAGGCAGAGTGCTTTTCAGATCGCCAGAAGAGCCAGAATTCGAGTTCGCCCGAGGAGAGGCAGAGCAGAGCAGCGGAGTTTTCTGTGGAGCCTTAGTAGAGGAGCAGAGTTTGCCACATCCATTGATAGCTGAGTTCATAGATATTTTTTGGAGGAGTTGCTAGGGTTGCCTCCGGACAGAGATATTGAGTTCTCTATGTAGTAACCCTAGAGGGGGGTGAATAGGGTCAAGCTAACTAATCAAGCACTTAGCATAAGCTAATAGGCAATTTAAAAATATAAGTGCAAGAGAAGAAGCAATAACAATACTGACACAAGATATATCCTGGTATCCTCCCAAGGGGCACTCCAGTCCCGGAACTCTCTCTGGCTTTAATCCACTATTTGAGTAAATAGTTACACAAGAGTTTGGATCCGAAGAACTCGCCAACTTCTTACACGAGAGCTTTAGTCCGAAGGCCTCTTCGAATTCAACCGAGAGTTTGGATACGAAGACTCTCCAACTTCAACCGAGAGTTTGGATACGAAGACTCTCCACCTTCAACCGAGAGTTTGGATACAAAGACTCATCAACTTCAACATTTTATAATAGGTTTTGATCTCCTTATACAACAAGATGAAGATCTTACTTTTCAACTCAAAAACTCTAACACAATTTATGGATGGCAAATGAAAGCTTTGTAGAGTTGTTTGTGGATAGGCTTTGGTGGTTTAGAAATTTTTAGGCTCAAAGCATCATCCTTGAATGAAGGGGTTCAAGGCTATTTATAACTAAAGCATTGAAAAGAGCTCAAAGGCAACTTTTCAGTCAGCGATCGGTTATACCGTCGGTACGAACCGGTATACCGTCGGAATACCGGTCTGAAATTGCAACGGCTAGAAATATAGCCGTTGGGATCATTAAATGTTAGAAATCCGACCGTTGGATTTTCAACGTTACTGAATCGGTATACCGTCGGTATAGATCGGTATTCCATCAGTATGTCGATTTTGTAGACAGAAACTTTCTGTGAACAAAATTGGTATACCGTCGGTATAGACCGGTATACCGTCGGTATGCCAATTTTTATCCGAAAATGATCATGGACTAATTTCTACCCTAGCTTTCGATTTTGCCATCTATTTTTTGTGTTTACAATTATTCCTAAGACTCATTACAGACTCCAGATATACTGTAGCAGGTGCAGGCTTCTTCAGAGTCTTGAAATGATGATGGCATGGCATGGCTTCTTTCCTTGATAGATGTTGGCTTCTTCCTTGACGTCAGCTGTCCAAAGATATCCAGTTTGTAAAAACTGAATACCTTTCGAGGGCTTCGCCCCCGAACCCCCGACGAGGGGCGCTGCCTCCTCGACTCCCATTCGCTGACCGGGCAGCGAAACCCCCGAATGCGTGGCTCCGGAGATGCCGTCGTGTGGTTCAGAAAAATCTTGTGGGATCCGTCGTCTTTGGCCCACCATGATTCCTTCATTGCATATGTCCACATTGATCTTACTTATTACTTTTCTGCATGTACATGTTAGACTAACAAAACAATATACATGTAGCAAATATGATAAGATAAAGCACAGTAGGACAATGCTAAGTTTGAGTATAAGAGCTATAGTGATAGCATAAATATTAGTGATATCATAATGTTAAACTTAATTGAATAAACATAATCAAAATATAGTTTTGATTTTGGTAACTCAATTAAATTTAAGATATATATAATAAAAACTCATATCACTAATAAGTAAAATAATAAGCACATATCACCAAAGGTATAAGTATAAGTAGAATGCTATAGTGATAGTATGAAGATTAGTGATAATGAAATGCTAAACTTAAGATATTAACCATATTCAAAAATATGATACAATCATTGGGCCAACAATCTCCCCCTTTTTTATTATGGCAAATCGGTTAAGTTTAGTATGGATACAATAGATGCATGTATCACTAATATACAAAAGACATAAGCGATATCACTAAAAGCATACTACTTCGATTACTTATAAATACATACTTAAACTTACTTCTCCCCCTTTGACATGATCAAAAATAGGCTCGTCTGTACAAAGAGATAAAATAAAATCTATCTCAAGCATAGAAATCAGAGCATGGGGAAGTCATAGACAATCATGATCAAGATATACTAATGAAAAATAATGGAAGAATGGTGTAATGACATGTTTATAAAGCTACATTGTCAATGTAGAACATCAAATTTTTAAAAGAAGCATGTCAAAACACAATATAGTTGGTAAAATAAATAAAATTGATAATCAGTCAAAAAATAGTTTTACCAACTTGAAATCCAAGAAAGAAACTCCAAAACATAATATTATATGAATTAAAACTCTAGTTTTGGAAGGAAGCGATATACCAATTGAAATAAAAGATTTCAATCAAGGATTTCAGTCAAAAGCCCATGAGGATTAGATAATTGCATAGTAATTGATATAAAAAAATACCAATTGAGATAGTTGGAAGATATAAACTTAATACCAATTGAAATATAAACTTGAAGTATTGATCAAAAAGCCATTTGAAAGTCAAAATTGTCCACAAATAAATAGTGGAACAAATAATGAATGATCAGTGAAATAGAGCAATTGATATAAAATAATCTCTTTATTTGCAAAATCTATTTGCTTACCCAAGTTACTGCATTTGAACTCAATTACCTTATCATGCTATGTGAATATCCTTTAGATAAACATGAAGGCAAAGGAGAAAAATACTTGAAAAAGAGACATTCAGTCGACTTGAATGCTCCCCCTCAAAGTATTACCAATATAGATAAACAAGAATTTTAGGTAATTCCTCAATAAGAAAAGCTAAATCAATTAAGCATATAAGGAGAGCCAAAGCAATAAAAGCACAATAGTCAACAAGATAAGATATGAAAGTTAATATTAACAAGATGACTTATTTAATCCATATAAAAGAGAGATAAATAATAAAGACACTTGTATACACTCTCATAAATCCTTCACAAATAAAAATATCATGATTTCAATCAATAGGATATGAAATAGAAGAAAATATGGGTCCATGGTGAACTAGGTATATGACATATTACATGGTATAAATGAATTGAATCAATTAATTTGCTCCCCCTCAAAATATGCATCTAGTTCCAAAGCACTTATAGCATAAAATATATAACTAAAGGATTTGGGGGGTAAATCAACTATGGATTTCTCTGCTTTTCTCAATGCATATAAGGCTACAATATCGTCAAAAGACGAATAATATCATCTTTAGTCAAGAAGAGATATCCAATTAATAGCCGCTAAAGATGAAATATTAGAAGAATATTCCAATTAAGCACGTAAAATCAAAAGATGGCATACATTAATCTATATAGAAGGATGTCATATTTAAATATGATAGATCAATGTATGTTATCCTTTAAGAAAATGTCATCATGAAAAAGAATAAAGTCAATTAAGAACAATCATGATGATAGACAGAATATAGCTCAAAATAAAATAAAAATAAAACTCAAATATCATGTCCATGATTATCTAATTAAGAAAGAATCAACCAATTTATTACTTTACAGGTACTAGGTATGTTTCACCATATATGTACCCATCAACGGGTAAAATCCAAACATTGCTAATGGTAAATAATAGTCCATAAAGTTCAAATAGCAAAGGCCCATATGTGGCAATCCATGAGTAGTCAAAGTAGAGTAATAAATTAGTTTGATAATCACATAATAAGATAATATAGGACTACTCAACCATTAGGATCATTCATAAAGAAAACAATTGAATAAATATGATCCAATGAATCTCATCAAGAGAAAATCACAAATCCAAAAAAAAAGTCTCACAAATCAATAGAAAATATGGGAAAGAGTCATTCTCATTTAAATGATTGCAAATATAATAAAAAAGAGATGTAAATAATAATACGATGAAATCATGACTCAAAATGAGAAAAATTAAGAGATACTAATGACTAGTATGGAAGGAATTTATAGTAAGGAATCACAAATCTCTTTTGAAAAACAAGATAAAATTAAATGTTTGTCAACTAGTTTTAAAAAACAAGACATACGTATCTAAAATAGAATACAAATCACATCAAGACAATTCATACATCTTATTTTTGGAAACTAGCATATCATATATAGATTGAAACGAAAAATAATAGCTAGAAGAGTGAATATGAACATAGATTATATAGCTTAACAATATATCATAACTAAGCAAGCTACATAACTACTTAAGATTAATGAGGTAAGTCATTAATAAGATAAAAGTGCTCATTAAATCTTAAGTCACAAACACTAAAGATACTTGCTTAAGCATAGAGTTCACAATTAAGAGCATACATTTTGAATGATCAAAATGATTTATAGACTCTTTGCTAAGCAATGATAAGAGCAAGAAGATAGCAAAAAAATAAACTAACTCTTATCAAAATATGGCTAAAAAGATATTCATAAAAATAATAAAATAAATCTCTTTGCCAAGTATTGAGATTGGTCTAGGATAATGAAATAATATATCGATTTAGAGAATACAAAATATTATAGCCATTATGACATAAGTGTATTCTCTAGAAATTAAAAAAAAATCTCAACATAAAAGCTCAAACCATAGTAGCTAAATTCATGAGAAATATGATGTAACAATTACATGTATTCTCGTGTGCTACAAAAACATCATTGGACAACAATAATTTTAAGAAAGCATAGTATCCAAGGAATGAGCAATAAAAGATTATTAAGATCAAGAAAGCAAATTAAGAGCTAAAGATAGCAAGAGACACATTTTCAAAAGCTTTCATAGTGCACCATAGTAAAATATAAAAATATAAACTAGAAAAAGTGCACTAATTAAGGAGGTAAATTTAACAAGCAAGGTAAAGCACAAAACCATGTGATCCTTAAAAGAACTTCCATAAATAGTCATGAACAAGACACTAATAAACATTTTCTCTCAACATCCCAACTTAAAGGTATAAAACAAATAAATATCAAAAGTTAGGAATCATTTATATATGAAACTATATATATCACGAATAGGCATACATGAAAAGATCAAAAATTAATTAAGAACATGTATCCATAATGCCAACCAAAAAGTCAAGAAGATATCATCAAAAGAAGACTTTAAGGAAGAAGCTAATTGATTCAAGAAGCACAAATTTGGTCAAAGGAATCAATAGCTAAAGTATGAGATAAGACAAGTTTGAAGGTAACAAGTATAATTAAATACTCTTTAAGTCAATATAAAACTTTAGCTTAACTCATATGCCCACATAAAGATATTTATACAAAAATATATATCAGCATAAGAAATACATGATCTACATGTAAATAGAAATTTAATGAATATAGTCATGTATCCTTAATGAATGTTTGAAAAACTATCACAAATTCAAAACACATATAAATAAGCTTTATTAGGCAAAGACATAATTGATTCTTAAGAAGATAATCAAAATAAAATGTGAGAATCAATGATGAATATATTATCCAAGCACAAGGTTAAAATAGAAGTACAAGTGTATACTTGTCAAGTGATAAGAAGCTTGTGCTAACCATATATATTCACAAATACCGATTAAGATAAATATGACATATCGAATACAAATCGGCAAGAAGTAACTATCTCAAAAACTTTAAAGACGGAGAGTTAAAATCATATTAACTCAAAACAAAACCAACCTCCTATGGACTAGAGTGATATACATGATTTATAAAAGATTAAGAATAACGAGCATACATATATAAATGTGTCACACTAATAGAAAATGAGTGATAAACTACATAGTGTGAACTAATCATTTAAGCCGAGTAACTAGTCATGCTAGATAAAAGAATTAATAAAAAAATTAACTAAGCATGCTAGTATTATATCTCACATTGATTTATATAAAAGGCAACTAAAGGATATCAATGTGAGCTAGTAGCAAGACATCAAGTGAAACATGCTAGATTCTACAAATATAAACAATTTAAAGAGAATCGTTTAGCATGTTACCAAAGTGGCTCTAGTGGCCACGCTTGTGTTGGTGCAATTGCTTGGAAGATGACCTTTGAGCTTTACAACCACCAATACGCTCCTCGGTGTTATGTCCCGATATAAGAAGCTCCACCTACAACATTAGGCGAAGACTTTGGTATCCAAATAAACTTGGATCCACATTTGTTAGCTTTAGGGACCCATATACTATTTACTCTAGCATTGGTAGAAAAACTCCTACGAATAGGACAAGTTAAGCTCATGTGTCCAATGTGAGAACAATAGAAGCACCTAATACTAGTGTGTGCACATGTATCGGAATGAGTATGATTATGAACATGTGACACACTAGAATGATGAATATCTCTAGAGTGAGCATGCATGAATTTGGTCTTATAAATATTATGTTCTAATAGCAAATCATCATGCAAATAAGTAAGAGAATCAAATTTAGCATTTAAGGCATAATTCTCTTTTTCAAATAAAGCACTTCTAGAAATAAAATCATCATTTTGTTTCTTTAAAGAGTCAATAGAAGAATCATGCAAATGATTTAGCTCATGTGTTTGCTTCTTAAGATCTTCTATTGATGAGGAAAGAGATTTAATTTTCAAAATTAAAGCCTCATTCAAACTCTTTAAAGAAATACAAGATGAGTTTTGAGAATCAAGTCTAAATAATAAATCATTGTTTTTATTTCTCAAAAACTCATTAGTTTCTTCTAAATGAATATCCTTTTCTGAAAGTTCTTCATTTGTAGAATGAAGGTCATCAAGAATCTCTAAGGATTGGTTAGCCATGGCTTTCCACTTAGAGCATTTTTTGTATTTAGAAAAAATATGATTGTCCATGCTACTAGAAGTAAAACCCTCTTCATCGGAGGAGGAGGAGGAATACGATGCCATAGAAAAATTAACAAAGATCTACTCTAAGGATGTTAAGCCTAACAATAGAGTCCTTGCTCTGATACCAATTATAGTAACCCTAGAGGGGGTGAATAGGGTCAAGCTAACTAATCAAGCACTTAGTACAAGTTAATAGAAAATTTAAAAATATAAGTGCAAGAGAAGAAGCAATAACAATACCGACACATGATATATCCTGGTATCTCCCAAGGGGCACTCCAGTCCCGAAACTCTCTCCGGCTTTAATCCACTATTTGAGTAAATAGTTACACACAAGTTTGGATCCGAAGAACTCGCCAACTTCTTACACGAGAGCTTTAGTCCGAAGGCCTCTCCGACTTCAACCGAGAGTTTGGATACGAAGACTCTCCAACTTCAATCGAGAGTTTGGATACGAAAACTCTCCAACTTCAACCGAGAGTTTGGATACGAAGACTCTCCAACTTCAACCTTTTAAAATAGGTTTTGATCTCCTTATACAACAAGATGCAGATCTTACTTTTCAACTCAATAACTCTAACACAATTTGTGGATGGCAAATGAAAGCTTTGTAGAGTTGTTTATGGATAGGCTTTGGTGGTTTAGAAATTTTTAGGCTCAAAGCATCATCCTTGAATGAAGGGGTTCAATGCTATTTATAACCAAAGCATTGAAAAGAGCTCAAAGACAATTTTTCAGTCAGCGATCGGTATACCGTCGGAATACCGGTCTGGAATTATAACGGCTAGAAATATAGCCGTTGGGATCATTAAATGTTAGAAATTCGACCGTTGGATTTTCAAAGTTACTGAATCGGTATACCGTCGGTATAGATCGGTATTCCGTCGATATGTCGATTTTGTAGACAGAAACTTTCTGTGAACAAAATTGGTATACAGTCGGCATAGATCGGTATACCATCGGTATGCCGATTTTTATCCGAAAATGATCTGGGACTAATTTCTACCCTAGCTTTCGATTTTGCCATCCATTTATTGTGTTTACAATTATTCCTAAGTCTCATTACAGACTCCAGATATACTGTAGCAGGTACAGGCTTCTTCAGAGTCTTGAAATGATGATGGCATGGCATGGCTTCTTCCCTTGATAGATGTTGGCTTCTTCCTTGATGTTAGCTGTCCAAAGATATCCAGTTTGTGAAAACTGAATACCTTTCGGGGGCTTCGCCCCCGAACCCCCGACGAGGGGCGCTGCCCCCTCGACCCCCGTCCGCTGACCGGGCAGCGAAACCCCCGAGTGTGTGGCTCCGGAGATGTCGTCGGATGGTTCAAAAAAATCTTGTGGGATCCGTCGTCTTTGGCCCACCATGATTCCTTCATTGCATATGTCCACATTGATCTTGCTTATTGCTTTTCTGCATGTACATGTTAGACTAACAAAACAATATACATGTAGCAAATATGATAAGATAAAGCACACTTGGACAATGCTAAGTTTAAGTATAAGAGCTATAGTGATAGCATAAATATTAGTGATATCAGAATGTTAAACTTAATTGAATAAACATAATCAAAACATAGTTTTGATTTTGGTAACTCAATTAAATTTAAGATATATATAATAAAAACTCATATCACTAATAAGTAAAATAATAAGCACATATCACAAAAGGTATAAGTATAAGTAGAAATGCTATAGTGATAGTATGAAGATTAGTGATAATGAAATGCTAAACTTAGCATATTAACCATATTCAAAAACATGATACAATCATTGGGCCAATACTCTATAGATTTGGTGCCAGGCACAGAGCCGATATCTCAGCACGTCTATAGAGTTAACAACAATGAGCTGGTAGAATTGAAGAAACAGGTGGATGAGTTGCAGGACAATGGCTTCATCCGATCTAGTTCTTCACTGTGGGGTGCTCCGGTGCTTTTGTATTGAAGAAGGATGGGTTAGTACGTATGTGTATCGACTATAGGACTCTCAATAACCTTACCATTAAGAACAAATATTCAATGCCGAGGATCGATGATCTGTTCGATCAGTTGAGCGGGGCGAAGGTATTTTCTAAGATTGATATGAGGTCAGGCTATCACCAGGTGTAGGTGAAAAAGGAGGATATTACGAAAACAGCATTTTGGACTCGGTATGGCCAGTTTGAGTTTATGGTGATGCCATTTGGGTTGACCAATGCTCCGACGGTATTCATGAACCTGATGAACAAGGTGTACCATCAGTATCTGGACAAGTTTGTGGTGGTATTCATTGATGATATCTTGGTATATTTGAAGACCCAGAGGAGCATGAGGAGCATCTAAAAGTGGTTCTGGAGACTCTTAGAAAGGAGGAGCTTTATGGTAAGCTTTCCAAGTGTGAGTTCTTTCTTAATCGGGTTGAGTTCTTGGGTCATGTTGTGACCGGAGAGGGATCTCAATCGACTCGAAGAAGATTACGGCAGTTGAGGCATGGACTGCTCCGAGTTTAGCTACAGAGATCAGGAGTTTCCTGGGATTTGTAGGCTACTACATGAGATTTGTTCAGGATTTTTCTCGGATTGCAGAGTCGTTGACTAGGCTGATCCAGAAGGACATAGAGTTCGTCTGGTTAGAGGAGTGTTCGGTCTCCTTTAATGAGTTGAAAAAGAGGTTGACGATAGCTCCAGTATTGATATTTCCATCAGGGACAGGTGGTTTCAATATCTACAGTGACGCCTCAGGGAAGGGTCTGGGTTGTGTCTTGCAGCAGAATGGGAAGGCGATTGCCTATACTTTCAGGCAGTTACGTTCACATGAGAAGAACTACCCTACCCACGACTTAGAGTTGGTAGTGGCCATCTTCGCTCTTAAGTTATAAAAATACTATATATACGGAAAGCGTGTGGAGATCTTCACGGACCACAAAATCTTGAAGTATGTGTTTACCCAAAAAGAGCTGAACATGAGGCAGAGGAGATGGTTGGAGTTGATGAAGAACTTCGACATCTCGTTGCAGTACCATCCAGGAAAGGCCAATGTGGTTGCCGATGCCTTGAGCAGGTATCTAGTAACTATGTGCTTAACGACAAACCGCCATTTGCTAGCAGATCTTGAGAGCTTGGGGATCGAAGTGATAGTACCTGGAGTAGAGATGCAGATGTGGGGGCTGCAGATTCATTCGGACTTATTGGACAAAATCAAGTCGACTCAGTTCGAGGATATAGCTCTGCGGAGTATCAGAGAGCAGGTTGGAGCAAGACTTTTGGACAAGATGCTTGGTTTGGTGGTATGGTATGAAGCGAGAGGTAGCACGCTTTGTAGCCAGATGCTTGGTTTGCCAGCAGGTAAAGGCAGAGAGGCAGAGGCCAGGAGGATTGTTGCAGCCATTGCCCATTCCGGAGTGGAAATAAAAGCACATTACTATAGATTTTGTGTCAGGATTGCCACGTACACCAGGAGGGAAAGATGCAATTTGGGTTATTGTTGACAGGTTGACCAAGTCAGCCAACTTCTTGCTATTCAAGGTGGGTTTGTCTACAAAGAGGCTAGAAGATATGTACGTGAGGCACATAGTCAGACTGTATGGAGTTCCCGTGGGCATAGTCTCGGATCGGGATAGTCGCTTCACTTCCTACTTCTGGCGGAGTATGTAGGCTAGCTTGGGCACTCAGCTCAAGTTTAGTACCACTTACCACCCTCAGACATACGGGCAATCGGAGAGGACTACTCAGACTCTCGAGGATATGCCACGCACCTGTATCTTGGATTTTGGAGTCTTCTGGGAGGATCATTTGCACTTGGTTGAGTTTGCCTACAACAATAGCTTTCAGGCCAGCATTGAGATGTCACCATTCGAGGCATTGTACGGAAAAAGATGTCGTACTCTCTTGTCTTGGGATGACGTTGGAGAGAGCTTTATTGGGGCCTGAGATGGTTGTGGATGTAGTTGAGAAGGTGAAGCTCATTAGAGATCGACTTCGGGTGGCACAGGACTGACAGTGGCATTGGGCCGATAGCCACCGAAGACCTATAGAGTTTTAGGTATAGCTTAGATTTTAGATTTACGTTAGTTTGATTTTGTGATCTTGTTTGTTTATGATTGATTATTATAGATTAAATGTGAGACCTTGTTTGTGCTAGGTTGGAGATCTGGTGTTCCTGAGGATATCTTCGACATAAGGACTATTCGCTTTGGTGGAGGTGGGAAGCTTAGCCCGCATTTCATCGGGCCTTTCATTATTCGCGAGAGAGTCGGTACCGTGGCTTATAGGCTAGACTTGCCACCTGCACTAGAGGGAGTTCACAATGTATCACAATTGAGACGGTACGTGGAGGATCTCAGTCACGTACTAGATCACTCCGAGATCGAGGTGGGCCCTACTCTCAGCTATCCAGAGCAGCCAGTAGAGTTCTGGATCGTCGTGAGAAGGTATTGCAAAACCAGACCATTCCCTTGGTTCACATCGCATAGACGCATCACTCTCCAGGTGAGTCAACCTGGGAGAGGGAGGATGAGATGCGTGAGCGATACCCTTATCTTTTTGAGCCTTGAGGTATGGTTCTTTCTATCCTTTTTCTTTCCTATCTTAGTTTCATCTTTCAATTTCGAGGACGAAATTATCTTAAGGAGGGTAGATTTTTCACAACCATTTTCTAGAATAGGGGTAGTTTAGACATTTGTGATTTATGATTATTTTAGATATCATTTAATTAATTAAATTGTGTTAGTGACATATTTTGGTGAACCTTATAGCCACCTTAATTAGATGTTAGACATGACCATGGTGGACTTAATTGGTTAGATTACACAAACTTTAAATCCATTTTTATTTTGTTAGTTAGTCTCTAATCTAACTAGAAAGTCATTTAGAACTTTTAGACTAAACACTCACTTAGAAGAAAACATTTTTCCTTTGGAACTTGTCATGACAAATTAGAAGGGCTTCCTAGACATTTGGCCTTAACCCAAACCATAGTCTAACCTAATATTGCTGGCCACCTCTATCCTCCCTTGCCTATTAATAGGACCACTTCTTCTTCCTCCTCCTTCCATTCAAAACCTAGTCCTAATTTAGAAGTTCTTCCCCAAATTGTTCCTACATCCATTTATCACCCAAATTTTCCCAAATTAGTCTCATTCTTTTTCCCTTGAAGAGTAGAAGGCTCTATTGGCTAGCTTGGAAGCATTTGGAGCATTTGGAGCTTGAAGGGATCCTAGATCTTGGCATTTGCATTGGGAATCTATCTTCTAATTGGTATGAGCATTCTAACCCTCTAATTTCTATCAAAATAGTCTAGAGGCATTCATTAGGGACCCCCATGCATTGGGGTTGCCATTAGAGAGGAGTTTAGGCTCTCTTCTTCCCATTTGAAGAATTTTCCCTTTTCATTTTGATTCAAATTAGAAAAAAAATCCGAGAATAGGATTCTAGGGTTTGTGAAATTGGTAAATTAGGCCATGCTAGAAATTTAGAACATGTGGGTGTGCTTTGGCATCATGTTTGGAACCATTTGGAGTGCGTACTACGAACGTATCACAATATATCGGATACATACGCCAAGTGTTTGACAAAATGATCAAAAGAGCACCAATGCTCTAAATCTCAGTTTTAATCTTTGTTTTACTATGTATTGATATAGGTTGGCAATTGGTAAGCCTATATAATGTTTTGGAAATGGATTTAATGTGTTTAAATTGATTTGGGGTTGGGAAGTTTATGTGTGGACTGTTATTTATTGGACTGGTATCACATATTGTTTAGTCCACTGTATTCTTATTGATCAGTCTCCTTGAACTAATGTTTAGTCCTTATATTGTAAACCTCAGTTCCTTTGTATTAAGAGATTTTCCTACATTCCTATTGTTTAGACACATTTAAAGTGCATTCCACATTTGTCTTATAGTTCAGTCATTGAACTATAACACAGTCCCACGCCTTTTCATTTGAGTTCAATCCTATGATATTGTCATGATCAGTCCACTATTCTGTAGCAGTCAGTCCTAGTATAATGTTCAGATATTATATATGTTCAGTCCATACTGCATTTGAATATCAATCAATTGATGTCCTTTTTCCTTGTATAAGTTCATGAAATACACAGAAGTTGAGCTCAGGTTGGGATGGGTTCCAGATTTCAGTACCTATTACCTGCACTATATATGTCCCCTACTATTGCATACATTCTTACCTTAAGTATCAGCCCCTTATATTACCTATTAGTCAGTCTATATTTAGTCCCCATTCAGTATACTGTTCAGTCCATTGGTTACATCAGTCCATTTTCATCTTCATGAGCAATCTTTGAACTTAAGTCATTCCTTGAACATGAAGTTCAGTCCCAATTAGTTATGGTTCAGTCTTTTTTAAGGCCACTCAAATACTGATAAGGGTATCAGTTATTACTGATCGCATTCTTTTTTTTAACTCATACTTCATGTACAATCTTACCTATTGATCAGTCCTTATAGGACTATATGTACCAGTTCACATATTGAGGGGAGTTACACTTAGATACCAGCCTTCCCATTCCTCAATAACAGAGCAGTCCCATTGTCCAGCCCTTCCCATTTGATCAGTCCCCATTGGTTGTCTAACATTATCATGTTCAGTCCACTGTTATCAACTATACAGTCCATACTCCCTAAATGTGTATCGGTCCACTTGTGTTCCCTTCATTTGAGTATCAGTCCTTTGATAATTTCCTACTGAACTTAATGTTCAGTCCATATTTATAAATATGTATCTATCCTACCTATCTAATTACCTATTTTTCCAGTTAATATGTGACAGTCCATATAGCATGTAGGAGACTACATGTATCAGTTGGGTTTTTGTTCAGCCTTAGCCTAGATATCAGTCCCCAATGTTTATTTGGTAGCAATCATGTCAAGGAAGGGAATTTAGTATGTAGGTTTCAGTCCCATTCCCTTATGTTATTATGTCCTTCTTAACTTGAAGTCAGTCCACTGTCATTCATTGGTTCAGCCTAATTCCTTTTGGGTTCAGTCATTACCCAAATGTTTCAGTCCCACCTTGCATACACACATATCATTTAGTATCATCCTTACACTTACATATCTGTCAATAAGTTGTAAAAAGGGGAGAAAAACTTGAAGGCTATAAACTATAGTAGCATATAACAGAAGTATATATTTATATATATATGTGGGATATCCTAGTAGCTTGATATTAAGTGTTGGGATATGGTTTGATACCACGTTAACCTAGCTCACTAAAATAGTCTAAGTTAGTCAAAACCCTAAATTTAGACTAAATAAATTAAGTTTGACCCAGAGTTGACCAAGTTTGACCTAGTTTGACTTCTTTAACCTAGAAGTGACATAGCAGCATATAAATAACACTTTTAAATCAATTGTTTACTCTAGAACACTTTGTAATCCTGTAAATTTTATAATAGATCTCTGTGACTCCAGTTCGGATACCGATACACAGTCGTTACTCAGGATAACAGCTGAGTACATTCTCTGATTGTTTTCATCATGATAGTATCTATATTGCCTGCTCTAGACTACTTTACTTGATGCTGACATATTGTTAACACGGATTGGTACTATATGGATCTTATCACGAGATGTTATCCCCTTACCAGGTACATCGGGTATTCCATGTTCATGTACTTCATCGTGTGTATCGTGTAATCCTTGTATTCCTGTTATTCATGTGCGCTCATGTACTATCATGTTCTCCATTTTAAAATAATAATTGCACATTTGACATATATCCATTCTATATCGTGCTATATTTCTTCCTTAGCTATTGTGATAGAGTTGTATCTTTTTGAGATTGTCCTCCGTATGGAGAGTATTTATTTGACAGGTACAATATACTGTGTTAAAGTAGTTGTTGAGACCTAGGATAGCGTTCTACCACCGACACTACGACATAGGTTGGACGTACCCACGATCTCGTACCCTTACACCGGGTGCAAGTCGTGACAACAGCTCAGCGGCTTGAGCATGTACATGCCACAACACATATCTCTCCGAGCCAGCTGTTGGGAACCTTTCGCAAGCATCCAATATTTGTCCCCAAACAGACTGTGACAACCATCATCTGCCAGCCTCCCTACCGAAACCAAGTTGTAGCGCAAACTCGGTACATGCCACACACCCCTGAGGATGAGCTTCTCACCATACTCTGTCGCCAAGTGCACATCACCGATGCCTACAACTGCAGCCGTCCCCTTGTCGGCCATCTTCACACGTCCAAACTTGTCGTCGCGGTATGACATAAAGATTCTCCTATGTAGAGTGGCTTGATACGATGCCCCATGTCCATGAGCCAGTCGCCATTATGACACATGCCACAAGGTTCCTCTATGTCGGTCGTTGCGATGATGATATCTCCAAACACCGTGAGATCCTCCTGATCATCCTTGCCTTTTGCCTTCTTAGCTTTGAGCTTCATGCAGTTCCTCTTGATATGATCCCTTTTGCCACCGTGAGATCCTCCTGATCATCTTTGCTCTCCTTACGGTCCACAATCGTAAGATCCCAAGAACTCCTTCATTTTCTCGCCTGTGACTTAGGTCTTCACTTCCCGTAGGAAGCTACCAAAGAGGACTCCTGCGACGATTCCACTTGCTTACGCCGGACCTCCTCATTCAGCAAGCTACTTTTGACTGCCTCCATCGTGACAACTCCATCAGGCGCGGAGTTGCTCACCGACACCACCGTCTCCCAGCTTTCCGATAGAGAACTCAAGAGCAGTAGTACCTGAAGCTCATCATCAATCACCATCTTCATCTTAGACAATTGATTGATGATACCCTGAACCTCGTTCAGATGTTGTCCCACTGGAGCACCCTCCGTGTACTTCGAGTTAACAAGTTGGCGAATAAGAAACGCGTTGTTGCCAGTCGTCTTCCTTTCGTACGGCGAATGTAGCTTCTCCCACAATGCTTTTGTCGAACTCACCATGGACATGTGGTGAAACACCGAATCATCCAACCATTGGCGGATGAATCCAACAGCCTTTCGATCTAGTCGTTTCCAGTCTTCAGCAGCTTTGTCCATTGACTTTGCGATGTCGCCCTCTAACAGACCATGCAAGTCCTTGCACTAGAGTAGATCCTACATCCTTGGCTTCTAAATCGTCTAATTTCCTCCTGTGAGGGTGATCATACGAGTGTTCATCTGCTCCGTAGATATGGTTGCCATAACCTGCAAATCTCTGATACCAATTAGAGTCGTCCAAACCATCCCGTAACCATGGGCTCTGATACCACTTGTTAGGAACGCGGTGTGACCGGTACCGGAGTTGGCTCATGAAGTGCGATATTGAATTGGGCCCATATGCCTTAAAAAAATTCTAATTTAAGGCCTGAATCAATCCAATTATATACACCACATGATCCCACTTCCTAACCGATATGGGACTAAATTACTAACTCCATTGTCACCCCTCATTTGAGCCCTCAACCGGAAACGATATACAACCCAACAGTCAACCCTTTCTATAGCAGCTGTAAATTAATATAATTTTAATAAATTCCTTCCTTTGCTACCATATACACAAAACTAATAAATATCTCCATAAATTAATGTACATACACAAACTCATCCTATTTATTAAGTTGTGGTAGAATCTGTTTGTGAGTTGTGGCCTAGTGGTAGCAATGGGGGCCTAGTGCGGAAGGCGCAAGTTTGAATCCTCCTTTAGCATTTGACAAGCCAAAGAAAATGTCACTTCTAAAAAAAAGTTGTGGCAGAATCTTACCTCAAAGTCCATAACTCTATGTAGTTGGAAAAAAAATCAGCAAATATCTCTACTAATATAATACGGCTTAAAAATGGCAAAAAGAATTTAGCTACCTGAGAAAGTTAAGAAATTTTTTTCTAAAATCCTTCCAACTAAATAAACATATAACAATCCTAAAATAAATTCAATATTCAAATTATATTTAAACTAAGTATATAGTATTATCTAACTAAACATATATCCAAAATTTTAATTACATATTTATAACAAATACTAATTAAAGTATAATCAAATTAAATTTAAAATACTTTAATATATTTTAAACTTTTATTTAATTTTTAATAGTATTATATATATATATATATTTTTACGTGCAGCATCTGTGAACGTGACTAATATATATATATATATATATATATATATATATATATATATATATATATATATATATATATATATATATATATATATATATATATACACACACACACACACACACGCAGAGAGAGTTTCTCCTACGGGAATAACTTACAGGACAAAGTTACGGGATAAGAAAACACATGTATGGTTCTCTTCTAAATCTCTTTCTCTTTTAAATTTATTTTTAATCTCTCCTTTAAAAAACAAACTTATCTCATTCATAAAGATAACTCTATTTACTTTTTAAATAGTGAGAGATTTATTTATTCATTTTAAAAAATAAAGATAGATAAGTTAATTTTATATATTTTTAAAATAGAGATGGATTTTAAAAAAACTATCTTTAAAAGTAAATATACCTTTAAAAATTATATTTAAAAATAATAATTTTAATGTTAATGTTAATGTTAATGTTAATATTAAATTTAAATTTTATATATATATAAATTTTATATATTTTTAATATTATTTATGATGTTAATTTTCAGTGTTAATGTTGTTGTTGATATTAGTTTAACATTAATGTTAATTTTAGTGATAATTTTAATGTAAATTTTCATTTGAATATTAATTTTAATTTAACATTAAAATTTAGAATTAACATTAAAATTAACACTAAAATTAAAATTCATGTTAACAATAACATTAAAATTAATTTTAACATAACATGAACATTAACATAAAAAATATAATATGAAAATTAAAATTAAAATAATATTAAATAAAAGTTAAAATTAAAATTAAGATTAAGATTAAGATTAAGATTAAGATTTAGATTAAGATTTAGATTTAGATTTAGATTAATAATAACATAAAATTAGTTTTAACATGAACATGAACATTAACATAAAAAATCTAATATAGTAAAATTAAATTTAAAATTAAGATTAAGATTAAAATTAAGATTAAGATTAAGATTTAGATTAAGATTAAGATTAAATTTAACAATAACATTAAAATTAAAATTAATTTAAAAATTAAAATTAATGTCAACATTAATATTTAAATTAACATTAATATTAATATTTGAAATACAAATTTTAAATGTATATTTATTTCCAAGGATTGATTTTTTAAAAAATCTCTCTCTATTTAAAAAATAAAAGAAATAATTTATCTATTTATATTTTTAAAATAGATAAATCTCTCTTTGTCTAAAAATAAATAACTCTCTCTTTGATTAAAAATAATAAGCCTTATTTTTTAAGATAGATGTATGTTTGTTTTTAAAATGAGAGATTTAAATTTTTAAAGGGAAAGAAATTTAGAAGAGAAACATACATATATTTTTATGGCCGGATATTTTTAAGTTTTATTTTCTTCCCGCAAAAAATTGGTCTATCCCGTAAACTTGTAAACTTTTTCCGTAAAAAAAGGGATATATATATATATATATATATATATATATATATATATATATATATATATATATATATATATATATATATGCAAATGACCTCTAGCCTAGTATGTATATATATATATATATATATTTATATATATATATATATATATATATATATATATATATATATATATATATATATACTAGGCTAGAGGTCATTTGCATATATATATATATATATATATATATATATATGGAAGCGGATCAAAAGTTCCCCTTAGAAAGTCCCCCAAAAACCCCCCTCACTCTAATCCATAATTTAATGTTAATATTAATGTTAATGTTAATATTAATGTTAATATTAATATTAAATACTAAAATTAACATTAAACTTAACATTAAAATTAATATTAACATTAACATTAATATTAACATTAACATTAACATTAATATATAAAAAAATTAAAAAAAATTAATATTAACATTAACATTAATATTAACATTAATATTAACATTAACATTAATATTAACATTAATATTAACATTAATATTACGAATTAGAGTGAGGGGGTTTTTGGGGGGCTTTCTAAGGGGGGCTTTTGATCCGCTCCCTATATATATATATATATATACTAGGCTAGAGGTCATTTGCATATATATATATATATATATATATATATATATATATATATATATATATATATATGCAAATGACCTCTAGCCTAGTGGTTAAGAGAGATGCATGCGGCCCAAGTGGTCGAGAGTTCGAGCCTCAGTGGAGGCGAGTTCGCCACAAGTACCCATTGCTTCAAAATATATATATATATATATATATATATATATATATATATATATATATATATATATATATATATATATATATATATATAAAATGAGGCTTCAAAACGGCTAAAAAGTGAGCCGTCTAAGCCATCATTATATCATGGTCCATTTTATTTAAAAATAAATAAATTATGTAAACAAATGTTGAAAAAAGTCTAAAATTGTTATATATATTCAACGTGGGGAATCGAATTCAACCAAACAAAAAAATATAAATGCTACCTGAACCACATGAGTTAGAAAAGATATTTGACTATAATTAAATAATATTCTTAGTATCTATTATTACACGTGTAAAACACGTGCATTTACTAGTCTCTCTCTCTCTCTCTCTCTCTCTATATATATATATATATATATATATATATATATATATATATATATATATATATATATATTATAGTAAAAAAGAAAAGAATAATAAGTCATGGTTTCTGTCCGTGATAGAACGATATGTGAGTTACGTCTAAAATTCCTAACCGATCTTCATAAAGCCCCACCATTACTCTCTTTTCCTCTCTCTCTCTCTCTCTCTCTCTCTCTAACTCTCTTCTTCTTCTTCTTCTTCTTCTTCTTCTAAAATTCCTAACCGATCTTCATAAAGCCCCACCATTACTCTCTTTTCCTCTCTCTCTCTCTCTCTCTCTCTCTCTCTCTCTCTCTCTCTAACTCTCTTCTTCTTCTTCTTCTTCTCCTTGTTTTTGTCGCAATTAATATATGGGTTGTGGGTTCATCCTCCTGCACTTTTTCTTCTCTATCCTTGTGCCGTTCTGTATGGTGACGCCTGCGGAGTGCTCTCTCCGTAGCAATGGCAGCTCGACCGCCTGCAACTTGTACCAGGGGAGTTGGGTCGAGGACGAATCGTACCCGATCTACAATGCGACCGGATGCCCATTCCTTCGCAAGGAGTTCGACTGTCAGAACTACGGCCGCCCCGACAAGACATATCTCAAGTACCGGTGGCAGCCCAAACACTGCAATCTCCCTCGGTTAGTTAGTTACCAGCGGTACCGATAATTCTTTCTTTCTTATATATATATATATATATATATATATATATATATATATATATATATATATATATAATCGAGAAATTAATGCCATTGGCACCAATTATTCTTACCATGGTGGAGTTTAGTATCAGGACTTTTTCATCTAAAGTAGCTCAATGCTGAAGACATATCCTTTAACAGCGCAACCTATTAATTCTTGTTCCGTGGGACCATAATTCCAACAAAGAGTTATGGTAGTATGCTTTGACGGACCACAGGGCTGGGCTGGTCCAGGGGTAAGCTAGATATGTCCTCGGATTTTTGCAACTTCTTTGCTTAGGACAAGTTCCAGGTTCAGCATGATCTCAATAAAGATCGAAGTTGCGAATGACCCTCCATGAATATCGACCTACAATAGGAATTAGGTACAACCAAAACTAGCTTCCGATAGGACATCTCAACCCCTGGACGGCCCCATTGGACCACATCATAATTTTTTTCATTTTTTGCTTACACAGATTCGACGGGAAAGATATGCTGAGGAGATGGCGAGGGAAGAGGATAATGTTCGTCGGCGACTCGCTAACGCTGAATCAGTACGTGTCGATCCTGTGCATGCTCCATTCTGCGGAGCCTGCTGGCGCCCGCACAAATTTCACCAAAACAACCCTCTTGACCTCCGTCACCTTCGAGGTACTTACTATATATAGTACTGTTACATTTTATAGTTTGTCTTATTATTGGTTCGGATCCTGCTACTTGGCAAAGGGAACCGGAGGGCCATATGTCAGTATGACAAAAATTTTGATAGCAGTCCGAACAGATAGGATGGGTCAATGGGTTTTTACCATGTGGGCCTGCAGCCCTTACAATTTTTTTTTTTGAGGAAAGCCCTTACGTTTTTCTATTCTCTGTCTTTATACAAAGAGTTCCTACATAGTGACCTAGTATGTTATTAAGTCGATTCTTTTTATTAGAGTGAACCCAGGATTCATGAGGTCACTACTTAACCAAGATTCACTTCCTCCTAGTTGTTCTATTGTGTTGTACTAAAAGTTTTTTCTAAATGTTAATAGACAAATATGGCTAGACATATATATACATAATACATGTACATGCAATGATTCTTCTATTCTCATGGATATGTATTATTTATGACGCTCCAACCTGGTACTTTCCAAACCCCTCCTCTAGATAATGTATAGCTATCAATTTCTGAGATCCAAGAAAAAGAATGCAGGGCCGGCCTTGAGCAAGTGCACCGAGTGCATCCGCTTCGGGCCCCATATTTACTGGGACTCCAAAATTAAGATGTAAGTTGTTATTTATAAAAAAATTAATATGGTGTAGTGGTTAAGATAAAAAATTGTGGTGTAATATTTAACATAAAATAATTGTAGTGTAGTGGTTAACATATTGGTTTTGCATTCTGGAGGTCCTAAGTTCAAATCTTTGTTATAAGAATAATTTTATTTTTAATTAATTTTTATATTATATATTGGTTCCATTTTAAAAGTTCGCTTTGGACTCCCATTAGCTCAGGGCCGGCCCTGAAAGAATGGGATCTGTTTATTCCTGCACATGCATATTTCATGTCTTTTTTCTTGTCCATATGTTAGAACAAAGACAAGACAGTACTTCTTCGGCTTGCTATCCCTCTGCTTGAATTTTTCTTGTCACCAAATTTACCTCAACATTACTTCACCATAAATAGCATCATACAGTGCTCAACATTACTTCACCATAAATCTGAAATGTTAATTAGCCCTTTTTTAAATCCATGTTAAATTTTTCTTCTATTTTATTAAGAAACATAGGATTCTAAAATTTTAGACTGCGTTTGGTATGGTTGTTGATTTTCTAAAAGCAGTAGTTTTCTTGTTTCAAAAAATTGTCTGGAAATAAACATCTTTTATCAAAATACTAAGCATATATATACATAAATGTGGTAAAATAATCATGGTCCAATTAGCATATAAATCCAGAATTTTATATAAGTTTAGAGTTAAGTTGTGACATATCCAATTGACTCTGAATTTTTAGTTTTAGATTCCTTTTTTTTCATTATACCCTGAATAGGGGTGAACATTATTCGTTTTTGGACCGAAAATCGATCCGTATTGAACCGAATAAGTGATTCGATTTGGTTTAAAAATTTACAGTTCGGTTTCGGTTTTGAAAATACTAAAAAAGTTATTCGGTTTCGATTTCAGTCAAAAACCGAAAATCGAAAAAGATTTATACAATTATATAAATACCCACAATTTTATGCATATTTTATAATTAAAAATATGTATATTGTGGAAACAACAATTCTATGTATATGTTTTGAAGTCAAACTTTGATACTTTAATAACTAGTCCAAGTTTGGATACAACTTTAAAATACAACAAATGCTTATATTAAAATTAAAAATTTTAATATAATCTAACTATGATCCCAATTTTGTAAACGATCCATTAAACAATAGAAATAATCCAACCAAAAAACCAAATAAAACGAATAGCTTATTCGGTAATTCGGTTTTGTTTCAGTTTGGCTAATTTCGATTCGTTTTCGGTTTTGAATTTTTATAATTTCGATTTATTTGGTTTTGACTATTTCGGTTCGTTGAAATCTACTAAACCGAACGCTCACCCCTAATCCTGAACATGAGTACAATGACAATAATAAGCACAGGTTGAAAAGAAGGATATAATAGAAAAAAAAATTTAAAAATAAAAATTTAGGGTTCAAATCTTGCAATTGAATATGTCAGAGCTTAAACTATAAGCTGAAAATCCATAATCTAAACACTAATTACCCACTAATCAATCAAAGTTTATTTGTAAAGAACATATTATACATGAGCAGAAAACATAAGAGACAAAACATAGAGATGGATGATAGAACAGACTGTAACCACCAAAGTGTTGTGACTTGGCGCATGTGACCTCACATGGACAGCTTTTGTATTTGTTGGAAAGGAAGACAGACTGAACGTGATAGGCTCCTAAAATCTGCGAATGACATAGTAACAGACAGTTCTTAATTAACTATATTCCATGCCTCTCTCTCGTCTCTCTTGTTGTCAAAACCTTACTCTATATCAGTCCCTGCCAGCCACATGACCAATAATATACAGTAGAATCATATAAGACACATTAATGGCCCAACTCTGACCGATCACCTACATATACAAGCGTATATTGTTGGACGCAAGCAGAAGCATTTGTCAATCCACCTGATAAAACTAACTTCCGTCTAACAGACACCAAACATAGATAAAGACAGGTATATGGTGGTGACTACGTTACCTGAACAAATTCTAACATTTATTACTCAGATGAAAATTACAAGATTGACAAAAACTAATGTTGAACCCTTTGTCCTAACAGGTTCAACCCCCTAACCACTCTCAAGAAGAAAAACAGAAGATTGCGATTGAGATCACTCCCAAACCCGTAGCAATCTCCCTAACCAAAGTTGACGACTCCTTGATTATATCTCATTCCTCCTTCTATCTTGGATGACGAAGTCTTAAGAGCAAAGCACGGACTTTCTCTTAAATTTTTTTTTTGTGGACGAGCACTCCTAATCTCCACTTTGTGCCTCCACCCTCACCCTATATATATAGAATGATAGTTATAATAGATTTCCTAAATAGCAATAAAATATGAATCTTATTATACCTAAAATATTCCATCAACATCATATTTTAGATTATAATATGATTTCCTAAAATAAGAATCATATTATATCTAAAATAGCACAACACCTATTATAAACATCCAAATCAAATCAAATCAAATATTTAACTAGATTTGATTCCACAAATATATTGCTACCAAATCCAGACTGGACTCCAACAATCTCCTCCAGTATGATGAGAGGGTATTGACCCCATGGGTCCTCAACTGGACTCCATGCCTGTTTTTCCACAATAGATTACCTACTCCCCTATGCCACTGATCTCCGATCCCCCAGTTGCTTTGCATCTTTCTTCGTCTCCAGCTCCTCGACCGTCACGTCGACACTAGTTGCCATGCGTAGCACCTCCTGCACCATTGGCATCCTGCTGACATTAATGACATGACAAAGACCAAAGTCCCTGACGATCAGTCTTACCATGAGTCTCGGCTGCCTGTCCCTGACTTCCGTCTTCCACCGGAATGTGTTACTGTTCCGACGAGTTTCTTCACCCTTGGCTGACCCAACCGAGCGGACGGTGCAATTCTCCCGAGATTCGAATTCCTGAACCTACCCAATTTTGTGTCCAACACTGAAGCTCCTCTGTACACATGCGTCATCGAGTATAACATCACGTACTGTGCACGCCGTCGATGACCCACAGCTCTTCCGAAACTGTGTGAATGAAGATGCTCCCGCCTCAGATTGAGTTCGCTGCAAACTTTGATCTTCTCCCTAGCTTCGAACTGTTGAAACCAATGTCGCTCCATGAAGTTTTGGCAAACCATCCGTTGCCAAAACTGAATCCTTAGAGCAACCCCCACCTAGAGACCGACCAGCTATCATGGGACCGACAGACTGGCCCTCAATCTTTGACTCATCTTCATTCGTCGCTTTGTCTCGATGAACCAAATCCTCCGTAACCTTCAAAACTTCTCGAAGACCCTCCTCAGCAAGTTTTCGACGATCCACCTCCTATCGAACACCCCTCGAGCCTCCATCCGGTGTCTGTGGTTTGCCTGTACAGCCCAACAGCTTGAGCATGTACATTCCACAACACAAATATCCCCGAGCCAGTTGTTGGAAACCCTTCGCAAGCATCCAATCTTTGTCCCCAAACAGACTGTAACAACCATCATCTGCCAGCCTTCCTACTAAAACCAAGTTGTAGTACAAATTCGGTACATGTCGCACACCCCTAAGGACGAGCTTCTCACTAAACTCCATCGTCAAGTGTACATCATCGGTGCCTACAACTGTAGCCGTCCCTGTGTCGTCCATTTTCATACGTCCAAACCTGCCGTCACCGTATGATGTAAAGATTCTCCTATGTGGGGTAACGTGATATGACGCTCCCGTGTCCATGACCCATTTGCCATCATGACACATGCCACAAGGTTCCTCTACGTCGGTCGCTACGACGATGATATCTCCAAACTCTGTGAGATCCTTCTGATCGTCCTTGCCTTTTGCCTTCTCAGCTTTGAACATCATGCAGTTCCTCTTGATATGACCCCTTTTGCCACAGTGATAGCAGCCCTCCTTGCGGTCCACAACCACAAGATCCCAAGAACTCCCCTATCCTCACCTAGACTTGGGTCTTTCCTTTCCATAGGAAGGCACGAGAGCAGACTCCTACGATGATTCCACTTACTTGCGTCGGACCTCCTCATTCAATAAGCTACTTTTGACTGCCTCCATCGTGATAACTCCATCAGGCCCGGAGTTGCCCATCGACACCACCAACGTCTCTTACCTTTCGATAGAGAACTCAAGATCAGTATGGCGTGAAGCTCATCATCAATCACCATTTTTATTGCAAACAGCTGATTGATGATACCCTAAATCTCGTTAAAATATTGTGCCACTAGCTACCCTCCGTGTACTTCGAGTTGACGAGTTGGCAAATAAGAAACGCTTTGTTGTTAGCCGTCTTTCTTTCGTACAACGGATGCAACTTCTCCCACAATGCTTTTATCGAACTCTCCATGGACACATGGTAAAACACCGAATCATCCAACCATTGGCGGATGAATCCAATGGCCTTCTGATCCAGTCGTTTCCAGTCTTCAGTAGCTTTGTCCGTTGGCTTTGCGTTGTGCCCTCTAACGGACCATATAAGTCCTTGCACCATAGTAGATCCTCCATCCTTGGCTTCCAAATTGCCCAGTTTTCTCCTATGAGGGTGATCATATGAGTGTTCATCTGCTCCATAGACATGGTTGCCAAAATATCCAAAGCTTTGATACCAATTATTGGAAATGCGGTGTGACTCGAACCAGAGTTGTCCCACGAGGTGCAATATTTAATTGGGCCCATATGCCTTAAAAAAGAATTCTCATGTAAGGTCTGAACCAATTTCAATTATCTACACCACCTTATCCCATTGCCTACCCGACGTGGGGACTAAATTACCAACTCCATTGCCACCTCCCATTTGAGCAGTCAACCAGAAACGAGATACAACCCAACAATCTCTACCTTAGCTAGTTTTCGCTAGCTGAATAACCTTAGCACCTTGCAACATTTGTCCGTTTCTGCCAGCCGAACAACCTTAGCACCCCTACTACCTTTTGTTCGTTTTCGCCAGCCGAACAACCTTAGCACTCATTGTTACCTTTTTATTCATTCCCGCAGCCGAGCACCTAGGAGATCCAACATATTGTCATCTTGCCATCTCGACCCGTTCGACCACAGAACCAAACGATACGTTTATCCACACCACCAGTGTGTGCCAACACCACAATGCCTTGCTCCACTTTGGGCTCGTCAAACCCACCTTTGAAGCTAATTCGTTAGTTACATATGCTCCTAACTCCACCTTAAGAAGAGAGCCCATATATCCGTATATACACATGAACGTTCAACACCATCTATCTCGAACCAATTAGAGTCGAACCAATTAGAGTCGCCCGAAATCTTCCCTGTAACCTTGGGCTTTGATACCACTTATTGGGAACGCTATGTGACCCGAACCGCAGTTGGCCCATTAGGTGCGACATTGAATTGGGTCCATATGCCTTAAATGAGAATTCTCATGTAAGGCGTAAACCAATCCCAATTATCTACACCACATGATCCTATCACCTACCCGATGTGGGATTAAATTACCAACTCTATTGCCACCTCCCATTTTAGCGCTCAACCAGAAATGAGATACAACCCAACATATATATGCGTGTGGTGGGTGGAGTAGGAAGAGGAAATCCATTTGATCGAAATGAACTCAGAGCCGGCTCTGTGATAAAGTCTGATAAGCTATTAGAATTAGGCAATTTGACTCGTTAGGACAACTCTTTAGGTCCCTAAGCCTTCATCTTTTCGCTAATAGAGCCTCCTCAGTCTACCATAACTCCTTATCAGTTGAACTAGCAACCCTTTAGGTCCATATTTTGAATTCCTGCTAGAAATATCTCGAATAACTCATGAGTCAGGAGTTGAACTCGAAATCCGAACTCCATGCCATTCTTAGAACCGAAGATTTTTTTTTTATAGTTGATGTCAGTTCAACAATTTTCTTTTTGATATCTTTTATTGAAACTAAGGACAAAGAGCAACAAAAATTAGCTCCGGTTAAGACAGAGCCGGGCCTTAGTGTACTTCTCCCTATTTATAAGACACGATGTAGGATTCTTCACACTCACAGTAACATGGTTATAAATTGTTCTAAACACTTTTCAACCCGTGATATATCAGAAGTGTACCAACGATCTTATTGGATACTCTTACCATCATCGGAAGTGATTAATACATGCATGGGAATCCAAACCATAACAGTTGTGTAATCTTTTTTTTCTTTCTTTTTTTTTAGTTTTTTTACAATCATACACTTTGGGGTACAATCTCAACAAAACTTGGGACTCATGAACAAAATGATGTGTTTGAATCTTATTCTTAGAGCATTATTAGTAGATGGAACTCAAAAATACGGTCCAAATTGTTGGAGTTGGATGGTGTTTCCAATGTATATAGAAATTATTTCGATGTACGACAAGCATCATTCGAGTGTAAAAAAATGGAGTTAAAGGCATCAAAAGTGCAGTCCAAAATTGCAATTATTTGGAAATAGAGTAGCAACAATATACTGACGACATACTACAGTATACCGACTATAACTAATTGGCATCTGTTTGGTTTCAGATTCGCATTCATCGATATTTGCCGACTTAGTATACCGACGGTAAACTATATTATAACGCCGCTATATCGATTTTTGTTCCAGAATCTATTTGAGGATTCATAACAACATGTCGACAATATACTATAATATATCGTTGGTATACCGATTTTTTTTCTAAAACCTGTTTGAATAATCGGAACAGTACCGATGGTATACTGTATACCGACGGTATACTTGTTTGTCGGACTGAAGCCGAATTTGGGTGTTTTATGTGTACCATTGGACTACAGTTTGTAGGGGATATATATATATATATATATATATATATATATATATATATATATATATATATATATATAAAACAATATATATTTTATATATATATATATATATATATATATATATATATTTTAATATATATATATATAATGTATTTCCTAACCCTAAAGCAAAAGAAGATCTACTATAGAGACAGATATCAAAGCTTACAACTTTTGGAAAAAGAAAGAGAGATTGATGGCTACTTTGAAGGAGAGATTTTTTTTAGATAATTCTTTTCTTTGTCTCATATTCTTCGGGAGCCTGTAATTTGTTTTCATCGTCTAAGTAGTTGTGGTTGTTGAAAATAAACTTGATTTTGAGACCATAATTTTTAGCACAAGAAATCTAGTTGGTCCACTATTGTTAGGCTATGTTCATTAGGACCTTTTAGTTTTGAGCTTAGTCAATATTCTAGGATATTCTATGCCTATAATGTTCTTGATCTTATTTTAAAATATCTATCTTCTAGATATATCCTAATATTATTGTAAAGGGTCTAGAATGATCCATACTATATTTTAATAAGTGGATAGACTCCTCCAACAGTCCTATAAATATTGGTACTCTCAATTCATTTTGTACATAACAAAAAAAAATACAAGCTTAGTGCTCTTATAAAGTTTCTTTCCTTCTATTTTACTTTTCCACCAAATTCTTCTCTCTATAATTTTGTCCCTCTCAAATTTGTTCCTCCTAACTAATTGGCCTACCACAATTCCAACAAAGTGGTATTAGAGCAGTTGGAATATCCAGCAAAGTAGTATCAGAGATAGACAGTTCGAGGTCGAAGATGGCAAGCGAGATGATTCCCTTCCAAGTTCTCATTCTCAACAAGAGCAATTATACCAATTAGAGCATCAAGATGAAGGCTTCGCTAGGAGCACAAGATGCATGAGAGGTCATCAAAAAAGGTTATGAATAGCCACAAAATGAGGCTTCATTATATCAAGCTCAAAAGGAGTTGTCAAAAGCTTCAAGAAAGAGGAACAAGAAAGCTCTCTTCCTTATCTGCTAAGCCGTTGATAATGATGAGTTCGAGTTAATTTCAAATGCAACAACCTCCAAAGAAGCATGGGAGAAACTTCAAATTTCTTACAAAGGAGAGAAGAAGGTGATGAAGGTACGCCTCCAAACTTTAAGAGGTAAATTTAAAGTTTTACATATGAAAGAGTCTAAAATTATTCCAGACTACTTTGTTAAAGTTTTAGCCATTGTTAATCAATTGAAAAGAAATGGTAAAAGCATGACCAACACTCAAGTGATGGATAAAACGCTTTTTGCTTCCACATTTTGAGGAGGTCGTAACAACTATTGAAGAAACTAGAGACTTGGAGACCATGACTATTGAGCAACTTAAGGGCTCATTACAGGCTTATGAATATAGGAGAAAGAAAAAGCAAGAGATATTGGAGCAAGTCCTTCAAACGAAGCTCACTTTCAAAGACAAAAATGAAGCTTTACCAATCAATGAAGTCAACGAGGTCGTGGTTGAGGTCGAGGTTGTGGAAGAGAGGGAAGAACTCATAATAAGACATTCACTAATGGAGAAAGAATCAAAACTATCCTACAAGAGAACGTGGAAGAGAAAGCTTCACAAGAAGAGATGAAAGCCAAATGTTTGACAAATTTTAAGTTGAATGCTATAATTGTCAGTTTGGACATTATGCAACATATTGTAGAAACACAACTAGAAATGTTGAAGAAAATGCTCACTATGTTGAAGAGGAAATGTAAGAGAACTAACTTAATTATTTGCACACAAAGAAGAAGAACATGAGGAGGAAGAAGAAGAAGATATAGACACATGGTACCTTCACATGAATGAAAACAATCATATGTATGGAAGCATAAACATCTTTATGGATCTTGATGAGTTTATTGGCATTATATCACTTTTGAAGATAACCTAGTGAAGAAAGAACCGTTCAAGAAATTGATGCTAGTGGAAACATTGTTTCAAATGAAGAAAGCTCGCCGCAACCAGATGTTTAAGAAGCAAGTTGTGACTTAGTTCCTTTTACGAAAGAAGACGATGAAGTGTAAGCACATAAAGAAGTGCAAGAGTCTATTACTCCGCTCGTGATGTCAATACCATCTCGAGAAGACTCTCTACCATCATCCTTGGATGAGAGAAGTGCTCAACACACAAAAAGTTTGTAAGAGGGGATTGAGGTAATCAATAATCAAAACAATCTAACAATTTTTTTTTGTCTTTTTGCCAATTGTGAACCAATAGGTTTCAAAAAAATGACATAAAATAAGAAATTGAGAGATGCCATAGATAAAGAAATCAAGGATACCATGAAGGACAACATTTGGGAGCTAGAGACACTTCCAAAGTGGCAAAATAAAATTGAAATAAAAAGTATCTACAAGCCAAAGAACAATGCTCAATATGAAGTCAAGAGGTACAAGTATAGACTACTTGCAAAAGACTACAATCAAAGATTGAGCATCGGCTATGATGAAAAGCAAACTCATCTACCCAAAGATGGGTATCAAAAGAAAGCAAGTTCAAAGGAAGTGTGTCAAAATGCAAAAATAAGCTGTCGATATCTTCACCAAGCAAATGGAGGAAGAAGCACTATTCAAGACAAGAAGTTCACTTGGAGTCGCAAAATCAAGTTGTAAGGGGAGTGTTGAAAATAAACTTGATTTTGTGACCATATTTTTTAGCCCAATAAATGTAGTTGTTCCACTACCATTGGACTTTGTTTATAGGCTCTTTTAGTTTTAAGCTTAGTCCATATTTTAGGATGTTCTATGCCTAGAATGTTCTTGATCATTTTGAAATATCAATCTTCTAGAGAGATCCTAATATTATTGTAAAAGGGTCCAGAATGATTCCTATATTTTAATATGTGTATAGATTTTTCCAAATGTCCTATAAATAGGGGGGCTCTTCCCTTATTTTGTACACAACAAAAAAATTTACAAGCTTAGTGCTTTTATAAAGAATCTTTTCTTCTATTCTTCTCTTACATCAAATTCTCTAAATTTTCTGCCTCTCCAAATTTATTTATCCTACTTAGTTGGCCTACCACAATTCCAACAGTGGTGATCCATTTGGATCGGTGAGAAGTTTGTAAGGAGTTTATATCCTTATTCCATTAGTAGAGTCTTTTTATGGTTGGACTCGGAACTTTTCGTAGAGTTTTTCCATGTCAAATTTGTTGTGTTTGCATTTTGGCTCTTGTGTGATTTTGACAATTTTGTTTTCTTCATTTTTTTTGGTTCTCTTGAAGTCTTCTTGTTTTGGGAGAACCGTTTCCGTATTTCATTCCAACACGAATTTATAATAAAAAATAAATGTAGAATGAGTTGGGTTTGTATGAGAATATTAAAAAATAAGTCTTGAAACCCAAACAAGATGAGTGGATGTGGACCCATACGTTATCTTTCTTCCTTTTTAAAATAATAATATAAAGTATAGAATTTAGAAATTATGGTCTCAAATTATTGCTTAGTATTCCACAGAATGAGTTCCTACACTCTAAATTTAGAAATTCCGAAGATCACACTATAGCTCTTGTGGCTGGACGGGATCATATGAGACTCTAATTGAATCTTACTATATTACAAAAAAGTTCCTACATGCTGAATCTAGAATCTATAAATTATATTGAGCCTTACTATAACTATTGATACGCTTAAGAGGGTCTTTTAGTTCTACACGTCTGAAGTGTCAAATTCAAGTTCATTAGAAAATACTGTAAATAAGTTTACCTCACACTTGAAATTGGTTAACATATGTGTGATTCCAACCATCAAACCATCATAAGAGGAGGTAGTGTACCTTTTGTAACCATTATAGATAACTTATTCCTATTCTGTTTTGTAAATGTTTCCAAAGTCAAGGATGAAATAATTGACAATTTGAAGGTTTGTAAGGCTAAGGTAGAAAATCAATTTGGGTCGCCATCATGACCCATACATTTGACAGATGAGAGTACTGTACTTGGAATGAAATTACTGAATTCTGTCAAGAAAATTAATGGAACACTTCAACAAGTTATTGCCCTTGTTCACCTTAATCCAATGGTGTTGAAACTCGAAAAATGGACTTTGGTTAATATGGTTAATGCCATGCTTGTAGAATCTAGAACCGTGATAAAATATAAAATAGTTCGACTACAGAAAATCATATAGGAAATCAAATCGGAACTTATAATAGGATCATGACACGTGGACGAATTCTTCTATTTAGGTTTGACTTCTTTAGAACTTACAATCAAGTGATGAGATGCATGTAATCCAATGATTTGTAATTGATGAATTTGAAAGAAAATAGAAACTCATGAGTTCCGTTAGGAATTTTGAATTTAAAACGTTTAAATGTGATATCCCTGCAGGACTACAATCTGACCGTCATGTATTATCTCTCTCATTACCTGGTGGACATCGTCATGGAGGACATTGGCCGTGTCATGAAGCTCGATTCCATGCAAAGTGGCCACTCATGGCTCGACGCAGATTTGCTGATGTTCAACACATACCATTGGTGGGCTGCCAGAGGCACAACACAAGCGTACGTAATAAACACATAATCCTCCACAGCTCCATTTCACGTACTGAAGGAACTTTATGAACATAATATATATAGTACATTATTGATTCAATTAATGCAGATGGGACTATATCCGAGATGGAAGCCAGTTAGTGCAAGACATGGACCGAACGCTAGCCTTCTCCAAGGCCTTGTCTACCTTGGCAAAATGGATCGATACCAACATCAACCTGGCGATGACAAAAGTCTTCTTCCAGGGCCTATCTCCATCGCATTATCAGTAAGTTTTTGTCCATCTTTTTCCTATCAAACTTCTGCTGCAGCTACCATGTCAAATATGTCGAAGCACTTCGTAAGGACACCTAAATAGTTGGTTGGCATCAAGTCACTCTCCTTCACGGGTAAGCAAAGCCTTTATCCCATCCATCAGTATGAATACTGTTCAAATAGGCCAAAGGGATGGGATGGAAATAGAACTCTTCAGTATTGAACCTTTAATAGGAATCGAGTATTGTCCCAATAATGTTTACATTATAGGAAACCTATAGTAATATTAGATAATTAAATAACAATGAAATTAATGAAAACTGATTGTTTGTTACCAATTTCATCTACGATTTGCTTTATCATCACTTATGAAACCTATAGTAATAATCAACACTTGATCATTTATAACTGATAGATAGATATATAACATTTCCTTTTCATCACTCGCTGTCTACTGACTCCATTGGCATCCATATATATATTCTGACTCTCTGGTTTGCCTTCAGTGGAAATGAATGGGGAGAGTCGGCAGGAAAGAGTTGTTCAGGACAAACAAAGCCATTGAGCGGATCTCGATACCCCGCCGGTCCACTCCGGGAAGAAGCCATCGTGAAGAGCGTACTGAGCAACATGTCGAAGCCCATTTCGTTATTGGATATAACCTTGCTCTCGCAACTGAGGAGAGACGCTCACCCGTCTAAGTACAACGGTGTTCACTTCCGTAACGACTGCAGCCACTGGTGCCTTGCCGGTCTTCCAGACACATGGAACCAACTCCTCTATGCATCTCTCCTTTAAATTTATCATGGAGGTCAGGTGGGAAGAAAAAAAAAATCACTTATAGGAGACAAAGAAAAAAAAAGGTTATCATATATACAACAACTATACTGGTTAATTCATTCTGATTGGGTTGGCCATAGCATTGACAAATTATAAGTAAACAAAATTCATTAATAAAATTATCTTTTCTTTTTTTTTGGAGAAATATGTAAGGGTTGAGGAAGGAACTAGATT
Organism: Iris pallida; assembly: GCA_029216955.1. Classification (NCBI taxonomy): domain Eukaryota; kingdom Viridiplantae; phylum Streptophyta; class Magnoliopsida; order Asparagales; family Iridaceae; genus Iris; species Iris pallida. The sequence continues at coordinate 2,504,341 of JANAVB010034420.1, forward strand.
AATCATTATAATTTTATAACAAATTGACAAAAATCTCATTTGTCATTTCGCCAATTCTTGTAAATTTTCTCTCTGTTTGGCATCATGGAACCTGACAATAGTACAATACAAGGTTCACTTATAGCATATTGGAGTTATGAATCTATTTGATTCAGTAGGGAAGAAAATGCGTCAATATTTTAATTTTAATAGAATATTGGTGTGATTCATACTCCATGTTGTGAAAAATGTTTACCATCAGGAAGGAGGAGAAGTTGGCGTCTCTGTCTCATTATTTTTATTAAAAAATGGTAGATGTATAGAACCTTTCAACATATATAATAGTGCTTTTTGTCAACACAAACTACATCTTGAAAAGGTACTTTTGGAACACTAATGGACATTACATTTAAGAAAAACAATTTAAGTACAATACATCATTTTACTATGGAAAAGATTATGCATTTCATTCCCTAAAAAGGGACCATTCTCCTATCATGTATTAGTACTTGTCGGCTATAGAATAGATTTGCTTCTCTTTGTTCTTAATTACCAACATAGTTCTTCGATTATTTTCAAAGGATAAATAAATAATAATCCTTTCTTATACAAAGTTTACTTAAAAGGTTAGGTAGCAAAAAAGAAAAAGAAATGGGAAGATTTATGAAATGCCCAAAAACTAAAAATTTTTTATGTAAAACCCACCGCTAAAAAAACTTTCATCGCGTGCCCAGAATTAGAGAAACTTATCCAAAGCGGGTTCCAAATGACCCTTTTGCCCTTCCTTTTAATTTATTGGAAACACCCACAAAACTGCTCTTAAAAAAACGTTTCAATACTCCATCTTCTTCCATACGCTGCTCACTTTCGAATCTAGGTTTTCTCCTCAAAAATCTTCAAAAACTCGTCGAAAAATTTCGGAAAGACCGGGACTAACGACAAAAGTGCTAAAACGGAGGTCCAAACATCATTTTTTTGCGAATCTAAAATTTCGGAAGGCCGTCTAACTATGAAGCTGTTACTTTCAGTCTCCTCGACGATACGCTCATTTTGCGACAAACGGGACCTCGTTTCGACCTCCCAGTCAAAAGTTATGGCCCTCCAAAGTTTCAGCTAACCATAAAATGCAGGAGAATGGCATTCTCCGTCTTAATTTACACGGAGAATGACCATTCTCCGTCTTAATTAGGACGGAGAATGGCATTCTCCGTCTTAATTTACACGGAGAATGGTCATTCCAGTGTTAAAACGCAGGAGAATGACCATTCTCCGTGTTAGAAACACGGAGAATGCCATTCTCCGTGTTAAATGAAACGGAGAATGTCATTCTCCGTGTTAAATAAAACGGAGAATGGCATTCTCCGTCCTAATTAAGACGGAGAATGACCATTCTCCGTGCTAAATTAAACGGAGAATGACCATTCTCCGTCTTAATTAGGACGGAGAATGCCATTCTCCGTGTAATTTATCACGGAGAATGGTCATTCTAGTGTTAAAACGCAGGAGAATGACCATTCTCCGTGTTAGAAACACGGAGAATGCCATTCTCCGTGTTAATTAGGACGGAGAATGTCATTCTCCGTCTTAAATAAAACGGAGAATGCCATTCTCCGTTCTTAGTTCTAATTAAGACGGAGAATGACATTCTCGGTCCTAATTAAGACGGAAACGGAGAATGTCATTCTCCGTGTTAATTAGGACGGAGAATGGCATTCTCCGTCCTAATTAAGACGGAGAATGGTCATTTCCAGTGTTAAAACGTGTAATTTAGTTTTTTCAGGAATAAAGAGTTTCGTTCTTCTTTCAAAGCGATGATAATTCTTATGGAAAAGAAGAAGAAAGATCTTCTCTCCACAATTGAAGATCTGAGTTCAAATGTCTCCACGATGAAGATGATGATGATGGTGATGATGATGACGAGCGATGATCTGAGTTCGACTGAAGAAAAACACACCGAACTACGAACGATCTTTGCGATCTCTGCTGAATATGAGAGCAATGGAATTCAGATTTCCCGTGAAGAAGAAGAAGACGAAAATCGCAATCCAGATCTGAGTTTTTTGAATTCAAATACATATAGATGACCAATTCGCGCGGAGGGGTAGTTTCGGTATTATAAAAATAGCAGTTTCTAGCGGGTGGCATCTAAAAGGGAATCTTGGAATATTTAACGTGAAAATACTTAATTCTGGGTATTTCATAAAACTTATCCAGCGGGTGGGCATTTCATAAAAGCCCACCCCGAAATTGGGTTTCTCAGCAATTTCCAGAAAAGAAAAAAAAGGCGAGAATAGCAAGCTAATAAAAGAAAATGTAGGTATCCTATCCCGTATAGGTATCCGCTTCCCTTCTACATGGTCCTCATGGATGCAGAAAGAACACTTGTGTGAACCTCCTTAAGTTCAGGAGATGTGCTTTTTCTACCCGATGGGTAGTAAACATTGGGGTGGGGCGCATATCAACTTGGGTAAATGGTGAAGCAAACCCAATTTTCTATTTGAAATAGTAGACAAAGATGAATGTTGTAGATAGCAAACAGTACAAAGAAGTGGTATGATTCCTAACTTATTTTGTGAACTGTTAATTCCTTTATTCTTCTTTATTAATATAAAAGAAACTTAGGAAATCCAAAATATAATGAATAAAAAGAAGTCAGACTTAACCATATATGTTGTTTCCTTGAGAAGTTAGCAGCAAAGCTCTCCTTTCCCGCGCGAAAGTTGGTAGCCCTTTTGGCATGTCAAATATTTTGACGGGGCGACCTAATTCGTTTGTTACATCATATCGAACTAGTTTTCCTTTACTAGCGCATAGGTTTTCTAAGTTCCTATTGCAAGTCTTTCTAGCCTTTGTGAAGGTCTTTTTTGAATATATTAGAAAGGGCCATTCTAACTGGTGAATAGTGGTAGGTGTCCACTTCAACTATTCTTGGCTTAGATTTTATAACGCAATACCGGAAGAAGTTGGCAGATGGAAAATGGATCTTTTCACACTTGGAGAACATGTGACACTTGGTTGGGGTTTTGTGAATATAGAAGCGTAAAAATACGCTCCTAGTGGATAATGAACCTAAATGGTCAGTGACGTATTTTCTGAAGGTTTCTGACTGAAAATTGGCGTATCCACTAAAATCTTCAAACAAAAGCATATGCCAGCGTGCTTCTACTCAGCAAAAGCCGGTGTACATTCATCATATTTTCTCTTTTTCATTTAATACAATGAATTGACAGCTGACTGGCACAACAGTCGAACATATCAAGGTTATTAATGCAGAGGATTTTGTACACAAAGATCCTGGTTGTCGTTTAGTGGGTAGTTCAGCCATTCTCTAACAGGAGTATGCCTACGTGCCATCTCTATCAGAGTACGTCTATGTGCTACCTCTATTAGAGTACGCCTACGTGCCATCTCTATCATAGTACGCCTACGTGCCATCTCTATCAGAGTATGCCTATGTGTCATCTCTATCAGAGTATGCCAGTGTGCCATCTCTATTTGAGTATGCCACCTAGCTATTTATATGCCATAATGGTGATTCGTCCAAAGTACGCTTGTAACCAACAATTAATAGTTATGATTATCTGTTCATCATGCCACAATCCTCATGGAATGTGCATAGATAACTGTCTCCACGACCTAAAGCTTTTCTTGTATAGGAAGTTACCTGTTAAACATACATAAATTTGTGCTCCCATGGAGTCAAACGTCGGTTATTGATTTTTCAAATAGTCTATGTACAATGACAAATACAGTGCATATTGCTCATTATTACATGCATATCTAGATAACCGTTTTGAAAGCTATAAATATAGGATCAATGCCATCTTATACATACACAGACATATATTGAGACAGAGAGACGACAGAGACTTTGCCAATGTTGCGAAGGGTTTTCATGTTGTTGAATTTCTCAAGTGTTCAAGTGTCTTGCATTTCTTCTTCGTGTCAAGTAGTCCAAGGAGTAAAGTGATCGACCGTATATCAGATCTTTTGTACTTTAGATTCTTGTATAGGATTTATCGTATACACTTATTCCTTGTAAAACTTTATAAGAACAAAGGTTCGTTAAACCCTTTTTTGTTTATGGCAAATAAAATGGCGACTCTGCTGGGTACGACCTTCTCCTATGATGAGAAGGTAGTAGCTCAACTTGACACCGCGTTGGTGGGAACAACGCATAAAACATTGGTCGTTTAGTTCGATCAACAAGCTTATGAGGAAATGCTCACTGGGGTAGCGTAAAGTCTTCAACCATAACCAAGGCAAAGAAGGCTAATAAGATTTGGCTGCCCAAATCTCGTATCTCCTATCCCGACGTTGCTAATACAAAGGGAAGAAAGCTCTGACTTCTGTCAACAAAGATTCACTTGTTGGTACTGTCTCTACGTCCACAGTCTTAGACTCGGTGGATATACTCCTTAATCACGCTATTTTGCCAATTAAGGAGAAAAAACCACAAAACTTTCGCAATAATAAGCGAAAGATGTTCAATCTTCCCATGGCAGAGAAATTTAGTATAATGCTATGAAGATTGTTCATCCTCATGCTATTAATGCCCAAAGCAAAGCCAATAAGGACTCTATTGTCTAGGCTAATTTGTAAGAAAAAGAAAGTACATGTGTATTTTCCATTTCCAACAAGGCAAGAGGCAAAGGGGATGCCCATCATCAGATACCACGCCAAGATTTTTATGTTGGCGCACAAAAAAAGTATATGCCATATATTAAAATATCGCGTACAAGGGAAGGTAAATTGAATGCCTACATTTCTGAAGCCAATATGCACAAAGCTCCAGATCTACGTACTAAATTGAATAGAAAAAATAAAAGGTGCATACGTTTGGTCATGACGCTGTTCATGTTGGTGCTTTTTTTACATGGAGAGAGCTTGCTCTCAACATGCCTTGTAAAAGTTTAGTCCCACATCGGAAATGTACCATGAGTTATCTCAACATATATACTTGGTTGTGTTATTGAGAGATACACATGGGGTGGTGATCCTAAGGAGGGAACCATGTGGGTGATTTTACTAGGAGGTAAGAATAAGGCTCCAAGGATTAAGCATTAATGCTTTTGTCATTCTCTTGGATTAATTCCATTTGGAGCTAAGCCCCAAAGGGGCTTAGCGACTCGGACTCGGACTCGGACTCGGACTCGGGCTCGGGCTCGGACTCATGAGGCGTAATGTGGCATTTTGTTGGCGCACTTTGCACTTAGCACGTCAGCAATCATGCGGCTCATATGCGGCCTTGCGGCTCTAATGCGGCATGCGGCTCATATGCGGCCACATGTGGCCTCATGCGGTCTCATGCGGCTCATGCGGCTCATGCGGCCTCATGCGGTCCATGCGGCCCATGCGGCACTTACGGCCATGAGGCCATGCGGCTCATGCGGCCAGGCTGCTGCTGCTGCTGCTGCTGCCGCCACATAGAGGGCTCCGCTGACTGTGCAGACTACAAGTCAGTTATGGAAAGATTGATTCAATGTGATTAATTCAGATCCACTTTTTGTGGGATTTGAATTAATTTCGTTGCTATCTTTGTGGGATTTGATTCAATCTTTCCATAACTGAAGAGGCGGCTAGGGTTTCCACCCTCTCTCTATATATACTCTCTTTTGGCCTCCTTTATGAACCACTACGAATTTTATAAGTCAGAAAAGAGAGAGAGAGAGAGGGAGCTGCTGCCGTCATTGCAAGTCCATCCGAGGAGTCAGAACAGAGGTGACTTCGAGCGTTCCACAAGTTCTTCAACTTGCTGGTTCCTGGAAGCAATTCATGTGGGGCGAATCTTGCTTTGAACAACGGTATTTTGACACCCTAGTAACTTTTTTTTATCTCATCTTTCTCTAGATTATTGTAACTCGTTCTGTCCCAATTGTAACATATTTGCAAGGAAGAACGAGATATCTTCTCTTCTCTATTTCTCTTCTTCATATTGTAATCTGGCTATTTAGTTTTTTTGTATCATCGTAGATCTTGAGTTTGATCACTGCAAAGTTTTGTGTGACTCTCAGATCTCGATTGCATCAGTTTTTCATCTTTGGTCAAGCCCCGGGACTAACAATCTCAAAGCAAGATCCTTGTAGATGGAAAACATTAATGCTTTGCTCTTCCAATCGGACTACTGCAAGTTGGAAAAGTTCGATGGAGAGCATTATCAAGTCTGAAAGAGGAAGGTTCATCTAACTCTTCAACTCAAAGACGTTGATCATGTGCTGTTGGAGGAAGAACCTTCTGTTCCAGACACTGGGTCTACTGCCGCAATCAATGCGGCTACCAAACTCCAGGCCAAATGGAGAAGGAAAAATAGCATCTGCAGGCTTCTCATCCTGAATGCTATGGAGGATTCCCTAGCAGAATCCTACTCGAAGAAGGAATTTGCCAGAGACATATGGGAGTCTGTAGAAAAACTGTATGAAGAAGACAGGAACAGGAGCAAGATGTTTGTGGTTAAAAAATATCACAAATTGCTCTTTGAGGACGAGAAGTCCATGTTGCCACAGGTGAAGGAATTTCTGAAGCTGCGTCAGAAACTGGAAGACGAAGAGATGCCCCTTTCCGACAAGTTTATCGTTGGAGGGATCGTCTCAAAACTTCCTGCTGGATGGAGTACCTTCTATGTAAGGATGCTCAGAAAGAAGCTAGATATTAGCTTGGGAGATCTACTTTAAGGGATCCATGTTGAGGACGAGATGCATTCCCAACAGAAGATGGACACTCTGTCCAAACAGTTGGCTAAGGCCAATCTAGTACAGACAAGAGATCCCAAGGGGGAAGCAGGCGGCTTCTCATCACAAGAAGAAGGAATTCACTAATATAAAAGTGAAGGGTCCTTCGTTCAAGCAACAGAAGTCCAAGTCCCACGTGACTTGTTTCAATTGTGGCAAGAAAGGCCACTACAAGAGTGAATACAGATCCAAGCCTAAACAATCAGAGAAAGGTGAGCCTAGTAAGGTTTTATTGGTTTCTAACATTGTTTCTATGATCGCACAGGTCACAACTGTGGGGGTTGACTCTGACTGGTGGATAGACACTGGTGCAATTTGCCATGTCTGTTCTGGCAAGGAATGGTTCGTCACGTACCAGTCGATATCTGAGAAGGTTGTCATGGCGAACCAGGCCTAAGCTGAAGTTCTGGGGATCAGGACTGTGGAGCTGAAACTCACTTCTGGGAACACTCTGACGCTTCAAGGTGTGAAGCATGTTCCGATGATTGCCAAGAACCTGATCTCTGGGAGCCTGCTCTGCAACGCAGGCTTGAGGATGGACATCAATGCTGGTCAGATGGTGATGTCCAAGAAGGGAACATACTTCGGAAAGGCTTATCAAATCGAAGGAATGTTTAAAATTCAGCTTGTCAACCAGTTTAATTATATTAATGCAGTTGCATCTTCTGATTTTTCTCTTGAGTTGTGGCATAATAGACTAGGACATGTTTATTGTAAAAGAATTAACAAAATGTTTAGACTAGGACTTATCTCCAAATGTGGGGATAAGGTGGAGAAGTGTGAAGTGTGTGCTCAGACGAAGATCACAAGGAAACCCTTTCATCGGGTCAATCGAAGTACAGATCTTCTGGAGTTGGTACACTCCGATATCTGTGACTTCAAACATTTCTCTAGGAAGGTCGGGATGAAGTATTTCATAACCTTCATCGATGACTTCTCAAAATACGCGTTCGTCTACTTGCAAAAGACTAAAGACGAAGCTTTTGAGAAGTTCAGAGAGTTCAGGGCCGAAGTTGAACGACAGACTGGACAACAACTCAAGAGGTTAAGAAGTGAGTGAGGTGGGGAGTACAGGTCTCATGACTTCGCATCGTTCTGCAAAGAACATGGAATCATATGTGAGACTACTGCTCCATATTCTCCTCAATCCAGCGGAGTAGCAGAGAGGAAGAACTGAACATTAACAGAAATGATGAATTCAATGCTGCTTACTGCAGGTCTTCCAAAATGCTACTGGGGAGAAGCTGTATTAACGGCCACTTTCATTCTGAATAGAGTGCCATATGCAACTTCGGACGTAACTCCTCATGGACTCTGGTTCAAAGTCAGACCAAACTTGAATGTCATTCGAGTGTGGGGGTGTCTAGCATATGTGAAGCTCCCAGATCTGAAGATTCAGAAGCTGGGGACAAGGACTATGAAGGCGATCTTCTTGGGGTATGCCGAGAAGAGTGATGCTTGGAGATTTCTTGATATTGAGTCAAATCATATTATCGAATCTCATGATGCTGAATACTTTGAAGACAAGTTTGCTAAAGACAAAAACATTGTTCTTTCAGACATTCCGGAAAATGATGTAGGTGCAAATGAGACTGAAATCTCATATGGGCCAGTAGTCCAAGAAGAAGCTGTTATTGAGGAAACAACTCTTATACCAGAACTCACAGAGCCGTCAGCAAAGCGAGCGAGGAGACCTAAAGATTTCGCAGATGACTTTGTCACCTATCATGTGGAAGCAGATCCGCTTACCTATGATGAGGCGATGAAGACTAGAGATGCTATCTTCTGGAAGGAGGCAGTGAATGACGAGTTTGACTCTATCACCTCCAATAACACATGGGTGTTGGTAGATCTACCTGAAGGAGAAAAGCCCATCGGATGTAAATGGATCTTCAAGAAGAAGATGAAGGCAGATGGAACTATTGACAAGTTCAAGGCCAGGCTGGTAGCCAAGGGATTTTCTCAGAAATAGGGGATAGACTACTTTGACACGTACGCTCCAGTAGCTCGGATGACCACCATCAGAATGTTAATCGCTCTGGCAGCTATACATAAGTTGGTGATACATCAGATGGATGTAAAGACAACATTCCTGAATGGGGAGCTGATCGAAAAGATTTACATGCAACAGCCAGATGGATTTGTCATCAAAGGTCTTGAAGACAAAGTCTGCAAGTTGGTAAAATTATTATATGGTTTGAAACAAGCTCCCAAGATGTGGCATGAGAAGTTTGACAAAGTTATTAGGTCAAACGGCTACAGAGTCAGCGAGACGGACAAATGTGTTTACACAAAGTTCGCTGATGGAAGAGGAGTCATCGTTTGTCTGTACGTGGACGACGTGCTAATCCTAGGGATGGATATAGGTTGTATCATGGAGACAAAGAAGTTTCTCTCAACCAAGTTCAGTATGAAGGACTTGGGGGATGCAGATGTCATCTTGGGCATAAAGATCATCCGGACATAGACTGGAGTAGCGCTGTCACAATCTCACTACATTGAGAAGATGCTCACACGCTATGGGTATAAGGATCTTCCAGGGATCGATACGCCATAAAGGTGTGATCAGAAGCTGAAGCCAAACTCGAGAAAAAGCGTCAGACAGCTGGAGTATTCTAGCATTATCGGAAGTTTGATGTACGCAACCACTGCCATAAGGCCTGACATAGCTTTCGCCGTGGAAATATTGAGTCGGTTCACAAGCAACCCAGGAATTGAGCACTGGAAAGCTGTGAAGCGGGTGATAAGATATCTCAAGAAGACTCAGACATATGCACTATACTACAACGGGTATCAGGCAGTAGTGGAAGGCTTCAGTGATGCTAGTTGGTGTTCAGAGGTGGAAAGCGAGAGATCTACAGGTGGATATGTCTTTTCCTTGGATGGAGCTTCTATATCGTGGAAGTCAAAGAAGCAGACTATACTCTCTCGTTCCTCCATGGAATCTGAATTCTATGCACTTGAAACTGCAGCAGATAAAGCAGAATGGCTTCGGAAGCTCATGTATGATCTTTCAGTGGTTGGGGCTTAGATACCGGCAATACCGATATACTGTGACAACCAGGCGACTGTGGCGGTGGCATCAAATGACCTCTTCAACGGAAAGAAGAGGACTGTGCGGTTGAAGCACAGGACAGTACACGATCTTATCAAAAGAGGTGTAATTGCAGTGATTGATATTCGGAGTTAGGAGAACCTGGCAGATCCGTTCACAAAGGACCTCAAGCGCCAGTTGGTCGATGACACAGCTTGTAAAATAGGCTTGAAGGCATTCTGATAGTGTGTCTTTGTAATCCTACCATAAAGTTTTATGCTATTAGTTCAAAGAGAAATCTACTAGGCATCTAACTTTTGGTTCAAAGGAGGATCACTGACTGGGAAACTATCAGGTAACAGTGGGTACTTGTTCTCTGGAACATAGAAGGGATACGGACCCATAACCACTGTTGTCTACTATATATATTTTGCAGAAAAAACAGATCCTGTGGAAGGTTGGCTTAAACGCCTTAATGAGTTCTCAGGCAGAGTGAATGCCTGGTGTGCTTTACAGGAAGCACGGTAGAGCAGCAGTACAAGGAGTGAAACTCCATGCTACAGTGGGTGACTCCACCATAAGGTTCCCAGGTCTGGGGTAATGCCTCGGCTTTGCAAGCCAAGTCATAGCGGCGTAGCACCGCAAATAGGCAAGTAGCCTAATGCTGTATGACGTAATTAAAGAGTTGTAGACATCACTACAAAGGAGAGGATGGCCCCATGTTATAGTGGCACGACACCACGATGAGGTACCCAGGTAGGGGTAAAGCCTCGGCCTTGCAAGCCATGTCGTTGCGGCGTAACACCGCAAGGAAGCCTTAGGCTTCATGCTGAGTAGATTGGCACTACAAAGAGGCTGAGACTTCATGCTACAGTAGTATGACACTACGATGAGATTCCCAGGTAGGGGTAATACCTCGGCTTCAGGCCATGTCATAGCGACGTAGCACCGCAAGGAAGCGCAAGGCTTCATGCCATGTCTCTTTAATAAAGAACTTACCTATAGTGTATGGAAAGAGATATCAGGCCGTCTCTTGAGGGTAAACTTATAGACGCCCAAAATTATACACTAAAACCAGGCTGGCACAGGGCCTTTAATGTGCAGCTAGAAGCACACGTAACTACACTTTGTGAGTGGCAAGAATTACAATTGTGGTGCAGAATTCAAGGCGTAGTCCATTCTTGTATCACATTGTTATTTAACCCATACGGGAAGATTCAAGTCGTTAGCGACATCTATCCTAATGCAAAATGGACAATTACTGTGGGGAATGCTCAACCCTGGACACATATATATGTTGTGATATGTGGGGGATTGTTGGTGCTTTCTATACATGGAGAGAGTTTGCTCTCAACATGCCTTGTAAAAGTTTAGTCCCACATAGGAAATGTACCATGAGTTATCTCAACATATATATTTGGTTGTGTTATTGAGAGATGCACATGGGTGGTGACCCTAAGGAGGGAACCATGTGGGTGATTTTACTAGGAGGTAAGAATAAGGCTCCAAGGATTAAGCATTAATGCTTTTGTCATTCTCTTAGATTAATTCAATTTGGAGCTAAGCCCCAAAGAGGCTTAGCGACTCGGACTCGGGCTCGAACTCGGGTTCAGACTCGGACTCGGACTCGGACTCGGGCTCGGGCTCGAACTCGGACTCATGAGGCGTAATGTGGCATTTTATTGGCGCACTTTGCACTTAGCACGTCAGCAGTCATGCGGCTCATATGCGGCCATGCGGCTCTTATGCGGTATGCGGCTCCTATGCGGCCACATGTGGCCTCATGCGGTCTCATGCGGATCATACGGTCCATGCGGCTCATGCGGCCTCATACGGTCCATACGGTCCATGCGGCACTTACGGCCATGAGACCATGCGGCTCATGCGGCCAGGCTGCTGCTGCTGCTGCCGCATAGAGGGCTTCGCTGACTGTACAGACTATAAGTCAGTTATGGAAAGACTGATTCAATGCGATTAATTCAGATCCACTTTTTGTGGGATTTGAATTAATTTCGTTGCTATCTTTGTGGGATTTGAATTAATTTTATTGCTATCTTTGTGAGATTTGATTCAATCTTTCCATAACTGAAGAGGTGGCTAGGTGTAATACCTGTGGTTCGTATTACGTATTTTTGGAATACGTGTACGTATTTATTCTTGTATTGCATGATTCCTTGTTTAGTTTTCTTCATTGCTTGGCTTGGTTTATTCTTGGCCCGGGTTGGCTTGGTTCGGTTGGGATTATTTTAGTTCATCATGAACCATGGATAAACCCCCTACCTACCACCACCTTTGATATTTATTGCCATTTCTTCCTTCTCTCTCTTCATTACTCATCTTCTTCTTCCCCATTACTTCCTTACCTACCAAGGAGAAGAAGAGAGAGAGAGAGAGAGGTCTAGGCAAGTGCACCTTGCCACTACTTGAGAACCACTTTTTATTTGTCTATTAGCTAGATTAGGCCATGGTGATTAACATTAGAACTTGACATTTTGTGATTTGGAGTCTCTATTGTTCTAGATCTAAGTTTCTTCAATTTTTGGTTTTGCATGGTTTTGATCTATTTAAGTTGCATTTTTATGGGTTTTGATGTTCTTATGTTGGAGAGAATTGAATTTCACCCAAGATAGAACTTTGCAAAGTTGGATTTGGACTTATTTTGACCAAGTTATGGACTTTTGAAGCTTTGGGTTCGACCCATGGAGTTCTTGCTGTTTGGAGAAGACAGTGAGCAGTGCACGAGCTTTTTAGCTTGTGCCACTGAGTTGCGCGCGCTCTTTAGCACAGCGCAGTCCCTATACGCTGCCTTTTGGGAGCGTATGACTCGCATACGCTCGCTTGCTTGACAAGGAGTCGTATGGACCCCATACGCTGCCTTTTGGGAGCGTATGACTCGCATACGCTCGCTTGCTTGACAAGGAGTCGTATGGACCCCATACGCTGCCTTTTGGAAGCGTATGACTTGCATATCCTGACCTGAGCATAGCCAGACCTGAGCGTAGCTTGACCTGAGCGTATGACCTGAGCGTATGACTTTTGCACTGAGCGTATGGCCTTGGCTGACTTGGTCTTATGTCAGCGTGTCAGTTTGGTTTTACTTTCCTTAAGTTTGGCTCTTTTATAGCCCTGTATATTAATATTTTATTAGATATTTAACGTCCATTTTATATCCTTACGCCTTTTGTCCTGAACTTGACAATCACGAATTTATGTAATATGGTTGGAAAGGATAACTGAGCCTGACACGATAGTGACCCGTAGTGGTGCACTCCTGACATGAGTAACCTGACATGACCTGATAGTGGCCCGTCGTGGCGCACTCCTGACAAGTACACTTGGCATGATAACCTGACATGATTATCTCGAATAGCTGTTGCGACGGCTACTTGACATGACATGACATGACCTGTATAATAACCTGGACACCGTGGGCAATTGTGCTTGTATAAATAAACCAGTCCTGTCTTGCATCATGTCTAGGACAGGGACTCCTGAGTACCATGGTCAGGAGTACCTACTGAAATAGACTAAGGCTAACAATTAGAATAAATCCAGTAGTCATGAAGAGATTTCCCAGCTACAGGCAATCCCGTTATCTGGGCGCCCCACTTGGGATCTGTAGCCTACCGTCGAGTAGGGCACATTTCCAGCACACTGTTATGTGTTGCACCCTCTAAGTCACCTAAGGGTACATGCGTTTCCTGGACAATGTACCCACTTGAATTCAATCCCTAATTGCGTCCGGATAGCCTGGATGGTCTGTAGGGCTTGTGGCTGTGGAATAATCTCACTGCATCTTGCTAGTAATTAGGCCTGTGATAATCCTAGTTAGTTAACTATCAAGCCGTACTCTTTGCTTGGCCGTGATTGATTGGATGGAGTCTAGTCCAGCTTTGTCTCGTCCCGATCCTGTATAAGGTTATGACATGACATGATTACTCGTGCTTTACTTTAATTCAATATCAAGATTGTTACATGTCCTGAATCCTTCTTTTATCTTATCAATAAATGGTGAGAATTCCAAGTTCTGCTCAGACGAAGGGTTACAACCCCGGTCCTTGTTTGGTTTACGGGTTGTAACCTGGTTATCTGAATAGTCCCATGGTTATCTCATCGTATATCATCCTGTCATGCTTTTCTTAAAATTACTGTCTTTTATTATGTAATTATACTCTTGTGCTGATTGCTGGTTTTAGTTCTTAAGTGAAGCTTTCTTTGTGGCACTTGCTCTTTCTGGGGTCTGACCCAGCTGGTTTTGTATGGCCAGATACCAGAGCAGCTCTAGAGGATCTACCGGTTTTTCAGCCCGATGGTGAACACCAGGCGTAACCAGGACAACGAGTGGGTTTATTTTTGCTCTCCCACTCTATTGTAAAATTATTCTTTTGAGGCGTTTAGCCGCCGAGCAAGTGTTAGCTCGTGTACATTTTACTTACTGTCTGCCTACGGGCTGTAACATGATTGGCAACCTAGGGTTGATCATGTATGACTAAAACTCTTGCTAGTCCTCATATTTTGTAACGACTAGCTTCATGATCAGCTGAATATGTAATGTTTGGGACGCCTTACTATTGTATATTTGGTGATCTTACATCTTGTAACGTTTATCTGCTTACTTGTGATTGAGACAATAGGCTATTTTATGACCTTAAGAGACTGATGGATTGTAGTAAAATCCTCATATATCTAGACAGCCGTGACCATATAGCGGTGTAGATTCCATTCCGTTTTATGTAGCTGGCTATGTCTGCCCCCGCTCTCTTGTATTCTGGTTCTGGGGCGTGACATGGTTTAAGTGGTGGCCCATGTAGGTCTTGTCAATCAAGAAATGTGAGGGTTTACCGAATAGATGTCTCAATCAGTACTCGCCCTTGATCTCTGCTCGTATCCTCTTGATTCCTGAAAATTCTTGTCCTGATCACATGCTTACAATCGTTGATCTGTCCTGGTCCTTCCTTATTATTCCCATGTCATCTTCTTCAGCAGCATTGTTCGTGGTCCTACCGACCAGCAAGGTGGATCACCTCTCGTGGACCAGCAGCAACCAGAAGATCAGGCCCAGCACTCAGGAGCAGCCTCCCGAGTCGTACCTACTGGAGGAGAGCCACCAGTTCAGCCAGTCCAGCCTGCAGAGCCCGATGATGGCACTTTGGTTGGTCTCATCAGATCATTGTTAGCTTCCTAGGATCGTAGAGGCGATGCCTTGCACCAGGCAGTAGAAGATGCTCTGAACAGAGGCGGTCATCCAAGGAACAGTGCAGCAAACAGTTTCAAGCGCCTGAACCCTCTATTCTTCGATGGCAGTGAAGATGCTATCGCTGCTGACGCGTGTCTCCAGGACACAGAAGTCATTCTAGAGGCAGCCAGAACCCCAGAAGACGAGAAGGTGGCCGTTGTGCGCCTGCAGTTATTGGATCTTGCCCGCAGCTGGTGGACAGCACAGGCCGTGGAATTAGTGGCCCCTATCCTATGGGCACTATTCAGAGAGAGATTCCAGACTAAGTACTTCGATGCGGTGGCTCGGTATGATCTGCAGACCAAGTTCATCAACCTGAAGCAAGGAGGAAGAACGGTCGACGAATATGCGGCCGAGTTTTCCCGGCTTAGTCGGTTTGCTCCCACTTTGGTGGCGACCGAGTTTGACAGAGCCCAGCGGTTCCAACAAGGGCTCCACCTCGAGATTTTATTGGCAGTGGAGCTATTTGAGCATCAGACTTTTGATGCAGTATTGAGGGCAGCTAGGAGGCACGAGTATACCTCCCACAGAATAGTTGACAAGACCGGAGGTCGAAAGCGATCTCACGGCCAGATGACCCAGTCGACAGCACCAGTCCCGGCAGTCAGGGCTTTGACAATTGGAACTCCGAGGCAGGTGGCCTCAGTGACGTCGGTCACGTCCCCTCAGCAACAGAAGCAGAAGCAGTCTTCCACAATGGGCTGCACTCATTGTGGGAAGCTAGGACACGTTGTTTCGGAGTGTCGCAGAGCACTGGGATTGTGTTTAGCTTGTGGAGCACCGGACCACATGATAGGGTCCTGCCCGAATAGAGCTGGTTCCTCCTCTTCGGCCCAGACTAGTCCTTCGGTAAGGGGACCAGCCCCAGTCCAGCAGCCGTAGCAGTATCCATTGCAGAGGCCATTGCCGCCTCAGGCCCAAGTGTTTCAGCAGCAATACCAGCCTCCGAGGCCATTGCCGCCTCAGGCTCTCGCCTTCCAGCTACAAAGACCCCAGCAGTATGCCCAGTTCCAAGCACAGATCCAGAACCGGCAGAGAGGTTCCTAGCAGGATATCTTCCCTCTTTCTCGTGTCTTCGATTTCCTTGCTTACATACATGATTGCATGATTGATTGCTTAGTATAGCTTGCCTGTGATTAGTCTAGCTTGTCTTTGCCACTCTAGCCTCTTGATTAAATTTCGAGGACGAAATTCTTTTAAGGTGGGTAGAGTTGTAATGCCTGTGGTTCGTATTACGTATTTCTGGAATACGTGTACGTATTTATTATTGTATTGCATGATTCTTTGTTTAGTTTTCTTCATGGCTTGGCTTGGTTTATTCTTGGCCCGGGTTGGCTTGGTTCGGTTGGGATTATTTTGGTTCATCATGAACCATGGATAAACCCCCTACCTACCACCACCTTTAATATTTATTGCCATTTCTTCCTTCTCTCTCTTCATTACTCATCTTCTTCTTCCCCATTACTTCCTTACCTACCAAGGAGAGGGAGAGAGAGAGAGAGAGAGGTCTAGGCAAGTGCACCTTGCCACCACTTGAGAACCACTTTTTATTTGTCTATTATCTAGATTAGGCCATGGTAATCAACATTAGAACTTGACATTTTGTGATTTGGTGTCTCTATTGTTCTAGATCTAAGTTTCTTCTATTTTTGGTTTTGCATGGTTTTGATCTATTTAAGTTGCATTTTTATGGGTTTTGATGTTCTTATGTTGGAGAGAATTGAATTTCACCCAAGATAGAACTTTGCAAAGTTGGATTTGGACTTATTTTGACCAAGTTATGGACTTTTGAAGCTTTGGGTTCGACCCATGGAGTTCTTGCTGTTTGGAGAAGACAGTGAGCAGTGCACGAGCTTTTTAGCTTGTGCCACTGAGTTGCGCACGCTCTTTAGCACAGCGCAGTCCCCATGCGCTGCCTTTTGGGAGAGTATGAATCGCATACGCTCACTTGCTTGACAAGGAGTCGTGTGGACCCCATACGCTGCCTTTTGGGAGCGTATGACTCGCATACGCTCGCTTGCTTGACAAGGAGTCGTATGGACCCCATACGCTGCCTTTTGGAAGCGTATGACTTGCATACCCTGACCTGAGCGTAGCCAGACCTGAGCGTAGCTTGACCTGAGCGTATGACCTGAGCGTATGACTTTTGCACTGAGCGTATGGCCTTGGCTGACTGGTCTTATGTCAGCGTGTCAGTTTGGTTTTACTTTCCTTAAGTTTGGCTCTTCTATAGCCCTGTATATTGATATTTTATTAGATATTTAACGTCCGTTTTATATCCTTACGCCTTTTGTCCTGAACTTGACAATCACGAATTTATGTAATATGGTTGGAAAGGATAACTGAGCCTGACACGATAGTGACCCGTAGTGGTGCACTCCTGACATGAGTAACCTGACATGACCTGATAGTGGCCCGTCGTGGCGCACTCCTGACAAGTACACTTGGCATGATAACCTGACATGATTATCTCGAATAGCTGTTGCGACGGCTACTTGACATGACATGACCTGTATAATAACCTGGACACCGTGGGCGATTATGCTTGTATAAATAAACCAGTCCTGTCTTGCATCATGTCTAGGACAGGGACTCCTGAGTACCACGGTCATGAGTACCTACTGAAATGGACTAAGGCTAACAATTAGAATAAATCCAGTAGTCATGAAGAGATTTTTCAGCTACAGGCAATCCCGTTATCTGGGCGCCCCACTTGGGATCTGTAGCCTGCCGTCGAGTAGGGCACATTTCCAGCACACTGTTATGTGTTGCACCCTCTAAGTCACCTAAGGGTACATGTATTTCCTGGACGATGTACCCACTTGAATTTAATCCCTAATTACGTCCGGATAGCCTGGATGGTCTGCAGGGCTTGTGGCTGTGGAATAATCTCACTGCATCTTGCTAGTAATTAGGCCTGTGATAATCCTAGTTAGTTAACTATCAAGCCGTACTTTTTGCTTGGCCGTGATTGATTGGATGGAGTCTAGTCCAGCTTTGTCTCGTCCCGATCCTGTATAAGGTTATGACATGACATGATTACTCATGCTTTACTTTAATTCAATATCAAGATTGTTACATGTACTGAATCCTTCTTTTATCTTGTCGATAAATGGTGAGAATTCCAAGTTCTGCTCAGACGAAGGGTTACAACCCCGGTCCTTGTTTGGTTTACGGGTTGTAACCTGGTTATCTGAATTGTCCCATGGTTATCTCATCGTATATCATCCTGTCATGCTTTTCTTAAAATTACTGTCTTTTATTATGTAATTATACTCTTGTGCTGATTGCTGGTTTTAGTTCTTAAGTGAAGCTTTCTTTGTGGCACTTGCTCTTTCTGGGGTCTGACCCAGCTGGTTTTGTATGGCCAGATACCAGAGCAGCTCCAGAGGATCTACCGGTTTTCCAGCCCGATGGTGAACACCAGGCGTAACCAGGACAACGAGTGGGTTTATTTTTGCTCTCCCACTCTATTGTAAAATTATTCTTTTGAGGCGTTTAGCCGCCGAGCAAGTGTTAGCTCGTGTACATTTTACTTACTGTCTGCCTACGGGCTGTAACATGATTGGCAACCTAGGGTTGATCATGTATGACTAAAACTCTTGCTAGTCCTCACATTTTGTAACGACTAGCTTCATGATCAGCTGAATATGTAATGTTTGGGACGCCTTACTATTGTATATTTGGTGATCTTACATCTTGTAACGTTTATCTACTTACTTGTGATTGAGACAATAGGCTATTTTATGACCTTAAGAGACTGATGGATTGTAGTGAAATCCTCACATATCTAGACAGCCGTGACCGTATAGCGGTGTGGATTCTATTCCGTTATACGTAGCTGGCTATGTCTGCCCCCGCTCTCCAGTATTCTGGTTCTGGGGCGTGACACTAGGGTTTCCACCCTCTCTCTATATATACTCTCTTCTGGCCTCCTTTGTGAGCCACTACGAATTTTATAAGTCAGAAAAGAGAGAGAGAGAGAGAGAGAGAGAGAGAGAGAGAGAGAGGGAGGGAGCTACTGCCGCCATTGCAAGTCCATCCGAGGAGTCCTAACAGAGGTGACTTCGAGCATTCCACAAGTTCTTCAACTTGCTGGTTCCTGGAAGCAATTCGTGTGAGGTGAATCTTGCTTTGAGCAACGGTGTTTTGACATCCCAGCAACTTTTCTTCATCTCATCTTTCTCTAGATTATTGTAACTCGTTCTGTCCCAATTGCAACACGTTTGCAAGGAAGAACGAGAGATCTTCTCTTCTCTATTTCCTTCCTTCATATTGTAATCTGGCTATTTGGTTTTTTGTATCATCGTAGATCTTGAGTTTGATTACTGCAAAGTTTTGTGTGACTCAGATCTCGATTGCATCAGTTTTTCATCTTTGGTCAAGCCCCGGGACTAACAGTTCAAGCCAGTACTTCACTTTGTATGCATGGTACTAAAAATATTTGCACAAAATTTATTGTACAAGCTATAAAAGCAGATTATCTACCTTCTTCCTATGTTCTTTTTTGTTTTGATTTACGCAATGTCTTAGTGCAAAAGCGTAAAGAGAGGGATCTTTTGTGCCTACCATGAATTATTCTGATGGACATCATTGTAGTTGTCACAAACTTGTAATCAACTATTGCTGTACCAAACCAGTTGAATCTTTAAATGGTCTGTGTTTGACCACTTGAACTATACTCTCTCTAATAGATATCACTATAGGAAGCACAAATTGATGGGCATGAGGATGATGAAGAGCTATTCTTGGCTCTAGTCAACATGACTTCAAGTCTTCCCCGCCAATGAGTACGTCCAAGACGAAACATTATGGGAACACCTACTCAAAGGAGATTTGACCAGCTTGTTGATTCTTTCAAACGAGTGTACCAGAATACTTGTTGTCGACGATGAGAGCTTATTCATGCAAGGAGTGGTCGTTCTTCTGAGTCTGAAGCTGATTTTCCTGGGGGTAGTTATCCTCCTGAGTTTGAAGCTCATCTACCTAGGGGTAACAATTCTCTCGAACCTAAGATGGACAGTACAGACTCCAGCTACACAGTTCAATCTACTAATCCTTCTATCGAGCATAGAGAAGTTAGTGTTTATGCCATCGGTGATGAGCATGAAACTACTACTTCTGGAAATACTGAACGTCTCAATTCACTTGAAACTGTACTTAGAGATATTCAGGCTATAATGCAGAGCATGCACTAGATGTTGAGGTACAATAAACTACCACAGTAGCACCGGTACATGTTGCCACATCAGTGCAAGCTCATGCAAATATACAACAGTTTTTAGAAAATTTGATTTCGGATCCTAGTCTCAACAATGAATTACCACTACAAGCTGAGGGTAATACTACACCTGTAGTTGTGCAAGTTCAACCTGCTTCTCTTCAATCAGCTGCTTCGCCTTTAATAGAAGATCCAAAGAACACCTAGCTAAGTTTGATGCTATGAACAATCGAGATAAACTCCCAAAACTTAGGATAAATCAACCTTACCCTTCTGCATGGGATAATTTTATATTCCCATCTATGTACAAGCCACAACCAATGATAACATTTGATGGCAAGGCATTACCCTATCAATTCTTAAACTATTTGATTCAGTAACGGCACATTTATCCCGGGATGATGCTCTCTTGACCAAGATATTCAAAGGAACATTGGCGGGTGTAGCTTATGAATGATTTTGTAGCCTACCAAATAATTGTATATCATCATTTGGTGATTTCAGAATCTTTGCCTTACACGAATCTATGATTCAAGGATGGATATAACTATGTCAACTCTCATCTAATCAAAGTAGAAGGAGGAGTCTATCCGAGATTTCATAGAATGCTTCAGACAAATGGCACTGAAAATGCCTGCCAACATTCCTGATTTGCACTTATGTATACATGTCGAAAGAATCTATTATCGTCTATGAAATTGTAGTACCCCAGTCCCAAAATACGTAGGAGTAGGAATACGTAAACATGTCAGGTACGTATCAAGTGGACTCTAGCCCTACTCGAATACGTATAAGCTGTCTAGAGGTCCAGTGTAATTATAACTAGCCAATCCAACGTGATACATCTCAAGTGAGAACCAAGTGTACCAATGCTGATCAAACGGTGAAACACCGATTCCACAAGAATACAAATACCAAGAAAGATAATATGTACTAAAGTTGGCCAGACCTTAATACATCTATATAAACAAGCTCATTACAAAAATAAAGCTTGTGAAACTAGGCTATATCAGCAGAGTAAATCAATAAGAATAAAACTTATCAATAGATGAGTACGATAAATGTATCCACTAATATACCTGAAATCCTGAAGATGCAATCGTCAATCACCTTTTAATCTATAAAGTGAGCTCAGCAATAACCTAGAGAGAGGTCACTAGGTCCTTAGTGGACATAACAAGATACATAATATACATGCCAAATGTAACAGTAAATAACATACATAGAAGATAGGAAAATAGACATGAAAGAATAACTAAGATGGTGACATGTTATAGAGAAGCGTAATACTAGACGTTGCTAACAAATAAAAACCAACTGATCACCGAAAAGAAACAAAGGTTTCAACATCCTGATAGCATCAAATGGAAGAGGCAGCTTGCCTCGATCCATCATACGACAAAAGTATGCGGGCTGTTGATTCCGAATCATTGTTAGTCGACCTCTCGGTTGACCATAGGCAATCAATGTTCAGTAGAGTGGGTGAGCGCCTCGTCGACATCGCTGCCCACGGTACAGCCCGTTAATGCGAAAAGAATATCCTCGAAGAGAGATAAGGACATAGGAACTACACACAAATAAAAATGTGTCAGGAAAATAAAACGAAAGCACTGCACCATAAAACGAAGGCATCTAGGTGGCCCTTGTAGGGAGCATCCGTGCAGGCACTAGCAAAGTGCATCGCACATTGGCTAACATACATCCGCGTCGGTACTTCATAGAAGACGCTGCACGTCGACATTGATTGCGCGAAGCTTTAGCATCTAGTCGATACTTTATGAAAAGTAGCAACTATGCGCGTCAGTCGACGAAGCTTTAGCATATCTTCGGAACACTACCCCGAAGAAAGGTGTCCATGCGCATCAGCAAGAAAAAAGCATCAGCATATCTTCGAGACGACGCTCCTAAGAGTCGACGCTCATATGCATCAACAAACCAAGAAGTCAATAACAATTAGACATCTACCAGCAACGGGTGTCCGCACATCCCCTACAATAAGAGCTTGCTCAACGATGACGGCTTTAGAGGCCAACTGCTTCCCTTTGGACTGACGAGTAGCCTCCCCGGATTGTCTCGCCGACGACATTCTAGTCTGCCTTACAGATACTGCAACCGATCGGGGGCTAGCCACTGCCCCACTAGTCTTCTTGGAGCTCGCCACGGGAGCTTTCGGGATTCTTAATTTCTTGGGAGCCATGGTGGAAAAAGTTAGGGTTTGAAAGAAGAAGACTCTGACAAAAAGCTTCTGTGGAAAGGTAGGTGAAATCAAGAAAGTTTTTCTCTCTCCCCAACGACCCCTACTTATAGGGTGCAGCCACGTCAGCGAAAGAAGACGAAACGCTTCGTGATCAAGGGAACTCTTCGAACAACGTGGGAATGAAAAGTTGGGATCATGATGATCGTTCCCTAGAAACGAGAAATTAAGATCAACTTTATTAAAGCGACGACCCAAGTACTTTAATGCTGAAGCCTAAGCGTGACGATAGCCTGTCAGTAGGCACGCCGAGCATTCGCTCGAAAAGGACACGTGTCATGCTTTTGCTCAAAGTATTCTGAGCTTGATTCAAGTTCGAAATACTTTGAAGGGGGTCTTGTAGAAGCATGAAAATGTGCAGATATATCAAAAGCGTAGGTAGTGTTATCAACTACACAAAGCTTCATAAAAGTGCAGCTACCAGGAAAGCGCAGACAAAAGATCAGAAACCATATTTCATAAAAAGCTCTTTATTAAATCATGCCTACAATGATCTATTACAGAATCATCATGATTACAAGAAAAGAGCAAGGATCTATTACAGATTCAGCATAAAAAGAACTAAGTCATCTAAAGATCTACAAGAGGGTTAATTTTCACAAGCTTAATCTTCATAGATGCGCAGCACCCCAAATGCGCAACGCTGTCAGAGCGAGCCACTTCCTGAACTAGCTATTGGCTCGAGTGAGAACTCAGTCCATAACACAGGCCGTGCCACCGCCATTGAGCAGGGCAGAGCACAACTTGTGGATCTTCGGATTTACAACCAATCCAAATTCGAAAGCTTGGATCTCGAAGACCTCCAAGACGTTGTTCAAGTTTGAACTCCTTATGCCAAACGCTCAAGTGAATCTCGAAACTCAACAACAGTTCTTCTACAAAGGCACAACTTCTTTGAACGAAGAGATCCACAACCATCAGTCGACTTATGCAAGGCCAATGGACGTTCGAAGCTAAGTCAGGATCAAGCATAACGTTTGGAGAAGAAGACGACTCTTCATAAAAACTCCCCTTTATATAGGGTAAGTGTGCTCCAACCAACATGCCACGTGGCCGTCGGTCAAAGATGCCCAGATTAATGGGATGAACCTAGAACTCAGCACAATGAACCTCATTTAATAGGTTCATTCTACTGAGTCCTAGGCCACTAACATCTTGAATTCCCCCAAATAATGGCGACAATTAAAGAGGAGGACGACCGACTCAGCCATCAAGGAGAGCAGTTAATAAATGATCTTAAAATGACTTCGACAGGAACTAGCTCATTCGACTCAGAAGCGCAGCTAGGTACCTGTGCTCCCTTTTCGACCCAGAAGCGCAGATAGCTCATTTATTCACATAGAGCCCTCACTTCAGTCTAAAAAAATACAGAACCTTCAAACCCAAAAGCTCTGCACCCTCGCTTCAACTCAAAAGCGTAGAGCCCTCGTTGTAACCAAAAGCTTGGCCCATTCAGCGGCCCCCATTATTTGATACTTTGGTGACACCGTTGCCCAAAGCACAAGTCTACTCCTCGCCCTAAGGCACAGTGACGTCGTTTCTTAAAGCACTAGTCTACTCGTTGTCCTAAACCGCAGTGACTCCGTTGCTTAAAGCACAAGTCTACTCGTCACCCTAAAGCACAGTGACTCCGATGTTTGAAACACAAGTCCACTCGTCGCCCTAAAGCACAGTGATCCTATTGTTTGAAACACAAGTCCACTCGTCGCCCTAAAGCATAGTGATTCTATTGCTTGAAGCACAAGTCTACTCATAGCCCTAAAAGCGCAGTGACTTCGTCAACTAAAGCACAAAACCGCTCGTCGCCCCGAAGCACAATAGAATCAAAATGTCCGTCAGAAGCGCAGCTCGTATAGCGGCACAGCCTTACGAAGTGACATGGCTCCACGTGGCCAGATGGGTGCTTATGTCCTCCAGGATACCACTCTATTGGTTTGTTTAAACTGCTGCTCTTAAGATAAGATAGAGTTTGATTCTGTTGATAAGAGCAATATCTTATCGGTTTGTTTAGACCATAGATAAGGACAGAGTTTGTTCTTATAAACGAGAGCCATATCTAACTAGTTTGTTTAAATCAATGGCCCTCTAAGATAAGACAAAATCCACTTTGGGGATAGGAACAAAATCTACTCAGGTCCATCCGATCAACAAATAAGCAAATGCCATGTGTCGTTTATTCAGTTATGTTGATAACTCCTCCCAAAATCTCGGTAGAAGAGAATCCCAGTGCCTGCTATGTGTCAGATCAGTAGCAGCCTTCACCGTGCCGCCTCAAAGATTTTATGATATCTTTATGTACAGCGTATCTGCACAATCCTTATGCACATTACATATGTGCTTCCCCCTATAAATAGAAAAAGTTTTCTTTCGATAAAGAGGCTTCAAAATATTCAACTTCGACATCCTCTTGATTGGTAACCCTAGAGTTTCAATCACCAGCACCAGAAAGGCAAAGCAAGTTCAACTCATCGTCAGATCGTCAACGGTGTAAAGGAGCCGCTGTAGTGCTCGATCTCCACCGCCACACTTTCCTAGAAATTTTGTACTTAGATCTCCTGTTTAGGAATCATTTGTACTCTTTTTACGTTTAAAATACAAAAAGTTCGTATAACCTTTTGTCATGGCAAACAGTCTCCTTCGAAAATAATCTTAAAGGTAATATTATAGGTAATGGTACTGTTGGTATTCTCCCCTATCCAGAAATAAAAGATATTTTCTCATAACCAAATTAAAACATAACCTTCTAAGCATTAGTAATCTTGCTGACAATGGTTATGGTATTAATTTTGTTAAAGACAAATATTCTATATATGATATGTCCATTGGTAATCCTGTCTATAAAGAAATCATGGAGGATAATATTTATGTTTTCTTTCTAGAAAGTACCAACAGTGCAGGTAAGTGCTTAGTAGTCAACCAAGATGAAAGTTGGCTATGACATATGCAACTAGGACATAAAATATGGATACCATTTCGAGACTATCTACGAAGAAATTTGTAAAAGGACTACCGAAAATATCGTTAAAGAGAGACTTGGTATGTGTTGACTGCAAGAAAAACAAAGTAACTAGGTCCTCGTTTAAATCTATCAATGCTGTAAGTACCTCCAGACCTTTGCAGTTGATTCACATGGATTTATTTGGACCTAGTAGAGTCGCCAACCATGGTGGTAAGCTCTATGCCTTTGTGATTGTTGATGACTTTTCTAGATATACATGAGTTTTTTTATCAAACAAAAGTGATACACTTTTTGAATTTGAGATTTTCTGCAAAAAGGTTCAAAATGAAAAAGGTTTTATGTTACTCGTATCAGAAGTGATCATGTAGGCAAATTCGTAAATTCTGATTTCAAAAAGTTCTGCAAAAGAAATATTTTTTCTCATGAATTTTCTTGTCATAGAACTCCCCAAAAGAATAGTATTGTGGAGCGGAAGAATATAACTCTAAGCGATATAGCTAGAGTCATGCTAAACCAACACAATCTTCCAAAATATTTTTGGGCTAACGCTATAAGTACAGCTTATCATGTTTTGAATATGGTTCTGATTTGACCAATATCGAAGAAGACACCTTCTGAAATATGGTTTAATCGCATTCCTAATATTTTATATTTCAAAGTTTTTGGATGTCGTTGTTTTATCCTGAACACCAAGGATAACTTGGGTAAGTTCGACTCAAAGGAAGACGAAGGGATATTCCTTGGTTATGTTGCCAAGAGTAAGGGATGTAGAGTTTTTAATAAAAGATATATAATTATTAAAGAATCGATTAGTGTTTCATTTGATGAGCTCAACAGTCAAATAGCAAGTGACAGCGATGACGAAGACGTAAGGAATACACCCAAAGCAACTCAAGATACTGTTGCTGAGAAGAACTATCTCGAGAGTCTACCAAAGAAGATAAAATTCATGACAGACCATCCAGAGACCCTTGTCATAAGTGATGTATTGAAGGGAGTAAGTATACATTCTTCTACTAGAGACATAGCTGCTAATGTTGCATTCATTTCTCAAGTAGAACCTAAACCAGTAGTAGATGCATTTTAAAATAAATTTTGGATTTATGCCATGCAAGAGCAACTAAACCAGTTCGAGAGAAACCAAGTTTGAAAACTTATTCCTAAACCTATTGGTCAATCTATAATTGGTATCAAATGGGTGTTCCTGGACAAGGTCTACGCAACAAAGCTCGTCTAGTGGCTCAAGATTATAATTAAGAAGAATGAATTGATTATGACGAGACTTATGCTCCTGTTGCTAGACAAGAATCCATTCTCATACTTTGAGCATTTGTATGTTTTTACGATTTTTAACTTTTTAAATGGACGTGAAAAGTGCATTTTTAAATAAATTTATAAAAGAAGAAGTTTTTATGAAACAACCCCTGGTTTTGAAGATTTTTAATTTTCTGATCATGTTTTCAAGTTGCATAAGGCATTATATGGACTCAAACAAGCCCTACATGCTTGGTATGATCGCCTAAGTACCTTCTCACTCAAAAATAGTTTTTCAAAAGGGAGAGTTGATACAACTTTATTTATCAAATCTTCAAATGATGACATTATACTAGAACAAATTTATGTAAATGAAATTATATTATGTTCTTCTAATGAACATCTATGTCAAGAATTTGCTAAGTTTATGCAGAGTGAGTTTGAGATGAGTATGATGGAAGAACTGAACTACTTCCTCGGACTACAAAACAAACAAAATACTCAGGAAACCTTCATCAATCAAGCTAAGTACACGAAGGACTTGCTGAAGAATTTTGACTTAGACATCGCAAAGCCTATCGGGACTCCTATGGCTACATCAACCAAACTTGAACTTGATAAAAGTGGCAAACAAGTCGATCAGCGTAAGTATCGAGGTATGATTGGTAGTTTATATTTAACTGCTAGTCGACTTGACATTATGTTTAGTATTTGCATTTGTGCAAAAAAGCAAGCTAATCTAAGGAATCACACTTATGCACAGTTATGCGCATCTTCCGATACCGTAAGGGTACTTCTACTGTCGGCTTATGATATCCCAAAATAACATTATTTGACCTAATTGAGTATTTGAATGCTGATTTTCCTAGATGTAGAGTAGACCGTAAAAGTACCAGCGGTATGTGTCATTTCCTAGGAAAATCTCTAGTCTCTTGGTTTAGCAAAAAATAAAACTATTTTGCATTATCAACAACTGGAGCCGAGTATATCGCTGCCGGTCAATATTGTGCACAAATTTTATGGATGAAGCAAACCTTATAAGACTATAATCTGTACTATAATAAGATTCCCATTTACTATGACAATACAAGCACAATAAAATTGACTAAGAACCATGTATGTCACTCACAAACTAAATACATTGAAATATATCATCACTTTCTATGTGATCAGCAACAACACGAGGATATTTGTTTATAATTTATTGACACAGATCATCAATTAGTAGATATATTCACAAAACCATTGGCCGAAGATCGATATTCGTCATGAGTTACGTATTCTTGAATTTCGAAAACTTAATACTTTATATTTAGAAAAATACTTAGACTTTATTCAAACGATATTTTAAAGTCAAATTTATTTTGGGTACAAGTCGAAAGGGCCCTTCTGTCATACATGTGTAAATAGCGTGAAGCGACATAGTGTACTAGTCTTCGGACTACCTCTAATTGGGATCCGGCCTCTATAGCTAACCCAAAGAAATAAAGACTCATCAAAACAAATAAATAATAGTTTTTAGTTATTTTTTAAATATAAAACAAAACATGTCTATCAAAATTCAAGTATGCTGAACTCGGACCGAATACTGGCCGAGTTCAATAACCCCTATTCCAGAACATATTCGACTACTGGATCACACCCTTGAAAACATAACCTTTCATTATTTTTCCTTTTTCTTCGAATAGCAGCCGCAAAAACCTACTCCAAACCCTAATTTTTTCAATCCCTAGCATTGAATTTCTTTCAAATCTTAGGGTTTTGTCACTCCAAAGATTGGATTCAAAGGTTTTCACGTGTTCTCTTCCATTCTACAACGTTCTTTTGAGATAATTCTCCCACTTTCTTCTTCAATTTCAAATGGATCCCAGAATCTCTAAGAAGAAGAAGAGATGAGATGGTACTTCGACTTCGAGTCCATCGTACAGTTCTCTGGAAAGTCTTTTTAGACCTCTTCCTCTATCCGATGAGGATGATTTTGATACTATATTGTTTGTAGATATAGAAACCTTTATAGCTTGGTTTGATGACTACCATAAAAGAGCTATTTATCTAGGAAATTCTATAAATTTTAGTATATTTCTGGAATATTGTTTGACCTTTCAAAACATCGGCCTACATGAATTTTTGGAAATTTTTAATCCGATGTACGAAAATGCCGTTCGGATTTCTATTGCAATTTATAATATTCGCAAGGCATCATGTACTCATCAGTCTGTCGTATCGAGATAGAATTTGATGATGATGACTTGAGTGAATGGCTCCAGGTTTCCAATACTAGAGATGATCTAGTTGACATCACTAAAGTCCAATTCGGTGCCGACTTAAACTTAGAGATCTTCAAGGATGCGATGTGTGCTCCGAATCTCATTCTTCCGGGATGGGACATGTTACGATACTTGAACCAACACTTCTATGAACTTCATCGGATCATTATGGTATCTATATTGTCGAAAATGGGATCTACCAATGAGGTCACCTATTTAGAGTTGCCTCTTATGTACCATATTCACTTTGGGATTCCATTTAGTCTTTCCAAAACCATGATGACGGTTATGGTCAACTGTAAGAAGGCTGGTCGAAATCTTTTCTACCCGATGATTCTTTCTATCATATTCCATATATATAACATTCCTTTGGATTCATGTCCCATTGATGGCACTCAATCTTACCTTCATAGGTCTCGTAGCTTTCCTCCTCCTGTAGTTCGTGCTAAAGGCATTCCACCTGCTGCTCAAGTTCCTCAGCTTGATCCAGCTTCTAGTGATGTTCCTCCAACTCACACCATAGACCAGCTGTATGCTTTGATGACTGTAACACCCAATTTTCCAGATGAGGGTATTTTTGAATTTTTGTATTTATAATTATTATTTATTGATATTTATTTTATATTATGATTTTGGTGATTTTTAATTATTTTTAAACTATTTAAAAATGGTTTAAGTCATGACTTATGATTTTGGTGTGCAGCTAGTGAAACCGTAGAGACTGCATGACCTAGAGCCTAACCGTGTCATTAGGATGATTTAATTATCATTTTTAGTCTAGGGATAATTTGGTTATTTTGACTTATTTGAATTATTTGGTGATTTATTGAATTGGTGAATTCTAGGTTGACCTTGACTTGTTGAGACCTAGTGGACTAGCCTAGAAGCTAACCCTAGTTATGACCGCTTGGTTAGATTATGAAACCCTAGTTAACCTAAGTTAATGATACTCTAGTCATTAGGATTAAATTGGGGAAATAGAGATAATGAATAGGTTGGTTAATGACTTGTGATTTCATAAACCATGACTTATGGCTTAAAGCCCATAGAGGCCCATAACCCAATTAGTGAAACCAAAACCCTAACCTTAGCATTTATGGCCAGCCACCTAGGGTTCCACACCCCTATTTAATATCTCTACCACTTAGGGCTAGCCTCCTTTAGGAAATAGCAAAGTTTGGAAATAGAGGTAAAACCCTTTCTTCCCCAATCCATAACTTCTCCATTTCAACTCCTTTTTTCTTCTAATTTCTTGCAATAGATCCTAATCTCTGTGTATTTCCTGACTATGGTGAGAAATTTTAGTGGAGGAGCAATTTGGAGGAGTTTGGGTGGCAAGAGAAACACCCCCCTTTGAAGCTTTTTGGGTTTTTCACACACCTAGGTAATTCCTAATCCTCTCCATAAAATAGTGATTTAATTGCATGAATAGGAAGCCCTAGGAATACCCTAACTGCTGGTATAGGTATTGCTAGGTTTCGTGTCCAATACGTGTCCGTATCGGACACGTATCAGTGGGCATACTAGGTGTTCGACGAAATGCCAGAAAGGATTTATTTTTCGTATTTTTGAATTCTAATTTCATGGATCTCTAGATCTAGGTATGAGTAGAAATGTTTGTGAAGACTGAGTTTATTTTTGTGTCTTTTTTGTGTCGGTTTTGGACACACACACGCACGCAGCAGGCTACGTACAGTGCCCTACTGCTCGGGCACTGTAGCGGACACGACACGACACGTATGGACACGAAACTTTATGGACACCTAGGCCACGTGTCTGATACGGCACTGACAAAATTTCAGGCCATCTGGTTGAGCGGTTTGGAAGAAATCTCGACCGTACCGTCTCGACCACACGCACACACGCGCGCACAGGTGCCACTGATACACACTTCGTGCGGGGACACGAGGACACTTGGACTCATGTCAGGCTACCCTAACTCTAGCCCTAGACCTAGGCTACCCATTCGATACCACCACTTGGTGTCTTGGTGGACACACGTGTCCCTAATGGGTTCGACACGCGTGCACGAGACAGTGCACTGCACTGTCTCTGGCACCCAATTTCGACCAGGTTTGTGGCACTTTGGACACGATGTTTTGACACTTTGTGGACACACACATCACCCCCATGTCGACACGAAATACCTCCATCTGACACGAGGGTCTGGGTTGGTTTTGAAATGGTTTTTGGGTTCACATCAGCAAGTGACTGATACACAGTGTTAATTAGTTTTTCCTAAAACTTAAATCCATTTCAAACCTATTCTTAAACTAATGTTTTCAATGGTCAATGATCCCAAAAGTTTGATTATTCCTGACTAGTTCAATGTTTCTTAGGCTTTTGATATGGAAATGGGATTTTGGTCAATGTATTGGCTTTCGAATGGCTATATTGAACTGTTTTCTTTTGATACAACCTGTGAGTCACACTATTTTCCTGCTATTTCCCTCCCTGCACACAGGTTCCTTTTAGTACTGTTGACACTTATTGCTTACCTGTACACAAGTTTACTGCTACACACTTTTCCTCTCTGTTTTCCTGTCACACATATATTTTCCTGTGAATTAATTAACACACACACAAATATCCCTACACATAATCACTTTTCCCTGCACACACAAGTTCCTCTCTTGACACACAACTGAGATGTGTTAACTGAACCTAAACATGTTTTACATTGATACCTGGGTAAGTGTTGGGGATTTGGTTTGATATACATATATGTACTTTAGTTAACATGAAAGTTGATATTATACTTGGACTGAAATGCAGGTTAACCTGAAATTCTGTTAAGAGTTACCTGAGATTAAGTTTGTGTTGGGGAAAACTGAGAATTTCCCTGTGTAAACAGTATAACCTGAGAACTTGGTTCAGTCATATGCAAGTTTAGAGTTTAGTAGAGGGTTCTATGGGATGGTTTGATT
Source organism: Iris pallida (assembly GCA_029216955.1). Lineage (NCBI taxonomy): Eukaryota > Viridiplantae > Streptophyta > Magnoliopsida > Asparagales > Iridaceae > Iris > Iris pallida. Next base: position 2,536,200 of record JANAVB010034420.1, read on the forward strand.
ACACACATGTTAGTTCAGTTCATGCATACATATACTATTCTTTAATCTTGACAACCATGTGGAAATTCCTACACACACAAGCATGTGCCACATTGACACATTACACTTCACCTATTTACACACACTACTCTAAATTAATTCATGGATTTCATTTCAACACACACATACAAATCTGAGGCATACAATCCTATTACACCTATACTCAATGACACTTAAACACACATGGCCACCTATCTAGACTAATGTCCTGTCTCATTGAACTTAATGACACACTCTCACATCTCACAAATTTCCACACACACACATACATACACATTGCAAGCACACAACCTTAGCCTATGTACCCACACCACTCCTCATGCCCCCTTCCTTGCCCTTTCTCTCTCTATATATATAGTATATATATGCAATATATGTGAATGAATGTAGAAGAGTATGCATGTATGTATACATTTGCTACATAGAGATGATTCCTATATGCCTATGAATGATTTCACATATTAGGGTATGCTCTGTGTGTATTGAATATATATGTATATATATATAGATATGATAACTACATAGATTGTTGAATGTAAAGTCTTTGTTTGTATATATAATATTGATACATGGTACAGGCTTGGTTTGGTGTTGACCTAGTTAGACTAGGGTTGACCTAAATTGGACTATTAGACCTAGTTTGACTTCATGTTGACTAGAGTGTTGACTAAGGTTGACCAAGAGTTGACTTTGACCTAGATTGACCCAGAAATCATGTAGATTGTATCGTAGATTTTATTTACCTTATTTTAAACATATTATAACCTGTACTGCTTAATCTAGGACATTGTGACTCTGGTGCAGGCATCTGATATTATATTACTCTTTTCAGAGTATCAGGCGAGTACATTCTCTGATAGTTCTCTCATTTATTTGTTAATTATTGTACTTCAGTTCTAGTTAGCTGTATGTGATTCTCTGTTACAAATACGTATTTTTATTTCTGAATCCATGTACACGACACACATACTTACTCGTCTTACCTCTATTATTCGAATTACCATACGAATCACTATTCGAACCACCTATTCGTATCTTCATATATTGGTTGGACTTTTATTCGAATGATGTGTCAGATTTTGGATTCATTTGTATTAGATGGGCGGAGAAATACTTGATTAAACATGTGAACATTCCCAGTATTCGAACTACCCCCTGTGAATATATTCGAATGATAGCCATTCCACACCCGGCCAGGTGTGTGATGTGCCGTATTTATCCTTAGCCGTTTACATGTCTAACTAAGTATTTTAAAACACACTTGGAGAATTTATTCGAATCATTATTAGAACATCATGTGAATCACTATTCGTATCACCTTATTCGTATCACCTTATTCGATTCACCTTATTAGAATAATGATTAGAATTACATTCGACTCATCTTATATTAGATTCACATTGGGATTACACTCGACTTATATTGTACCATCTGAACTCATTATGTTATTCTAGTTCAGCTAGATCTTATTTTACAGTCTTCTTTGCTATGCTTCTCTTCTTGTTTAGTTACTTACTTTCTTTGTACTTTATCTGTCTCTCTATACCATCACCTGAAAATTAAACTGCCATATTCATCAATACAACTGCCTATAACTGATTTATAGTTCTCTGTCATTTATTTGGGTTTTCTAGATGAGATTGTGCTCGTTTCTGTCCTGACTGGACCTGTTGAAAATTTTACAGATGATTGCCCCGAGGACACATGCCCTACATTTTACTGAGGAGATGGCTTAGCTACCTATGGTCCCGACACTCAGGAGTGATCGGGAGTTTAGTTAGTCTGTCTTGTTTTAGTTTTCCTGATTAGAACTGGAGTTGTATATAGAGATTTGAGGCTTGAGATGTATTTGAGATTGTTGAGTTTGTTATTATTATATCAGTAGTTTTGTTGTCTTCAAATTCTTAGTTACATTTCTGTGTTATCTTATCGTGCTTAGACTGTGATTGAGTTACACCATATCTTATACTTGTCCTCCGTTCGGAGTTGATCATGATGAGTACATTATATACTGCATGAGTTGATTGTTAGTTAGAGACTTAGAACAGCGTTCTACCGCCGACACTGCGGCGTAGGCTGGGCGCTGTTACGTACTCGTACCCTCATAGTGGGTGCGGGTCGTGATAATGACCCTCCAAAGTGAGCGATTTGAGGCTCATTATACTCTTGAGGATGAGCGATATCAGGCGAAGCACATCCGTCAGAGAGACACAGACTAGCATCTCATATATCAGTTCCAGACTTTACAGAACAGTATTTCTTATCTTCAGTAGACTATGACTCATCATCCCTCTGGTCCTACTCCTATGCTACGTCATTCGAACTTTACTGGACCTAGATGTGATGATCGTCAGGCTCAGCCAGATCACACTACAGCCTACATTGGTCCTACTCGTTCTGATGACACTGGTGATGATGATAGTTGATGAGATTATTTAGGCTTTGGATATTTGTGACTCGGTCTACTGATGATGATGATTTTGTAGCATTTATTTAGACTTCTTTTATTATACACTAGTTATGGTTAAGTCTCTTTCAGACTTCATATTTTATTAGTAATTTTTTTGTACTTGCATGCTACTGTTACGGATGCTTAGTGATATCTACTTGCGTTATTCATGCAGTTTGATATATTGTTGGCTATGATTATTTTTATTTCTCTATTTCTTAGTATAATTTTGTCTTCTTTCTTTTTTGTTTGTGCTCACTATTTGTGGGAAAGCATTCATTTTGTACAATTAACAAGGGGGAGAAGAGTATACCGAATATACAACCAAGAGAATTGTCAAAAGGTATAAAAAAATTGTGTTACTATTTTTTTATTCGGTATAACTCAAAGTTTGTCAATTATCAAAATGGAGGAGATTGTTGGCCCATTGGTCATAGTCACACCTGATCTGGTTGATACGCAAAATAATGCATAACTACAGGTATAAAAATAGAACGTCTACTTCCACATTGCTACAACTCATCGTCTTCATCATACAAAGACTTCAGATACTGATCCAGACTTGCTCTTACATTTTATTCTATATTTTTCATTTTATTGAGACTAGAAAATGTGAGGTCGATCGAATTTGCAACTGGCTATTCTACTGAACTCCACTTTCCAAATAGCCTACCTATATATTCCACATTCCATACTAGCCTATACCCAAATCAAATAAACAAGAAGCCCGATACCAAAATGCAATCTTCATTTGAAATAACAATAACTGATCTGGGAACTCTACATGCGAGTTTGGCTGAGTTAGTTTCTGATTGTTTTTGGTCTTCTTAAAGATCTGCAACCAATTTTCAAATTATGAAAATATGGACCTGAACTCATGCCGAGTTCTGCCAATAAAAATGCTATAAATAGAGGAGAAGTTCCCATTCCAAATTACTTGATTATTTTTTTTATTCTATATCTATTCAAAAGCATTCCAGAGCTCTACACTTTTATATCCAGCCTTTAACAACTCTTAGCCAAGCCAAGTGCCTTTCCGGTTCGATCTAAAGTTTGGTTAGAGTTTGTAAAGAAGGCTTTTCTACGAAAATATTTCAGTTTTAAAAAGTTCCCTTATTTGAATTTGCGAATCCTTCAGACGAAAACTCCTATTGTAAGGAGCTGCAAGCACTCGGTTTAAAGCTTGTGTAATACTGGATTCACATCGAGCAAGAGTACTCGAGACTGGATTAGTCCTCTCAAAGGTATACCGGTATACATCGATGTGTCATGAGATTGATTTTCGGATGCTCTTTACTTTACGCATTTAATTTCTATATAGTTTGTTATCATCTGCTTAGTACTTTCTACTGTGATACTGTGTATAATCTATAACTTGGTGATTATCTTTTCGCTGCACACACACACCCTATTCACCCCCTTTAGAGGTGCTCAACATTTTTACACCTTCTACGTGCAGAAGGCCATGCGGCAAAAATGCCAAGTGGCTATAGAATCTGTCGTATAGTTATTTCTGTATAGTGCTTTTGCATAGTGCGCGCATAATGATTTTTGTATAGTTCCGCATAGTGCTTTTGTATATTACGCGCATTGTGATTTTTGCATAGTGCTTTTGTATAGTGCACGCATAGTAATTTCTACATAGTGTCATATAGTACTTTTGTTTAGTGTACGCATAGTGATTTTTGGATTGTGCTTTTGCATAGTGCACACATAGTGACTTCTGCATAGTGTTGCATAGTGCTTTTACATAGTGCACGAATAGTAATTTCTGCATAGTGCCGTATAGTTCTTTTGTATAGTGTGCGCAAAGTGATTTTTGCATAGTGTCGTATAGTGCTTTTGTATAGTATGTACATAGTGTCGCATAGTGATTCTTGTATAGTAAGCGCATAATTATTTTTGTATAGATTTTTGATATTTATTTAACCATATTGATTTCCTTATCATAATGTAATGATTTTATATAAGTTTTAGTATGTTGTATTCTTCACATATAAGCTTGACACAGGTTTATGTCCTTCACGTCACCATGAAATTAATTGTTGTGTTCTTCAATCTACTGCATTTTTTGCATTTGACAATCGAGTGTGAGCATTGTCCAATGTATCGCGTGTTATGAAATACGATAATTTCACCAGTGATAACTCGTAAATAGCTCGTACTCATGCTTGTCATTTTAGGTCGATTCTATAGTGTCCACGACTTGAGAATCGAGAAGAAAACTTGTAGGATAATTGACTTGTTGATTCAACTTAGTACAGTGGGAGGGGAGGATACTTTGTGCTACCGATGACTCGTTTTGCTATGGGCACAAAAGTGGCAGGTACAATTCCGATTGGCGAGGATCCCTAACCATAATAGCTAGTATTATTGGCAATATTGAGCATTTACTTTTCGAGTCACAAGGTATACCGGGTTGCGGCACAATCAGTTATATGTTTATTTGATAATGTTCATATGTTAATTTGCCTCAATCAGTATAGGTTTCACATGTTAATTTTCCTCAATTAGTTATTTGTTTGGTTGTATATGACATGTTATTTTCTTTTACTAATTCCCCATGGCTACATGAGTATATGCAGCGTAGGTGGTAACAAAGACCCTCAAATTGCATATGTTAGTAACTAGGACTTGTGATAACCCTAGGAAGTTAAATAGTAGCAAGCTTCAGGAATGTTTGGCCGTGCACTTTTAGTTGTGCGTTATCTTATATGCTCGCATATTTTTATATGTGTCGATGGATGGCCAGATGCTAAGTTCTGTTGGAGAAAAGATCTATAACCCCGGTCCTTATTTGGTTTACGGGTTGTGGCTCCAATTTACAGTAGTTCCTAACCACTCTTGTCACTCATCGGCTTATCTTTCTCCATAGTTAAGAATTTCTTTCAATCTTTCTTATTCTCGAGATGTGTGTATTAGTACCTCACAAGTCCCGACCTACACATATTATTTTATCATAATTTTCTGTATTTGATGCAGTTATGAGTTTTGGCCACTCACCTTGGGTCTTCCTTGTGGTACTTGTTGCTTGGGGTTCTAACCCCATTGGTTTTGCATGGCCAGGTTCCCAGTTGGAGCCAAGGATCTACCATCTTCTTCCCCGGATGGCTCGCACTCGAAAGAGGCTCAGATTAACGAGTGGGTTATCTTTGTCTCCCATTCCATATTGTACTATCATTTTGTGTTGTATTAGCCAATGGCATGTTATAGTCTTTGTATCTGTGTTTTGTACCTTTTGTCTCTAGACGACGTGGATGTATATTCTGGATCGCGTCTGTTGTACATTTACGTACTTTTGTATATTCAGTTGTTTATTTTTATTATGTCAGCTCTCATAATTATGTATGCATTACGCCTTTCCCATTACGTATATGATCTACTCTTTATTACTTATTGTGTTGATTGGATTGAGATAGGATTTTTCTAACCTTAGGAGTCGTCAGTGGCATGCTAAAATCCTCCCACTTATCTTCTAGATAGCCGTGATTGTCGTACGATATTTTTATACCTTGTATGGGACAGCTGGCCATGTCCATCCTCGTATTTTTCCAGTATCCTGGGAGCGGGGCGTGATAGAGCGAAACTTCCTCCGCCTCGATACGAGACTTTCGAATCCTTTCACTATAGTCTTCCATATGGACTCATTCTAATCATAACAAGACTTTCGAATGCTATCACTATAGTCTTCCATATGGGTGATCACACTCTATCTAGGGAACCATATCTAATTCTAAAATTCTTCCAAGTTACTCTATTCATTTCGATTGGGAACCCTATCTTATCTTCCTCAATAATCCAAATTAAAACGTGTTATACTAGTACCCCATTTCTACATAACCAAGTTATTCTAATCCGTCTCTACCCACCACAGGATAAGTAAAATCAAGAATGAACAGTATATGCCATGGTATTGAGGAGGGTCGGATCCAACTTGATGAGAATTCTACCCAGCTCTTAACATCTATCGCTGCTCCATCGAACCCGAATCTGAACTTGGCTTATGAACCCACTTGCTGACCATGTTCAGAGAGAGGGAAAGGCTCCCATGGAGAGCCTTAAGCATGCCAAAACAAGAACAAGCTAGCGTTAATCAGACTTCTCATCCTTATGGTGCAGTGCCACCAACTTTGACAAGCAGTCTGCGACACCAAAACAACCGCTAGTGAGGATTCCTCCTCCTATGGTTATGTCCATTTTTAAGCCTAAAATCCTCAACAATCTTCTACTACTCCAAACATTTTAGTCCTCGAGGTGGCAGATCCTCGAGACGATTTTCAACATCCAATAACACATATGTTCGATTAGACCCGAAGAATAATATGGGTCTACAAAACTGGACAAAATATCATAGTAGAAATAATAAATAAATGTAAAGAACAACAAAAAACCTGAGACAGATACAAAAATACCTCCTTTATCAGCAGACTATCTCTACATGACCAACTACCTTGAGAGATCAATAGGTCCTCATGGGACATAACAAGGTACAGAAAAACATGCCAAGTATAGTAAAGAGAACATCTATAAAACGAAGGGTAACTATAATAACCATCTAAGTGAAAATATGCAGTTGAGGGCAATACTAATACCAGGCCTAGCTGTACTGGCAATCACCCATGGCACCGTACGGTGATACCGATGGGCGAACAAGTAAATAAAGCCATAGCTCTGCTACAGAGACCATGACCACGAGTAAAATAACCAACTCCCAAATATGGAAGCATGATCACGATTCTAGACGGACGAATATTTCGGTAGAGTCCTCCCCTCCCCATGCTCTAATACTATCCAATAAAATCATGTATGAATCATGTACCAATAACAAGTCACGCGAGTACTACATGCTATCACAGAGTCCCAAGCCATGATCTCAAGTCAGACCCCATATCATATCATCATCATATATCGCGTCCGTGTCCTGTAGTCCATCGTGTCAATGAACACGACATAATGCACGCAATACCTAATGTCGATATAGAATGTCAATAAAATGACATCCGCACCCAAATATGATATGGATGCTAAATACCGACCAGTCCTTCATCATGAGAATAGTGAATGAGAATAATGCAACAATAAAAAGGAAAGATAGTAAACCGTAATATTGGCAAGGTATACTTGTCTGTAAACTCTGTCTGTGTGTACGTCTGACCAACTCCAACATCCTCACTACTCCTGCCAAGTCCACCTATAGTAAATTTCCTATTATTAATAACTCTCTAACGAATTACCATATATGGACTTTCCATATGTGAACCATAATAATATCTATCCACCAAAGATAGTCATAATGTCTATACTACACAATATAACTTATAAACTACCAAATCTTTCTTTAAAAGTATTTTATTACTAACATAAAATATTCATTTAAATTTTGGAAAAATATTTATAAATATTTTATGTCATTATTTATTATATTTTATTAGTAGAAAATCAAGTATTGAAGTACAAGGTTGATTCTACAATAATGTTCCTAGACTAGGTATATGATTTCAGTCCCGAAATAATAAATATTTATAAATCTTTAATTGTGGAAAGATAAAAAAAAGGTAAAATTATATACTTATTATGAAACATGCACAATAATTAATTTGGTGACGATATACGAAGTTTTAAATCAATTGGACAAATAAAACTCATAGATTTTTGTGTTTCGATATTACGGTCAAATGTTCGGATTTTTAATAAATAGCAAACGAAACCAAAACACTGCAAACTATATGCATTGGAAGTCTAGTTTCTAACCAAAAATATACGGAAGGTCGAAGTGGCCCATAAGTAGACCAAAATTGGCTCACAACAAAATTGGTTTATTTCAGACACCTTTTCGTAGAACGGGCGCCTCGGGTAAACCGTTTGGAACTGTGTGGGTGGCCCCTTGGACATGAAAATAGACACAAAGATCTTTGCATTAGTTTTTGTTTCATGAAAAGATAATATAAAAAAGTATACGAAACCCTAGATATAAAACAGTATACCTGCTGGAACGAATTCAGACTTAGATCCTAAACTTCGGTTGACTATTTAAATTTCGTAACTCCTCACTGTTGGCCCATTCCATGGTCACACCCAATTTTAATAATCGACATGAACTTAAGTCAATACATAAAATATACAAACTGCTGCTAATCATTTCAGGTCTTGTGAAATCAATATCAATAATCGTACTACTGCATCATCAAGCACGTAAATCATCAGTACGAAGCTTACTTTCATTGGAATCTAGTTCGAGTTATTTTACAATTTATTATGTATTTTATCTTTATTGAGTCTAGGATATAAATTGTAAGATCGACTGGGTAATACTGGCTTAGGTTAATCTTAGTCCACTTTCCTATACAGCCTACCTATCCTTATTCCATCTACCAAAAAGTTCTATTCCATTCTGCAACAATATGTTACAAATGTTTAACATTTTTACCTAGACAGAACTCAAACCGAGTTCGGTCCGAACTCTGTCCGAGTTCGGTCAGTTTAAATTTAAATATTTGTTGCCTCCAAATCTGCATACAACGTTCATATACGAAATCTTTGCATCAGAACTCTGCCCGAGTTTGGTCCCAGAAAATACCTATAAATAGAAGAGAATTTCTCATTCCAAATCACTCAATAATTTTTCATCTTCTCTTCTCTATTCATTGTATTTTCATCTGATCAAAATTTTTCATATCTCACCTACGCTCCTCTTAGCTAAAAGCCAGTAATATCTATTTCGATCTAGAGTCTTCTGGTTCTCAAGAGTTATAAAGAGGTTGTTCAAAGTACAGAAAGTATTTCTATTATGGAGCCGGTCGTGCGCTCGTCACCAAGCACGGTGTTGTGAAGTCGATCGTGCACTTGTCATCAAGCACGGTGTTGTAAGAGACTACAAGCTCTCAATTAGCTTGTGCCTTAGTGGATTAACATCGAGTAAGAGTACTCGAGACTGGATTAGTCCTGATCTCAGAGGGATACCAGTATGCATCGCTGTGTCACTGAGTTTGATCTCTCTATCTATCACTATATTTATTTACTATCTCTTATTTACTGCCGTAGTTATCTGTTTATAATTTTTAAATTGGTGATTATTTTTGCTGCACTCGCACTCACTCTATTCACCCCCCTCTAAAGGTGCTCAACGGTCCTACAATTGGTATCAGAGCAGGTTATATTCAAATATAACAAACCTCAGAGAGTATATATGGCAACCATGAAATAATATTCAACGGTGAAGGGCAATCCACAAATAGACCCCCACTATTTGATGGTACTAATTATACCTACTAGAAAATACGGATGACTTTCTTCTTAAAGTCTCTTGACTTTGATCTTTGGTCTATAGTTGTTGACGATTATAAGAAACTGGCACCTACAGTAGTTGATGGCCTGCTTGTAGACAAGCCTCATGACAAATATACAGAGACTGAAAAAGCAAAGGCAAGTCTAGATGCTCGTGCCATCAACGTACTGTTCTATGTAAAACGAAATTCAACAGAGTTTCAACCTGTAAAACGTCTCAAGAGATTTGAAAACTTGTTGAGGTAACACATGAATGTACTTCCCAAGTGAAGGAATCCAAAATTAGTAGACTAACACAGGAGTATAAATCTTTTAAGATGAAATCCGGTGAGTCAATTACACAGATGTTTACACGTTTCCTTGATATTACTAATCCTTTGTAATCTCTTGGTAAGGATTACAGTAATCATGAGAAGATCAGAAAATAAAAGTGCTACGGGCTCTAACCAAGAACTGGAACCCAAAGGCAACAACAATTATTGAAGGAAATGATCTCACCACCATGTCTCTGGAAACACTGATGGGCAAGCTCATGACCCATGAGCTTGACCTACAAGAGTTTGGAGAAGCAACCCCAAAAGAAAAGGCCATCGCCTTCAAAGCTCAAGCCAGAAAATCTACATACAATGATTCTGAGGAAGAATCATCAAGTGGTGACGAACAAGCCCTACTAGTGAAAAACTTCAGAAAATTTCTAAAGTTTGAGAAATCAAACAGAAGGAAGAAAGATATCCAAGAAAGCAATGAAGATGAATAATATACTTTGGATGCAAGAAATCAGGGCACATAAAGAAGGACTGTCCAACTTCGAAGAAAAGCAGTCCATACGATAGATCAAGATCAAACAGAAAAGCAACAACTAGTCGAAAGTATGCTAACACAAGTATCTGGCATGAAAGTGATGCCAGTGATACAAAGGAAGAAGACAGACCCTGCGGAAATACCAATGTCTGTCTTATGGCTTTTGATAAGGTATCCTCAAACCCTTTGTATGACGATTTTACTTTCGATGAATTAGAAAATGCCTTTAGTGAACTACTTGAAGAACACAGAAATGTGCTTAATAAGTATAAGCAATCTCGAAAAAAGATTAAGGCATACACAACCGAGATAGCTAGACTGTCCAGTCTTATTGAGGACATTAAAGTGACGTCTACTACCGGTAATACGGAAGAGATAGCCAAATTCAAAGTAGACTATCATGAGGCTATCCTCAAAGTTGATAAGAAAGAAAGAGACTATGTCAAAATACAAGAGTTATATGACATAGAGAAGAAGAAGCACTTAGTCAGAGAACAAAGACTCTCAGACATGACTGCTAAATATGAAGAGTCTGTTGCGGTTTCTAAAAAGTTAGAAATCAAGTTAGGCAAATAGGCAATACCTGTGACATAGCCTAAGTTTAGTCCTAATGCTAAGCATACACCTAAGAGGACTATAACTCAGAAAGCACGAAAGAAACACGATCATCACCATGCTTTCACTTATAGGTTTTTAAAGAAACCAAATAGGCATGTCAACACAGTTTCAACTACCACTATTTCTAAACTCACTTGCACATATTGTGGTACTCATGGACACATATCACAGTATTATTTAGCAAGGAAACTTGTTGACAATCGTACTTTATTTTGGAGACCTAAGACTAATCAATATGGACCCTTCAGTAATAGGTACCAAAGAATTCATCTACTTGTTTTGTAGGTGGACCCTTAACCCTCTCATGCTAAAAGCAAGTGGATCCTTGATAGCGGATGTTCGTGGCACATGACGGGTGATGCATCTTTGTTCGCCACGCTATCGATGAAGAAAGAAGGATACGTCTCCTTCGGAAATAATCTGAGAGATGATATTATTGGCAATGGCACTGTTGGTATATCTCCTTATCCTGTAATAAAAGACGTTTGTCTAGTTATAGAATTGAAACATAACCTACTAAGCATAAGTCATTTGGCTGATAATGGTTATGGTATCAACTTTGTAAAAAACAAATATACCATATATGATATGTCATCTGGTAATCCCATATATGAAGGGATTAGAGAAGACAATATTTATGTTTTCTTTTTAGAGAGTACTAATAATGCAGGAAGATGCCTAGTAGCTAATCTTAATGAAAGCTGGCTATGGCATATGAGACTAGGACATGCAAATGTGGATACTATCTCACGTATGAGCATTAAGAAGCTGGTAAAAGGACTCCCCAAGATTCCATTCAAGAGAGATATGGTATGTGTTGATTGTTAAAAGAATAAAGCACATAGGTCTACATTTAAATCCATCAACGCTGTAAGTACTTCTAAACCTTTGCAGTTGATATATATGGATTTATTTGGTCCTAGTAGAGTCGCTAGTCTTGGCGGAAAGCTCTACGCTTTTGTCATTGTTGATAATTTCTATTATTTTACATGGGTTTTCTTTTTATCAAACAAAAGTGATACTATTTTTGAATTTCAGTTATTTTATAAAAAGGTACAAAACGAAAAAGGCTTCATGATTACTCGTATCCGAAGTGATAATGGTGGCAAATTCGTAAATACTGTAACATCCAGTTTTCCAGATGAGGATAATTTTGAAATTTTGTAATTATAATTATTATTTATTGATAATTATTTTACATTATGATTTTTGGTGATTTTTAATCATTTTTAAAACTATTTAAAAACTGTTTTAAGTCATGACTTGTGATTTTGATGTACTGCTAGTGAAACCCGAGAGACTGTCTGACCTAGAGCCTAACCATGTGATTAGGGATAATTAATTATCATTTTTAGCCTAGGGGTAATTTGGTCATTTTGACTTATTTGAATTATTTGATTAATTATTGAATTGGTGATTGATATCTGTGACTTTGACTTATAGAGATTTGTAGACTAGCCTAGAACCTAACCCTAGCTATGGTAACCCTAGTCTAACTTGAGTTAACCCATTTTAGTCATTAGAGATTAGTTCTAGAATGAGAGGATTAAGTTTAGTGCAATTAAGTCATGAATTATGGTTTTATGAAATGGCTTATGACTTCATGACTTAAATGATCATGACTTAAGCCCATGGGCCAATTTAGGAAACCCTATTCCTATTTTTTCAACCCATTGCCAGCCATAGGAGAACCCCCCCATTTAATGTCATGTTGAGGTGTTCTTGCCTCTTTTGGTGCTTGACCTAGAAATTGAAGAAAAGGTATTTTCTCCCCTTCCAAAAATCCCAATAAATTCATTTTAATTCCTTTTTAACCCTAGTCTTTTGCATTAGGGTCTAATTTCTGGTTATCTACTATTTTTGGAGGATCATCTCAGTTTTGTTGTCATTTGAGAACATTTGGCTAGCAAGGAGGAATCTCCCATTTGGAGCTTTTTAAAGCTTTTTGTACCTATAGATAAAACTCCACAAATTGATCTAATATTCTATTTTCTTTGCATTTAGGGCTAGATCTAGGAGTCCCCTAGCTGTCCTTGAAGTTTGGGTTAATTTCGTGTCCGTTTGGTGTCCGTATCGGACACGTGTCATAGTGTACGTATAGGTGTTTGATTAAATGTCACTTAGGAATTTATTTTGATTTTTATAAATATAATTACATGAATTTATAGATCTAAATATGTACATTAATTTTTGTGAAGAGTGTTTTGTGTTTTTGTGTCATTTTGTGTCGGATTTCGAGTCGGACACGCGCGTACGAGGATACGTGCACTGTCCTGCTGTACGGGCTCAATATCTTCCTGTACAGGATAGTTGGACATGCCATTTTTGGCGAGGGGCTAGGGGCATCATCTGCCACCATCCTCCCAAAAGATGGGAGAGTGTGGTTGCGTACGCAAGGAGAAATCCTCCTCGCACTGGCCGCGCTGGCCGCGCGCGCGGGCTGTGCACGCACGATTTTGGCCACTGACACGGCCTTAAAACTGAAATGACACGTATAGAGGACACGTTGCAGGGCCATAGACACGTAGCCCTATGTGGGGTGAGCACGTGGGTACGAGCATGAGTCGTGTCGTGCCCTGTGTCGCACGCGAGACATGCGTGCACGCGTGTACGATGCAGCCTGTGCACAGTATGTCTGTGCGTGTTTTGAGACGTGGACATGCTGTGTCTGGCTCTAGGATGACACAAAAAGCTTCCCGGGGACACGAGCACTTGTGGGGGGTTAATTACCAACCACTAATTCGTGTGTTTAGTATATAATTAACTATCAATTCTATTTTCCCCTAAAATACTGATACACGCGTTAGTTTAGAATTCTGTGAATTTATTCCTGTTTAAAACTAATTTTAATTGATGTTTTATTGTCATATTGACTCATGAACATGTGTGTTAGTACTGTTAGTGATTGGTTACTAATTTGTGTCGATTTTTAGGTGTCGAATTGGGTTTTGATTGAATGAACTGCCATGATACATGTTCAGGATTTAATTCCTGAACTTTCATCCCTTTCTAAACTGATTTTTCCTATTAAATTGCTATGTTAGAATCACTTAAACATATGTATTAGACTATTGTAAGGATTGATTGTTGGCTAGTGTTAGGTTTTAGATTTTGAATTGGGCTTTTGGGATGTTGAATGATATTTATTCACTGTTGACTGATACATATCCAGGATTTAAATTCTAATTTTAAATCCCAGTTTAAAACTGATTTCAATGTTAAATTTCCCATGTTTAATCCATGTACATTTGTGTTAGTTCACTGTAGGTTGTTTTATGTTGGCTTGATGTTATCAAGGTGATGGGATTTCGAAATTAGGTTTGAATTGGTGTTGGGATTGGCTAATGAACTGTCATAGGTTCTTAGGTTTCCTGAGAACCAACTTGCTGAGATTAGTACAACACCTTACACACTCTAATGTTTCCATACACTCACTGTTAGTTAATATATACTGCTATTTGATTTCCTTTTCTTGAAGAAAAAAAAACTGTTTTGATGTTAAAATAGCCATGTTAATCCATCACCCATGTTAGTTCAGGTTGAATGACTGTTGTATTGGTGTTGGGGACTTGTGAGTTAACTATTAGCTAATATAAACTGTCAACTTGGTTTTCCAACTTCCTGAGATCTCTCACACTATACTGCTATTGCCATGTCCTTTACTGAATTGCAAATTCTTGAGACTAGTTCACTGTTTCCACACACTAATCACATGTGACACTCTTCAATTTCTGTCAACACTATACACACACCCTATCACCTAACCACCATTGACACATTATACCACTGTCATGTCCACATACACATGGACACACACACTCATGCTCATTCACACACTCTCATACACATTATTTTTCCAGATTTACACACACACACACCATGCACACATGCTCTATACACACACCCACATGACTACATGTACACCTAGGACACAAATACATGTGTCCCTCTCCCTATCACTCAGTGTATATATGTATATGTATATACATATCTATATGTAATATTATCATGTAGCCTATATATGTATGAATGTGTGTTAACTTTATTAATTTAGATAAATAATTTATGTGTGAAATATGTGAGAGTAGGCTAAGAGTGTGAAATGTATGATATAGCTATATGGCCTATAGCCTATATACAGGGCACATAGCCTATGGGGTGTATCCCTATGTGATACAGCCTATGTATATGGCTTGAATGCCCAGTAAATGTGTGTTGTTGGCTTGTATAGTCTAGTTTGGCTTGTACTTGTGCTAGATTGCTAGTATAGGCTTGGGTTAGGCCAAGTGAGACTTGATGGACTAGGATTGACCAAGTTTGACTAGAGTGTTGACCATGGTTGACCAGGAGTTGACTTTGACCTAGATTGACCTATAAATCATGTAGATTGCATCGTAGACTTTATTTACCTTACTTTAAACATATTATAACCCATATTGCTCTGTTTAGGACATTGTGACTCCGGTGCAGACATCTGATATTATACTACTCTTTTCAGAGTAGCAGGCGAGTATATTCTCTGATAGTTCTCTCATTTATTTGTCAATTACTGTACTTCAGTTCTAGTTAGTTGTATGTGATTCTCTGTTACCATACGTATGGATATTTTTGGATTCATGTATGTGACACACATACCATATGGTCTGGCCTCTATTACTGGTATCATCATGTCTGGCTTCTATTACTGGAATCATCTACTGGAATCACTTGCTGGTATCATCACATTTGGCTGGACTCATCTCGATTCTCGTGTCGTATTCTGGATTCACTTGTACTTGCTGGGAGGGAAAATAATTGAGTAAGACATGTAGACATACCCCAATTTGGAATCTTCCAACTGGAATCTACTGGAATGATAGCCATCTCACATCCGGCCAGGTGTGTGATGAACCGTATTACCTACAGCCGTTTACATGTCGATCTCGGTATTTTAAAATATACTGTTAGAGTATAGTCTGGACTCATCCTGGAATCTTTGATCGCTGACTGGACTCACCTTATACCGGACTCATCTTGTGCTGGAATCACCTGGTATTAGATTACATTGTCTGGACTCACACATGACTCTTATTATACTGTCTGGACTTATATCATGCTACTCTAGTTCAGCTAGATTATATTTTACAGTCTTCATTGCCATGTTTCTCTTCTTGTTTAGTTACTTTACTTTCCTTATACCTTATCTGTTCTCTACATAATTGCCTGTATAAAACTGCCATGTTCATCAATATAACTATCTATAACTGCCTTATAGTTCTCTGTTATTTAATTGGAATTTCTTAATGAGTTGTACTCGTTCCTGTCCTGACTGGACCTGTTGAAAATTTTATAAATGATTGCCCTGAGGACACGTGTCCTACATATTATGGACCCGGAGACGGGATGGCCACCTTTGGCCCCGACACTCAGGAGTGATCGAGATTTAGTTTAGTAGACTAGAATCTGTTTTTCATGTCGAACTTTTGTATTGATTTGAGACTTGTATAGTATTTGAGATTGTTGAGAGTTATTATTATTTTAGTAGTTATGTTTTTATCTCTTAGTTATTTCTTCTGTGTTATCTTATCGTGCTTAGACTGTGATTGAGTTACAATATCTTATACTTGTCCTCCGTTCGGAGTTGATCATGATGAGTACATTATATATTGCTTGAGTTGTTGGTTAGATAGTAACCTAGGACAGCGTTCTACCGCCGACACCGCGGCGTAGGCTGGGCGTTGTTACGCACTCGTACCCTCACAGTGGGTACGGGTCGTGACAAATACTGATTTCAAAAAGTTTTATGATGATAGTGGATACTACCACAAATTTTCTTGTCCTAGAACTCCTCAACAGAATGGTGTTGTAGAGCGAAAGAACCGTACTCTAAGCGAGATGGCTAGAGTCATACTGAATCAGCATAATCTTTCTAAATTTTTTTGGGCAGAAGCTGTTAGCACAGCCTGTCATATTTTAAATAGGGTGTTAATTCGACCCATCTCGAAGAAAACACCTTATGAACTTTGGTTTGGAAGGATTCCAAATATTTCTTATTTCAAAGTTTTTGGATGTCGTTGTTTTATCCTGAACACCAAGGACAACTTGGGTAAGTTCGACTCTAAAGCAGATGAAGGGATATTTCTCGGATATGCTGCTAAGAGTAAGTGATATAGAATTTTCAATAAAATTCTATGATTGTTGAAGAATCTATTAACGTTACTTTTGATGAGCTCAATAGTCATAGATCTAGCGACAATGATGATGAAGGTGTACAAGCAAAAACCGATAAGAGTCATGTGGAAGATCTGACTCATAAATTTGAATTATTGAAGTTTTTACCAGATCATCCAGAGACACTCATTATAGGTGATGTATCAAAAGGTGTAAGTACACGCTCCTCTCTTAGAGATTCTGAAATAGCTACAAATGTAGCTTTCATTTCTCAAATAAAACCTAAGAATATAGAAGATTCCTTTATTGATGAGTTTTAGATTAATGCCATGCAAGAGAAACTTAATCAATTTGAGAGAAACAAAGTTTGGGAACTCGTTCCTAAACCTATTAGTCAATCGATAATTGGTACCAAATGGGTGTTCTGAAATAAACTTAGTGAAGATGGACAAGTTCTACGCAACAAAATACGTCTAGTGGCCCAAGGTTATAATCAAGAAGAAGGTAAATATTATGACGAGACATATGCTCATGTTGCTAGACTAGAAGCTATCCGCATGTTTTATGCATTTGCATGTTTTAATGATTTTAAATTATTTCAAATGGACGTGAAAAGTGTATTTTTGAATAGATTTCTAAAAGAAGAAGTTTTTGTGAAACAACCCCCTGGCTTTGAAGATTTTTAAAAACCTGATCATGTCTTCAACCTTAAGAAAGCACTCTATGGACTCAAACAAGCACCTCGTGCTTGGTATGAACGCCTAAGTGCCTTCTTACTTGATAATAGTTTTTCAAAAGGAAGAGTTGATACAACTTTGTTTATCAAATCTTTAGATGATGACATTCCTTGTGCAAATATACGTTGATGACATTATATTCGGTTCTACTAATGAAAAACTTTGTCAAGAGTTTGCTAAGTGTATACAGAGTGAATTTGAGATGAATATGATAGGAGAGCTGAACTTCTTCCTAGGACTCCAGATCAAACAACACTCAAAAGGAACATTTATCAATCAAGCCAAGTATACGAAGGACATACTGAAAAAGTACGACTTCGATAATGTAAAGCCTATCGGAACTCCAATGGATATATCTACAAAGCTTGACACTGATGAAAGTGGCAAACCTGTCGACCAGCTTAAGTATCGAGGTATGATTGGTAGCTTATTATATTTAACTGCTAGTCGCCCTGATATTATGTTCAGTGTTTGCATCTATGCACGATACCAGGCAAATCCAAAGGAATCACACCTAAGTGCCGTTAAGCGTATCTTCCGATACCTTAAGGGAACTTCTACAGTCGGCTTGTGGTATCCTAAAACCAAATCCTTTGACCTGATCGGTTACTCGGATGCGGTTTTTACAGATACAAAGTAGACCGTAAAAGTACAAGCGGTACGTGTCATTTCCTAGGAAAGGGCTTAGTCTCATGGTTCAGCAAGAAACAAAATTTTGTAGCATTATCAACTACTGAGGCTGAGAATATCGTCGTAGGACGTTGCTGTGCTCAAATTTTGTGGATGAAGCAAACCCTAGAAGACTACAATCTGTACTACACTAAGATTCTCATTTATTGTGATAACACTAGCACTATAAACCTGACTAAGAACCCTGTATGTCACTCACGCATAAAACATATTAAGATTCGTCATCACTTTTTACGTGATCACCAACAACACGGAGATATCTGCCTAGAGTTTATTGACACAGATCATCAACTAGCAGACATTTTCACAAAACCACTGGCTGAAGACCGATTTAACATTATGAAACGAGAGCTCGGCATACTTGAATTTTCTGATTCATGATGTAGTATGTTTGTTAAATTTATTTTTATAACTCGAAACTTTGTAATTTATTTAACGAAAATTATTTTGGGTACAAGTCGAAAGGATCCTTCTGTCATACAAGTGTAAATAGCCTGAAGCAACATGGTGCACTAGTCTTCGGACTACCGCTAGCTGGGATCCGGCCCCTACAGCTAACCCGAAGTAATAGAAGTTATTAAATGAAGAAGTCAACAGCTATAAATTCAAAATTTTAAAACAATACTGTATTTACGGCATTGGAAATACAAGCAGCCAAACTCGGATCGAACTCTGACCGAGTTCGGACCGAGTTCGATCGGCGCTGTTCAGATTCCAGAACCGAACAGCCGGCCCTAGATCTATTTAAACTCCCTCTTCCTTTCACTTTTTCTCATCTCCCAACCGAAAAAAACCCTCCTTTACTCCCAAGAAGCCTTCCTCCTCCTTCCTTTCAAGCTTCTCAGGAGTCTAGTGGGTTGTTCCTCTCCATCTTCTTCCTCCTTTCTAAGGTATTCCATTAACTCCTTTTCATCTGTGGCACCCAAGAACAAAAAGAGAAAGGTTGATTTCTCACATGCAGGATCTTCCTCTTCTGACTGTGTTCCCACTAATGTCTTTAGTCCAGCTAGACCTATAGGATCCGATGATTTTGATTCCGGTCTCTTTCCCGACAAGGAATTTTTGGACCTTTGGTTTGACTTTTTTTTGGTCATAGAATTTGTGCTGGAGCACGTGTAAACTTCAATATCTTTTCTGAATATACTTCCACGTTCGACCGTCTCGGCTTTCGTAACTTTTTTGAAGTAGCTGAGAATAATTATGATAATGCTGTCCGTATATTTTACTGCAACCTGCAAGTAAAAGCGAACGAAAATTTCTATTCTTGTGTTGCTGGGCAAGAACTAGAATTCAGCGCCACCGACATTAGTGAATACTTCCATGTTCCTGATGTAGGTAAAGCTTTTGTGGATATCCATCACATCCAATTCCCTGAATGTGTCACTCTTGATTCCTTCAAAGAACTTTTGTGCCATCCCAAACCTGTTCCTAGAAGAGTTTACTCTAAACATCTCAACCAAAACTTCTATGAACTCTATAGGTTTGTATTCTCTGTTCTTCTTCCGAAGAAGGGATCCTCTGATGAGATTACCTTCCTGGAGTTGTCAGCCATGTACCACATTCATTTTGGCATTCCATTCTCTGTTCCCAAGACTATGATGGCTTGGATGCTCAATTGCAGAAATGCAGGACGCAACCTCATCTATCCCACGCATTTGGCCTCTATCTTTAGAAGGTTTGAAATCGATCTTCAAACCTGTTCTTATTCTTCCACTGCCATAGAGCTTAGTAGGTCTAGGTTATACCCTACTCCTCCTCTGCCTCCTTGTGCTGAGCCTGTTCCAGATGCTGACCCCGAGGCTCCTCCTCCTACTGCTCCAGCCCCTGCTCCAAGTTTTGACCCTGGCTTCTATCAGTGTTTTGATGATTTCGTTGCCCTCTCTGCGCAACGTCATCAGGGCTATCTTGACTCAGAGTTTCGCCATATCACCCAGGCTCAGGTGTTGCGGAACAACATTGCTGATCTTCACTGGAGTCTCTCCCATGACCCATCACATCCAGTTACCATACTTTCTCACCCCAGCTTTCCTGGACCCAGGTTCGACGATGAGGCGACATTTTCTAACTTCAATCCTACTGCTACATATTTTCCACCGGATGCTCCTGGAAGTGACGACACTCCGATGTGATGAGAACTTGAGCTAGTGGATGTTTTGGATAGGGCTGATAGATGATGATCTATGATGTAGTTTTTTTATGTCTAAAATTTTTAGTTAGACATTTATTAGCACTTTGTGGTTGTATCTTTTCAGTTAGACATTTTGGTTGTATCTTTCTATTATGCATGACATTCTCAGTATTTTCAGTACTAGTGATTTCTTTTATGCACTTTGTGAGACTGTTGTTATTTAGTTAACTCTCTAGTATTACTTTGTCTGTTTGATGAACATTGTTGGCTTCACACATTACGGAGGAGCCAAAACCATTTTTTTATTGACAAAGGGGGAGAAAGAATGCAAATACCAAAATCAACATTCAAAGAAAGACTACCAAAAACAATTTTTTCCAGGTAATTTTATTTGTTCTATTTTAGATATATTTTGGTATAGACTCAAGTTTGTCAATTATCAAAATAGGAGAGATTGTTGGCCCATTCCATGGTCACACCCGATTTTAATAATCGACATGAACTTAAGTCAATACACAAAATATACAAACTGCTGCTAATCATTTCAGGTCTTGTGAAATCAATATCAACAAGCGTACTCCTACATCATCAAGCACATAAATCATCAGTCTGAAGCTTAGTTTCATTGGACTCTAGTCCGAGTCATTTTATGATTTATTATGTATTTTATCTTTACTGAGTCTAGGATATAAATTGTAAGATCGACTGGGTAATACTAGCTTAGGTTAATCTTAGTCCACTTTCCTATACAGCCTATCTATCCTTATTCCATCTACCAAAAAGTTCTATTCCATTCTGCAACAATATGTTACAAATGTTTAACATTTTTACCTAGACAGAACTCAAACCAAGTTCGGCCCGAGTTTGGTCTGAACTCTGCCCGAGTTCGGTCAGTTTAAATTTAAATATTTGTTGCCTCCAAATCTGCATACAACGTTCATATGCGAAATCTTTACATCAGAACTCTGCCAGAACTCTGCCCGAGTTCGATCCCAAAAAAACCTATAAATAGAAGAGAATTTCTTATTCCAAATCACTCAATCATTTTTCATCTTCTCTTCTCTATTCATTAAGTGTTTTCATCTTATCAAAAGTTTTCATATCACACCTACACTCCTCTTAGCCAAAAGCAGTAATATCTATTTCGATCTAGAGTCTTTTGGTTCTCAAGAGTTGTAAAGAGGTTGTTCAAAGTACAAAAAGTATTTCTGTTGTGGAGCCGGTCGTGCGTTCGTCACCAAGCAAGGTGTTGTGAAGTCGGTCGTGCACTTTTCACCAAGCACGGTGTTGTAAGAGACTGCAAGCTCTCAATTAGCTTGTGTCTTAGTGGATTAACATCGAGCAAGAGTACTCGAGACTGTATTAGTCCTCTCAGAGGAATACCAGTATACATCGCTGTGTCACTGAGTTTAATCTCTCTATCTCTCGCTATATTTATTTACTATCTCTTATTTACTACCATAGTTATCGGTTTATAATTTTTAAATTGGTAATTATTTTTCGCTGCACTCGCACTCACTCTATTCACCCTCCCTCTAGAGGTGCTCAACGGTCCTACACTCACAAGGTTACCGTGGACCTTCGGGGCTTGCTAGGACGTTAAGGAAAGGTCTTGGCTTCATGTTAGTAGTGGTGGTGGAGGATGAAATGTTGGTTTTGATAGAGTTTCTAGCGGGTACAAAAATTTGTGCACACATGAGATAGTCCAAGGGGGCCGCTCGGTTTTTATTTATTTAATATATAAAATAATCGTGAGGAAAAGAGAAGGGGCTGGAATTTATGCAAGAACAGGACTTGGGAAAGATTTAAACTTGGTTTGGTAGGATTTTGAGAAGATTTGATAGTTTAACTCAAATGTGTATCTCAAAGAGATTTGATTGGGTCCAAATTAGGAAAGTTATTATGGAGTTGGTTTAAAATATATTTGAATCAATATGGATGACAATAATTCATAAAAAATTAGTACAAAATATGTCTAATAGGATATGCTACCCTAGAATATGCTACCCTATTCTAGGATATGCTACCCTAGAATAGGATATGTCTAATAGGATATGCTACCCTAGAATAGGCTCCACGATTTGATTGGATCATAAAAAATTAGTACAAAATATGTCTAATAGGATACAATGCATTTTCGTCGAGTGCATTATAATGATATTGACAAACTATTACTTGTTGTGAACACAGTTTCGGCTCCACGGGTCCCTAGTTGGACTAATTTTGGGTTGATGGAATTTTTGTGATCGATTTGAGTCCAATATGTCTATAGTTTTGACTTGTGTGCCACTTAAAATTAAATAGTACATGGGAACCCAATTGATCGGCACACCATTGGCATGTGTGTAGTAGGCACAAAAGAGGTCAAAACCATATATTGGGTCATTTGGGTTGGAATGATGTCGAGTCCTGAATAGAAATTGGAAAACAAGTCAAATGTTATGGTAAAGGCTAAAATGACTATTTTGACCCCAAAGTTGTGCAAGAAATATGTACTACAAGGGGAACATGTTTGAGTAGGATATGATATATCAAAATAAAGGTGGACTCATCTAGAACATGAATATAGAACTTTTTTATCGAGAAATTGGTCAATGTTGTGCTTCACAAATCAAAGCTACAACAAAGTACCTATATAGCCATAATTCAAAATAAAATATGGTTTAATATATAAAATTCATATAAAATAATTAAAAAATCTCCAAAAATTAGAGTTCTTACAAGGGTGTTGGTAGTGATGATGATGATGATGGGGGTGGTCGTGGGTGGTAGCCACGACCATAGTGATATGGGATTGTGGTGGATGGAGGAACGGGGGAAGTGTAGTGCCTTGGTGTTTCCAGTGGGTGCGACAGAGGTGATGGTGATAGTGGATTTTGTTGATGATCCAGGAGGCCATGGTTGGCCAGAGGAGGGACACGAGGCGCTAGGTCTGGGAAATTAATATGGCTAGAGACGAAAGAAGAGGAGATTAGGTCAGATCGTGGTAGTGGTACCGGAGAAGCACATCGCTGGGATGCGGTGGCTGTCCACGGCCGAAGACGGCTACGACTGCGACAGAATGATGGTTATATTAGGATTAGGGTTAGGGATTTGGTTGGGAATTGTGTCGGGTGTCCAATATAAAAATTATGGGTTGTGTTGAACACGTGTTCGGTGTGTCAGACACTGTGGAGAGATGAGTTGGATGTATATGTAAAGAATACAATATAGTGGAAAGACATCCGGGGTCAGACCTGAGGCCGTCACGGCTGATACGATCAAGGTGGACACGGACACGGTGCACAGACAGTTATGGATGGATGGAAAAATAGGCTATGTAATTATTTGGGTTTCTAGAAAAATAGCAAATAGAGCTTCTCCTTAAGTAGAAGGTGGGCTCGTAGTTAGATAAGAAGTAGTAATCCCTTAAACCCCTAGCAAATAAATCTCACATTTAATTTAAATCCGTTTAAAATCTAATTTAAAAAATCTAAACCCCAATTTAAATCACCACAAATATTTAAATATTAATATCAAATAAAATTTAAAATACCATTTTTATAAATTATATATAATTTTAAGTAATTTTCTAAAATTAAATTTTATAAATATACATGAATTTAAGTCATGTACATCGTATGCAAAGTAGTACATATTATTTACAAAGAAAATATTATTTTCTAATATTGTACATTTATATGTATAACAAATAAAATAACATATATATATATATATATTTTTTTTACATACTCAAGCATATATTTTCTTGTGTGACCCATTTTACATACTCAAGCAAAATGAAATATATTTACCTTATATCATTTTGAAACAAAATATTTATTTCTTATATTTAAAAAATCTATAATAAAACTTTTATTTGAATAAATAAAAAAATAAGTACGATGTATATACGTATTCGTACTCGATGTATAAATACCATAAATTTAAAAAATATATATAGTAAAATTTTAGGGGGTTTACAATATGCCTAAATGAAGATGGAATCATCTAGATCACACATATAGAATTTATTCTGAGAAATTGGCAATTTTTGTGTGCTTCAAAAATCAAAGCTACGATAAAGTGTATTAAAAGTCAAAACTGAAAGTGGAAATATATTTAATAATAAATAATTATATTTAAAAAATAAAATAAGAAAATAAATATCCAAAATTTAGAGTGCTGACAATCTACCCACCTTAGAAAATTTTGCCCTCGAAATTTAGAATATACTTACACTAGAATTTTGTAAAGTTATGGCAATAAAGGTAGTCTAGAACCTTACCGGAATCCTTGAATAAATGCAGATTTCGCTCCCGCATGGAATCCTCATGTTTCCAAATAGTTTCTTTTGGAGAATTATATTTCCATTCTACCGAAACAAATCCGATAGTATGCCCCCTCGAAGTCTTCTCGCTGGTATCCAGTATCCCAACTGGCTGCTCTTCGTATCACAGACTGAGTCCAATGGTGATCTCGGAATGGTCAACCAGATGACTGGGATCAGTCATATACTTCCTTTACTGTGAGACATAGAATACATAATGTACTCCCCATAGAGATGGCAAGACAGCATACCACTTCTCCAACACACTCTATAATGTCAAAGGATTAGTATTTTAGAGGTAAGGCTTCTAACTTTGCCCTCAGATCTTTATCTATGACTAACCACAAGGATAAAAAATTCACAATTACTCCATGAACTATGTTATTCCTTTAAGTGCTTTATTATACTCCTATAAGTTATATAACACACCCATTAGCAATCTATACTATTCTTACAAGTGCGCATAACCATTTTACACCTATCTGCTGGGTAAAGGTCGAGGCTGAGCTAAATAGATACATAAATCTATTGGTCAATTTCCTAGTCCTGGCCTTTTATTTCAAGGATAGTCGTACCATATATAAAGATGATTGCCTATTCTAACTCATACCTTCCTACTCTATCCAATACTCTTACAACGTTCTTTTGAGATAATTCTCCCACTTTTTTCTTCAATTTCACATGGATCCTAGAATCTCTAAGAAGAAGAGATGAGATGGTACTTCGACTTCGAGTCCATCGTACAATTATCTGGAAAGTCTTTTTTAGCCCTCCTCCTCCTTACGATGAGGATGATTTTGATACTACATTGTTTTTAGATATAGAAACCTCTATAGCTTAGTTTGACGACTGCCATAAACGAGCTATTTATCTAGGAAATTCTATAAATTTTAGTATATTTTTGGAATATTGTTTTACCTTTCAAAACATTGGCCTACATGAATTTTTAGAAATTGTTAATCCGATGTACGAAAATATCATTCGAATGTTCTATTGTAATTTATAATATTCGCAACGCATCATGTACTCATCAGTCTGTCGTATCGAGATAGAATTTGATGATGATGACTTGAGTGAATGGCTCCAGGTTCCCAATACTGGAGATGATCTAGTTGACATCACTAAAGTCCAATTCGGTGCTGACTTAAACTTACAGATCTTCAAGGATGCGATATGTGCTCCGAATCTCATACTTCCGAGATGGGACATGTTACGATACTTGAATCAACACTTCTATGAACTTTATCGGATCATTATGGTATCTATATTGTCCAAAATAGGATAAACCAATGAGGTCACCTATTTAGAGTTGTCTTTTATGTACCATATTCACTTTGGGATTCCATTTAGTCTTCCCAAAACCATGATGACGGTTATGGTCAACTGTAAGAAGGCTGGTCGAAATCTTTTCTACCCGATGATTCTTTCTATCATATTCCATATATATAAAATTCTTTTGGATTCATGTCCCATTGATGGCACTCCATCTGACCTTTATAAGACTCGTAGTTTTCCTCCTCCCGTAGTTGGTGCTAAAGGCATTCCACCTGCTGCTCAAGTTCCTCAGCCTGATCCAGCTCCTAGTGATGTTCCTCCTACTCACACCATAGACCAGCTGTATGCGTTGATGACCCTCCAAAGTGAGAGATTTGAGGCTCATTGTACTCTTGAGGATGAGCGATATCAGGCAAAGCACATCCGTTAGAGAGACACAGACTATCATCTCACATATCAGTTCCAGACTTTACAGAATAGTATTTCTGATCTTCAGTGGACTATGACTCATCATCTCTCTGGTCCTACTCCTATGCTACATCATCTAAACTTTACTGGACCCAGATTTGATGATCGTCAGTGTAACGACCCTCTCCGCACTAGCGGAACGCCGATTCAAATGGCAAGTGCAACGACTCAAACGAGCCGTCGACCCGAAGAGTTGGCATCGACCTGATAAAGAATCGATGCAAGGCTTACATTGGCCCGTCAAGATGAATCCAGACTTAGACTTTCAAAGGCGCGCTCAGAGTATCGCTCGGCCGATGTGAACATTGCTAAGGTGGATGGCTCCGATGAACCCGTCTTTGCTTAGCCTAGGCACATAACAATGAGAACACTATCACGAGAATCGCTAGGCGATAACCCCGCGCATGCTAATAAATGACTCAATGCACCTAGCTAAGGGAATAATCCCATCTTGTATGGTTGTATAGAATATGGAAAAGAACATAGAAAATACGAGAACTCTCGCACCGCGCCCCACGCTCGTGCTAAGGCACAAGCTCACGTTCAAGTCCCTTATGCGTCCAACAATGAAACAATGAATGGGTTACAACAATGAAACGGGAAGACTATCAATATAGTCGTTCCGAGTAGAGTATAGCAACATTGAAAGGCTATGGGACCGATGGGTCGCCAAGGCGACTCCCGCATGGGGAGTTGCATAATGTATGAATGAATGAATCAATCAACGAATGAATACCTGAAAAAAATAAATGAATGAACGAACAAGTGAAAGAAAGAAATGAAAGAGTGAATAAAAGATAAGACATGAAAGACGTTAGCGACAGGTATGACGGGCACGTGCAACGGGGCTTGCTACCCGCGCTGCACGGACGCCAACCTGGTTGATAACGCATTATGGCTAAGGGTTAGCCTACGGCTCGGAGATAGCCGTTAAGTTAAATGACAAGATAATAAGAAATGGTCGTGGACAAACGGCACGGGCGATGGGGGGAATGCCGTGGCCGTCATGAGGAAGGATTCTGCGGCACGGGCGATGGGGGGCGGGGGGAAAACCGTGGCCGGCCTAGGCGGAATCAAAACGGGGCTTACGGGCTGCCTTGGTGCGGGCTTGGGCACCAGGAGACGTAAGTGCAGGGTATATTCAAGAGACTTAACGGGGTGTACCAGCCATCACCCTACGCTAAGTTGAGAAATACCAAGGGGAAATATACAAAATGGCTTGTCATGCCAGCGATCGGTGCATATATATTAAGTGGATCTTGCTGGTGGCTATCCACGTGCAAGTCCTTGCATTGAAATCAAAGTAGTCTAAATTAAATGAACAAAGTGCCTCCTGAACATGCTTGAAATGTAATACTCTGAACGTGCTCGAAATGTAACACTCTGAACATGCTTGAAATGTAACACACCAAATGATAAGAGTACTTTATGCAAGTGAGTTAGATAACGTGCCCACGACGTGCTAGAACATGCCTACGACGTGCTAGAACCTGAGGCGGGAACACGCCCTTGACACTGAATGCTTTAGTGAATCATGTTAAGTTGAAATATATGAACTGTTGTCTAACTTAGTTTACTTTGGACAGGGAAGGCCGGACGGTAAGTATGGATAAGTCGTGCATTCATTTCCATGCACACACTTGAATTTGGCAACACGAGATAGGCTATGAAATATGCCATGAAATTGATCCTAAGGCAAGATTAGAAAGACAATAAATGATAGAGATGCACAAAAGTAAATAGAACGTGTTTGGTAATGATAGCATTGTGGGCGAACTAGCCTCCCCACCGGTGCATAACAATGTACTGATAACCCCACAGTCTGCATGCAGGATGCAAAAGACGCCGGCGGGTACGAAGCTTCCATCGAACGTGCTAAGGTGCAGAGCCAACTCTGGAGCCTTGGAACGTTGCAAGAAGCTGAAGCACCCTATATAGGACATAATGTATCGGAACATCACCATGAATCATTCCATATTGTAAGACACTTGGCATGCCCTTTTATGTTTCAGAGAGAGAGCTTGAGCGATTTGTAATATCGGCCTAGCGCCGCTTGTAAACTTCTTGAATATCAATAAAGAGATTGAATTCGCTTCAATTTGTGTTCATTTACTTTCCGCTGCAAATAGGGACACTCTGTACGACTCTGTGGCCTAGCTCAAATCGGCCGTTTTTGGACTTGGCCTTGCACGGGTGCAACCTAGGCCCGTGCGGCATCATGCCTTAGCGAGGACGATCGCTCCTGCGGGAGCAGGGCGTGACAGATTGGTATCAAAGCACGGCTTTACGTCCTTGGACTTCATTTCGATTTTCTCAGTTTTGAAAGCTCGATTTTGAAACAAAAGAAGTGTACGCTCTCTCTCTCGTTGTGCCTTGGGATGTTCCATACAATAAGTCTAATATTCTCAAAAGCTCGTACAAGTACTCGGTTGAACGGGATCGATAGGCGAAGGCCTTTGTGCCGATCGATGTTAAACTTGACTTGATAGAGAACACATGCTAAGTTAACATGTCGCACGCGTGCCTGACTAGTCTTGCGTCGACCTTGCAAGTGAGCGTGCAAACTTGAATATAGTTCGCACAGGATGGTTATACGGCACAACTTAGTCCGCGCGTCGCGCACCTCGACTTCTGGTGCAATCGACTTACGAGCGATATCAAGTACCGCTCGGTCGGGAATGAAGCTACACTTAGAGTGTATATCGATAGGAACGCTATCGAGTTCACGCTTAGGCATGCACGAAAGATTGATTTGGATTTCAAGGGATAGTGCGAACGACTTAGTGCGTCGATACGACGTGAGCGATTACGCTAGAGATTCGTCGAACGAATCGGAAAAATGTCTTAGCAAATGATGCGAATGTGATTGAGGATTTATAGAATGACTTGAACCCTAGTGGTGTATGTGATAGTTTCGAGGAAGAATAAGAATGAGTGTCGACGACTAGTCGAGTGGCTCAAACCCTGAGTGGTGTATGGACGTTATAGAAATTGTTTGAGCGAGACTAAAGGATATACGGATAGAACGAGTATGCCGACGAAGCGATACGATCGCACAAAGCCTTAGAACGCGTCACACTTAGTTAATCATGACTTCGTGTGTCCCGAATGAGATATCGTTCGGACAACTTGTCAATGGGCAACGCAAGTTAGAAAATGATTCGGAACGACAAATAAAAGTGAATGTCTTGGTCGAGGAAGCTCGAGGATTGCACGTACGATTTTGGATTGATTCAAATGAAGTGTGACTTGAGTTTTGAACAACGATCTTGAAACGAGCTTGAGGAAGAGCGACTGAACTTGATCATGAATATCGAGGAATGGTGGTATATCCAGTTCGGACAATAGCATCAGTCGCACGACTCGAAATTGGTTACAAAGGAAGATCGTCAGGTTATACATATCGTCGATGATATTGAGGCGTATCAAAGATCAATATGCGATAACTCGGGGGTACTCTTACTCGGTGAATGACGATCGTATAAATGTTATTGTTTCGATGGATGCTATACTCGGGATATTGAAATGTATCGAGGAAATGATAAACTTGGCTCGAGGATTTTCTGGTTGAATGGATGACGGTCGGACTATCGAATAGAGATCTTAGCTTGGATGAAAATGAAATGCTTGGATTTTCTTCGTTGACAAACACACAATATTGACTTTCTTATCTTATGCGAGCGCAACACCAGCCTCGCACATGCGTCGTGCCAGATTAGGACGATCACTCCGTGTGAGCGCTGATATGGTGATTCATACAGCGGGAGTGATTGAACTTGGATGGCGTGGCAATTTGATTGCTTCGACTTGTGGTTTGACGCGAAGGTGACTCGAGAATGAATCAGTTTGCTTGATGATTGAACTTGAGGATTGAGTAGGTCTAATCCGCGTATCGAGAATGAGTTAGTCTAAACTCAAACAAGAGTTACACCCCGATGAGAATGATTATTCTACGGGAGCGTTGTATGGTGATTCATGAACCGCCGTGGATAATCGGACTCGCGTGAGATTGGGGCACAAAGTATTGTCGAGCTAGATGACCTCGTAATCGAATACATGAATTAGTTAGAATTGGTGATTTGAATGGATTCGAATTCGTTGTGCTGTGCAACGAATGTCTTGATGCTAACTAGGTGATCATGCTCGATGTTTTGAAATCTGAGTGACGCGAGCTCGGGTAGAAAACCCCGTGCTACCGACTATGGTTTGACCCTAGGATTGGGGTCAGTGTTGGCATTATTGTTGGAGAACTATGATTCCAATCCTGACATTGACTTAGCCTCGAAAAGAAATAGCCTAGCGGTTAGGCAAGACACCCTGTTTCAAGTGTTAGCAATCGAAAGATTGATCTTGAGGATTGGCATGGATGGATAGCGTGAATCACGAATATAGGAAACCCTGCTCACGAGACTCGGCTGACATGCTTATATTTCAGGGACGCCGGAGTATGTGCGCGATGCGACTCGAGTGAGAATGATGAATTCTCTATCATGTGGTTTGGTGAACGCATGTATTTTGGGGACACCTAGAATGCATGCACGATCCAACCAAGTGACACGTTGAATTCTAAACGAGACTTGAGGAATAGAAAGTATCGGGGATTGAGATCGTGTTAAAAGAAGTGAACGATATTAGTGCGAGCATGGCTCAGAATCAAAGAAACGTGTGAGCAGAGTATGCGTGAACGACAACGAGATTGGCCCTAAACAAGTGAATGATATGGAATCGATATCATGCTAGTAAAAGTTGGTATAGCGAATTGAACCATTGATAGGAAGATATACTCGATGATAATGCAATACTTGGTCTTGAATCGGACGAAAATTACTTAGACTTAGTCGACCCCACTAAGAAGAAATCATATTGATTTTATGGACAAGAACGCTTGAGAAGCGAATCGGGTCATCTCGATGACCGAGATAAACGAAAATAAGTTTGCCTCAGCCTACGACCCTCGCATATTGACAAATTACAACGTGCCTCGTGCGACCATTTTAGTTCCATGACACGAAGAAATAGCAACCAAGACGAAGAAATACTTGAATTGAATAAGTACCATCAACTCTAAAATGAATAAAAAGTTATTCAATACAAATCGACCGAACGTATGCGACACGGAACTTAGAAAGGTATTGAGTATGGTTCGATGCCATCGATCGATAGAGCCGTTCGATAGAATTGTCTAAGAAACACGACGACACGAGTTAAAGAATGGTAGGATGACCTGCACTCAGGAAGTCTCGAGGACGAGACTTGTTTTGAGTGGTGTATTATGTAACGACCCGCTCCGCCCTAGCGGAAAGCCGATTCAAACGGCAACTGCAATGACTCAAACGAGCCATCGACCCGAAGAGTTGGCATCGACCTGATGAAGAATCGATGCAAGGCTTACATTGGCCCGTCAAGATGAATCCAGACTTAGACTTTCAAAGGCGCGCTCGGAGTATCGCTCGGCCGATGCGAACATCGCTAAGGTGGGTGGCTCCGATGAACCCGTCTTTGCTTAGCCTAGGCACATAACAATACGGACACTATCACGAGAATCGCTAGGCGATAACCCCGCGCATGCTAATAAATGACTCAATGCACCTAATTAAGGGAATAATCCCATCTTGTATGCTTGTATAGAATATGGAAAAGAACATGAAAAATACGAGAACTCTCACACTGCGCCCCACGCTTGTGCTAAGGCACAAGCTCACGTTCAAGTCCCTTATGCATCCAACAATGAAACAATGAATGGGTTACAATAATGAAACGGGAAGACTATCAATATAGTCATTCCGAGTAGAGTATAGCAACATTGAAAGGCTATGGGACCGATGGGTCGCCAAGGCGACTCCCGCACGGGGAGTTGCATAATGTATGAATGAATGAATGAATCAATCAACGAATGAATGAATGAATACGTGAAAAAAATGAATGAATGAACGAACATGTGAAAGAAAGAAATGAAAGAGTGAATAAAAGGTAAGACATGAAAGACGTTAGCGACAGGTATGACGGATACGTACAACGGGGCTCGCTACCCGCACTGCACGGACGCCAACCTGGTCGATAACACATTATGGCTAAGGGTTAGCCTACGGCTCGGAGATAGCCGTTAAGTTAAATGACAAGACAATACGAAATGGTGGTGGACAAACGGCACGGGCGATGGGGGGAATACCGTGGCCGTCATGAGGAAGGATTCTGCGGCACGGGCGATGGGAGGGAAAAATCGTGGCCGACCTAGGCGGAATCAAAACGGGGCTTACGGGCTGCCTGGGTGCGGGCTTGGGCACCAGGAGACGTAAGTGCAGGGTATATTGAAGAGACTTAACGGGGTGTACCAGCCATCACCCTACGCTAAGTTGAGAAATACCAAAGGAAAATGTCCAAAATGGCTTATCATGCCAGCGACCGGTGCATATAGATTAAGTGGACCTTGCTGGTGGCTATCCACGTGCAAGTCCTTGCATTGAAATCAAAGTAGTCTAAGTTAAATAAACAAAGTGCCTCCTGAACATGCTTGAAATGTAATACTCTGAACATGCTCGAAATGTAACACTCTGAACATGCTTGAAATGTAACACACCAAATGATAAGAGTACTTTATGCAAGTGAGTTAGATAACGTGCCCACGACGTGCTAGAACATGCCTACGACGTGCTAGAACCTGAGGCGGGAACACGCCCTTGACACTGAATGCTTTAGTGAATCATGTTAAGTTGAAATATATGAACTGTTGTCTAACTTGGTTTACTTTGGACAGGGAAGGCCGGACGGTAAATATGGGTAAGTCGTGCATTCATTTCCATGCACACACTTGAATTTGGCACCACGATATAGGCTATGAAATATGCCATGAAATTGATCCTAAGGCAAGATTAGAAAGACAATAAATGATAGAGATGCACAAAAGTAAATAGAACGTGTTTGGTAATGATAGCATTGTGGGCGAGCTAGCCTCCCCACCAGTGCATAACAATGTACTCATAACCCCACAGTCTGCATGTAGGATGCAGGAGACGCCGGCGGGTGCGGAGCTTCCATCGAACGTGCTAAGGTGCAGAGCTAACTCTGGAGCCTTGGAACGTTGCAAGAAACTGAAGCACCCTATACAGGACATAATGTATCGGAACATTGCCATAAATTATTCCATGTTGTAAGCCACTTGGCACGCCCTTTTATGTTTCAGAGAGAGAGCTTGAGCGATTTGTAATATCGGCCTAGCGCCGCTTGTAAACTTCTTGAATATCAATAAAGAGATTGAATTTGCTTCAATTTGTGTTCATTTACTTTCCGCTGCAAATGGGGACACTCTGTGCGACTCTGTAGCCTAGCTCAAATCGGCCGTTTCTGGACTTGGCCTTACACGGGCGCAACCTAGGTCCGTGCGGCATCACGCCTTAGCGAGGACGATCGCTCCTGCGGGGAGCGGAGCGTGACAGTCAGGCTCAGCCAGATCACACTACAGCCTACATTGATCCTACTCGTTCTGATGATACTGGTGATGATGATAGTTGATGAGATTATTTAGGCTTTGGATATTTGTGACTCGGTCTACTGATGATGATGATTTTGTAGTATTTATTTAGACTTCTTTCATTATACACTAGTTATGGTTAAGTCTCTTTCAGACTTCCATATTTTATTAGTAAGTTTTTTTGTACTTGCATGCTACTGTTACGGATGCTTAGTGATATCTACTTGTGTTATTCATGCAGTTTTATATATTGTTGGCCATGATTATTTTTATTTCTCTATTTCTTGGTATAAATTTGTCTTCTTTCTTTGTTGTTTGTGCTCACTATTTATGGGAAAGCATTCATTTTGTACAATTAACAAAGGGGGAGAAGAGTATACCGAATATACAACCAAGAGAATCAAAATCAAGAGAATGGTCAAAAGGTATAAAAAAATTGTGTTACTATTTTTTTTATTCGGTATAACTCCACTACACCAAAGTAGGTGATTGCCAACGGTTATTACCGTGACAAATAATTTTTGTCACGGTAATAACCGTGACGAATTAGCCGTGACAAATTTTTGTAACGCTTTTCCTCACGGTCATTACCGTTACAAAAATAAATTCTTGTAACGCTTTTTATCATGGTTATTATCGTGAGTAATTTTATTTTCATAACAATTATTACCATTATAAAAATGTGTTATTGCGTTACTTATTTTCACTTTCGTAACGGTTATAACCGTTACCAATATATATTTTTATGGAAAAAAATATAATTTCAATATATTATCCATTAACCTATATTCAATAAGCTTGAGACCAATATATAACCGAGACGAACTCCTATCAATATGCACATAATTTTAAATTCATATTGCAATAGTTGAATACAATTCATAACATTACAAGATTTAACCCTCAAGATGGACACAAAGGAGAACAACCATTCTTCACTTATATAATTAGCATAAACCAGCTCTGACGACATCTCCATTTGTATTTACAACAATCTGAATGTCTCAAACTAAGGATAAGCTACAAACGATGCTACACTTCAACTCCCGATCACGACACAAGTTGTACCTGAACCATAGAAAAGGAAAAAAAAGAGGTCTAGATCAATATATTTAGCTCAATAATGAATAATTCATATGATAAGTAGTAAATTGTTACCATCCGTAGAACAACATTAACTAGTAATAACCTTCATAACTTAAAAAGCCACCAATAAAGCTATAATGCAGCATAAAAGTTGTCTAGTTATCTAAAGCCAACACGCTGGTAGAATATGCATCCATGGATATAACACAAGCAGCATAGCTTTTGGAGAGGAGGGGAATTTAAGACTTACAACTAATGCGAATATGAAAATCGATCTCAAAGGAATAATACATAATTCATAGTTATTTTGTTCCGTAGTCACAGATACAGTACAGCGTAATTGCATGTGATTTAGTGACAATAATGATCCCAACTGGAGTAGCTCATGAAGTTTAATTACATACTTAGATTTCTAATGTAACTAGGGCAGATACATAGTTTAAATTGCCAATTAAGGTATTACCTGCCATCAAAATAACAGCTTGGCATTTGATGTGTCTATGTACTAGATAGGATTCATCACTCGATATATGACACCAAGCTTTGAGATCTTGACTTTTCCTCTCTCTTTGGGGGGAGGGGAGTACTAGCTGTCATTCAAAAGTAACTAAAATAAGAAGACAAAATAAATAAAAAACCAGACTTCCCTCATCTACATCTTCGCTCGCACCATTGACAGAAGGATATTCTTAATTGCTTATGCTACTGGTATACCTCAGGATACGCTGTTAAGCAACATGCCTATGCATTATAGTATGCCTCAAGTAGTATACTCTTGACAAATAAAAAATACCAGACTTCCATTGACAGTTGACACTCCCTTAATGCACAGCTTTTTCAAGTATAATTGTGTTCAACTTTTTGTCTTGAATCTAATTTTGATCGTTTCTATTACTATAATATCATTGACCCATATATTTGTAGGTACATAAGAATTTCATACAAAATGTGCAGCGGCAACTAATAATTACCTTTGTTCCATGCTTGAGCATTTTGCCATCACTATTTACTCTTGAAGATCCAAGTTCCTTCATGGCTCCATAACTCGAGGATGAGCAAGCGGAACCTTGAATCACAACATCAACAAATTAACCTAATCATAATCTATGCTAAAATAGTCATCTGATTATATGATTATTACAAGAATGATTCAAAATTAAACTGCAAATTACTACTCTAGGATAGGTAGTAAGCTTACCGTTGCCTTCTTGGGTGAAAAAAATGTGGCCCTTCATACCCTCACTTCCAACGACTACATCAACAGCCTTTGTCATTCTTTATGCGATCTACACATTAATATCCAACAGAAAAGGAAGAGCATCAATAACAAGAAAATCTATGATTAGTGGACATGGACACATGGTGATTTACATGGCATCTCCAAGTGGTAAAAAATAGCAAAATCTAGACACGAAGAAGCAACCACATATGTGTGTACATACTTTTAACATGAATATTTATATGTGGTTGAATATTAAGTTTCTTAACATCTACCTTATTAACATCTACCAGGTAAATTGAAATCTTATAGCACTTGCAATTAGAGACATGATTTTGACTACTCATATCTTGTGACCCACATAAAATAAGTGTCAGAGTCCCTGACACAAACCTTTGTATATACTCCAGGATTATTCCAAAATATTTTCATGAAACTATTTGGTGAGTTTTGATACACGGCAATATGGATATGAATTTGATATTCCCATCTATTTTGTGTTCGTCGTACTTCTTCAGAATTCCTATTAATAAGGAATCCCATTAGACTCCCACCAAGTGAGGGAATACGATTCCCATCTTGAGAATCGGGTACTCTGTATTCCTATATATTTCATCTATCCGAATATGATCCATGGAATTTGATGCCTGAAATTTTATTTTCTTGTGTATATTGTATATATTATAGAGAACCCAATAATACAGAGGTAGCAACTCAATATGGTATCAAAAATAAATTTTAACCAGATTTTATAAAAAGTTGTAGCAAGTTTAACATGGTATATAGTAGACCAGTGTCCAAGCTTTACTGAGATAATTGCAGTCTATCGCATAAAATTCTGATTCTAATAGTTGCCAGTTTCACAATATGTGTCGACATTCACTAAATAAAGAAGTACTAACACAGGTACTGAGATGAATCATCGAACTTCATAGTACTGAGCTGAATCCTCCTCATCCCCAATATTATCCCGACACCAAATTGTGGAAATGACTAGCAAAAGAAATCATGACTTCTAATAAAATACAAAAGTCAGAAGCACAAGATAACCTTAGTTTGTGGGTGCAACTCTTCGGCAGGATGTTTGTCCATTTGTATGAGCACTTGCATTTTGTCATATATCTCTGAATTGGTCGCTTGTTTGGGCTTTCTTTGGCAACATGATCCATCTTCTTCTGTAGTAACTGACAGATAATAAAGAAATTGGCTTAGTTAAGAAACCACTATAGTGGATGCAGACCATAACTATGGCAGATATAACATTTATTCACTTGTCTCTTAAGAACAACAAGGCTCTTGGTGCATGGGGACTGAGGGAGAACTCCATTAGAAAGGGAATACCGAGCAGAGCAACCCACAAATCAAACATGAAAGTAGAATTTCATGTAAAAAAGTTTTGATGAATTTTATTATAATGAATCTACATACGTAAAACAGAATTAGAGCCATTAGATACCATGAACCCAAGGACCAAAATGTCATAATGGTAAGCAGAAGTATTTTCATATTAGATTTTCCTATGTCATATAATATGACACAGTTTGCAAATAAAAATAGTCAATATCATGAGAAACTTTTCTATAGTTATCATTTCATTTCAAATTGTACATCATCATCTAGGAAAAGGACTTGGAAGATTGCTAAATATTATAAGAGAAAAGTTACCCTTGAAGGTTAAAAGAGAAAGCTACCCTTCAGCTAATGACTTTGTTGGTGTCAAATTTTTTTGACTAATGAAATAATAACATGAATCATGGATGTGATCAGCACTCCAGATTATAAGCAAACCATCCCTAGCTCCAGAAACTAAGAGTTCCTGAAATTCCATGTCCAAAAAAATCATGAAAGATTTAGTAAAAAGAACATTAAGATTGAATTGGATGGCACCATTAGAAGAATTTCACATAAACAAAGAGTGCCTGAATTCTTGATGTTAACAGGTTCTGAAGAAACAAGATTGAATTAACTCTGAAAGAATTCCACATAAACGAAGAGTGCCTAAATCTATTTGTTTCAGGTGTAAGTACATTCTTAACTATCCCTTCTATAACATGCCTTGTATTGTAAACATCCACATGTTTCCTTATGTTATGGAAGAAGAAAAAACTAGTCATCAAGACCTCAATATGCATCCATCTTCTTCCTACATGGTAAGATGAGAAATCTTCATGAGGGGAGGGAATTGTTCACTTTTGATGGGGATCACATCACATAATACAAATAATGAATAAAATTCACACATTTAACCTATGTTGCACATGCATCAATACTACATGAAATGGCTAGGTGACGCATATACATCACAGTTCTTGGAGCATCCTAATGTGTTTTGGATTATTTGGCATTAAATTATGCTCAAGTTAAATAACTCTTCTGAACATCTTTTTGCCACCGTAAATGTCAACCAAGCACATATTACAACTAAGATGCTCAAGTCTCAATATCAGGCAACCAGTCAGCTATTAGGGTGAATCATATAATGAGGCACCAAAGTCCTATAAGAAAATCAAATCAAGTATATTATTGACGGGAAGTAGCAACAACAAATAGTTGGCAATCGAGAAAGAACCAAAAGAGGTTGCAATGGAAAAAATGTAAACAGTTAGTAAATAGTATCTGCAGGAACCAAAAGAGTCAGCTGTCTGGAGATAGTACTAACCACATACATTAATTCATATTAAAAAATATGGCATGCTTAATATGCAATAGGTGAACACTATTGTTAGTACATGTCAGTCTTTCGTTATTGTGAAAGTTCTTATAAAGACTATAGTTGTAGACCATGTGAGTCCATGACTGATAAATGATGGATATCAAAATGGATAATAATGACGTAGAACAAAAAAAACTAGGCATCCCATATTGTGCTGGGGCCTAGTATATGTCAAAATACAACAATAATGTCCCGATCCGATACCCACCACTATCCATATTAACGTTTGAGGTCTCTTTTCCAGTCAATTCAGTAGAAAAAAATTGACCTACAACAAGAATGTAAAAGCATAGTAAAGTTATAGAAGCATGTAAATGAATAAATTTATTTATCACAGGTAAAACCAATCACTAAGGATAACTATTATTTCATTCTATTTCAAACCTATTAAAAAATAACACATAAAATACTTAAAATTATGTCTAAATGTATAAAATATTTTTTCCCTCTAAATTTTTAATAATTATTTGATTTCCAATACCAAAAAAATCTGATACTCATATTAGAAAGAGCCGAGATCCTTATAGAAATTAGAAAGGGTCTGATACCAATTCTCATACTGCGAACTTGGTGCTGATACAACTTGCTTATCACGACATTTGATCCATATTGAGTTACCAATGATCGGAACCGAAACTGTGTTTACAACAAGTAATAGTTTGTCAATATCATTATAATGCACTCGATGAAAATGCATTGTATCGCCGAAGAAAGCCAGTAAACTATTGAAGCTGAGACTATATATAAAACACCATATCACCACTTACGAATGCTGGCTACATTGACAGGATGAACTTGGTTGATGTAAAAATTACAGTCGAGCAGTGACCAATAAAATCTAAATACCCGAAGGCAAACAGACTTGCATAATCAACATGTGAAGAACAATACATAAAGAGCAGCCTATATATAGCCAATCATATCGCCTGACCTGCTTGTTGCAACACTACATAGACCAAAAATTAAGGCACCAAAACTCCTAAAGCAAGAAATACACTACAGAGAGTCAATATAATAGCTTATTGTATTTTCCTATGCATATGATAGATAATGTTAGGTATTTTGATGTCTCAGAAAGTAAGAATCAATTACCATTGTCTGAGTAAAACCTTATAAAGGGAGCCATCACTCTTGTTGCTCAAACCAAGTGGCATAACCATCCATTCATACAAGAAAGCTTGACACGAATTAATAATAACCATTGGGGTATCCACCAGTTGCCGCAATGTTTGTTTCACAAACAACAGATTCGTAAGAGTAAAAAGATGCATTAGAAATATGCTTTCACTTGTACAATCCATTAAAATTCAATAATTTCCATGTGTGGATTGGTAAATCAATAAAACCCTAAAATCAAAAACCCTCAAATCAACAAAACCCTAAAATCAACAAAACCTAAAGCCATTCTTGGTGGATTGGAAAATCTAGAACCCTAAAATCAGCAAAACACTCAAATCAAAATCAATAAAACCCTAAAATCAACAAAACTGGAAAGGAAACTCTCAAAAAAATCAATATTGTGGTGGAAGCACCTTTGGTGTGATGGTGTCGATTTCCTTTCCACCGATGGTGTCGACTGAACGTCGAGGAAGCTCGTCTCTTCATTGACTTGGCGGTGATGGAGGCCAGCTCGTCTCTTCACTTTGTCGGTGGCGGAGGAGAGCAATGCAGGTCAGAGGAAGATCGAGAGAAAAAAAGGGAACCATGGAAAAAAATCTACAAGAGACTGGGAAATTTTGGGGGTAATGGAGGAGAGCAACGCAGGTCAGAAGAAGATCGGGAGAAAGGAGGGAACCACGAAAAATATGTGCGGGAGTGGGAAATTTTGGGAGGAGGAAAAAATATTCTGTGGCTGTTACGCTTTTCGTAAGGGTTGTAAACCTTTTCTTTTGGTCACATACATCCTAATATGCCAATTTATCACGGTTTTAATTGTTACAAATAATATAAAAATTATAAAATTATATAATTAGAATGTTAGTAACGGTTGTTTGCTTGTGGTAACGGTTATAATCGTTACAATCGTGTCACGGTAATAACCGTTACTAATAATAAATAATTGTGTTACAAATTTCATGTTTTGGTGTAGTGTCAAAGTTTGTCAATTATCAAAATGGGAGAGATTGTTTGCCCATTGGTCATAGTCACACCTGATCTGGTTGATACACAAAATAATACATAACTACAGGTATAAAATAACCGTTACTTCCCCATTGCTACAACTCATCGTCTTCATCATATAAAGACTTCAG
Source organism: Iris pallida (assembly GCA_029216955.1). Classification (NCBI taxonomy): domain Eukaryota; kingdom Viridiplantae; phylum Streptophyta; class Magnoliopsida; order Asparagales; family Iridaceae; genus Iris; species Iris pallida. The sequence goes on from JANAVB010034420.1 coordinate 2,577,886, forward strand.
ATACTGATCAAGACTTGTTCTTACATTTTATTCTATATTTTCATTTTATTGAGTCTAGAAAATGTGAGGTCGATCGGATTTACAACGGCTATTCTACTGAACTCCACTTTCCAAATAGCCTACCTATATATTCCACATTCCATACTAGCATATACCCAAATAAAATAAACAAGAAGCCCAATACCAAAATGCAACTCATTTGAAATAACAATAACTGATTTGGGAACTCTATATGCGAGTTCGGCTGAGTTAGTTTCTGATCGTTTTTGGTCTTCCTAAAGATCTGCAGCCAATTTTCAAATTATAAAAATATGGACCTGAACTCATGCTGAGTTCTGCCAACAAAAATGCTATAAATAGAGGAGAAGTTTCCATTCCAAATTACTTGATTATTCTTCTATTCTCTATTTATTCAAAAGCATTCCAGAGCTCTATACTTTCATATACAGCCTTTAACAACTCTTAGCCAAGCCAAGTGCCTTTCCGGTTCGATCTAATGTTTGGTTAGAGTTTGTAAAGAAGGCTTTTCTATGAAATATTTTAGTTTTAAAAAGTTCCCTTATTTGAAGTTGCGAGTCCTTCAGACGAAAACTCGTATTGTAAGGAGCTGCAAGCACTCAGTTTAAAGCTTGTGTCAGACTGGATTTACATCGAGCAAGAGTACTCGAGACTGGACTAGTCCTCTCAAAGGCATACCGGTATACATCGATGTGTCATGAGATTGATTTTCGGATGCTCTTTACTTATGCATTTAATTTCTATATAGTTTGTTATCATCTACTTAGTACTTTCTACTATGATACTGTGTATAATTTATAACTTGGTGATTATCTTTCCGCTGCACACACACCCTATTCACCCTCCTTTAGAGGTGCTCAACATTTCTACACCTTCTACGTGCAGAAGGCCATGCGGCAAAAATGCCAAGTGGCTATAGAATCTATCGTATAGTTATTTCTGTATAGTGCTTTTGCATAGTGCACGCATAATGATTTTGTATAGTGCCGCATAGTGCTTTTGTATATTACGCGTATAGTGATTTTTGCATAGTGCTTTTCTATAGTGCACACATAGTAGCTTCTACATAGTGTCACATAGTACTTTTGTATAGTGTACGCATAGTGATTTTTGTATTGTGCTTTTGCATGGTGCACACATAGTGATTTCTGCATAGTGCTTTTGCATAGTGAACGCATAGTAATTTTTGTATAGTGCCGTATAGTGCTTTTGTATAGTGTGCGTAAAGTGATTTTTGCATAATATCGTATAGTGCTTTTGCATAGTATGTACATAGTGTCGCATAGTGATTCTTGTAAAGTAAGCGCATAATAATTTTTGCATAGATTTTTGATATTTATTTAACCATATTGATTTCCTTATCATAGTGTAATAATTTTATATAAGTTTTAGTAGTATTCTTCACATATATGCTGGACATGGGTTCATATCCTTCACGTCACCATGAAATTAATTATTGTGTTCTTCAATCTACTGCATTTTTTGCATCGGACAATTGAGTGTGAGAATTGTCCAATGTATCGCGTGTTATGAAATACGATAATTTCACCTGTGATAACTCGTAAATAGCTCGTACTCATGCTCGTCATTTTAGGTTTATTCTATAGTATCCATGACTTGAGAATCGAGAAGAAAACTTGTAGGATAATTGACTTGTTGATTCAACTTAGTACAGAGGGAGGGGAGGATACTTTGTGCTACCGGTGACTCGTTTTGCTATGGGCACAAAAGTGGCAGGTACAATTCCGATTGGCGAGGGTCCCTAACCATAATAGCGAGTATTATTGGCAATATTGAGGATTTACTTTTCGAGTCACAAGGTGTACCGGGTTGCGGCACAATCAGTTATATGTTTATTTGATAATGTTCATATGTTAATTTGCCTCAATCAGTATAGGTATCACTTGTTAATTTTCCTCAATCAGTTATTTTTTTGGTTGTATATGACGTATTATTTTCTTTGACTCATTCCCATGGCTACATGAGTATATGTAGCGTAGGTGGAAGCAAAGACCCTCAAATTATATATGTTAGTAACTAGGACTTATGATAACCCTAGTTAGTTAAATAGTAGCAAGCTTCAGGATTGTTTGGCCATGCACTTTTAGTTGTGCGTTATCTTATATGCTCGCATATTTTTATATGTGTCGATGGATGGCTAGATGCTAAGTTCTGTTGGAGAAAAGACCTATAACCCCGATCCTTATTTGGTTTACAGGTGTGGCTCCAAATTACAGTAGTTCCTAACCGCTCTTGTCACTTATCGACTTATCTTTCTCCATAGCTAAGAATTTCTTTCAATCTTTCTTATTCTCGAGATGTGTGCATTGGTACCTCACAAGTCCCGACCTACACATATTATTTTATCGTAATTTTTGTGTTTGCTACGGTTATGAGTTTTGGTCACTCACCATGGTCTTCTTGTGGTACTTGTTGCTTGGGGTTCTGACCCCACTAGTTTTGCATGGCCAGGTTCCCTAGTTGGACCCAAGGATCTACCATCTTCTTCCCCGAATGGCTCGCACTCGAAAGATTACAGCTCAGATTAGCGAGTGGGTTATCTTTGTCTCCCACTCCATATTGTACTATCATTTTGTGTTGTATTAGCCAATGGCATGTTATAGTCTTTATATTTATGTTTTGTACCTTTTGGCTCTAGATGGCATGGATGTATATTCTGGACTGCGGCTGTTGTACATTTATGTACTTTTGTATATTCAGTTGTTTATCTTTATTATGTCAGCTCTCATAATTACGTATGCATTACGCCTTCCCATTATGTATATGAACTACTCTTTATTACTTATTGTGTTGATTGGATTGAAATAGGATTTGTCTGACCTTAGGAGTCGTTAGTGGCATGCTAAAATCCTCCCACTTGTCTTCTAGACAGCCGTGATCGTCGTACAATATTTTATACCTTTTATGGGGTAGCTGGCCATGTCCACCCTCGTATTTTTCTAGTATTCTGGGAGCGGGGCGTGACAGAGCGAAACTTTCTCCGCCTCGATACGAGACTTTCAAATCCTTTTACTATAGTCTTCTATATGGACTCATTCTATTCATAACAAGACTTTTGAATCCTTTTACTATAGTATTCCATATGGGTGATCACACTCTATCTAGGGAACCATATCTAATTCTAAAATTCTTCCAAGTTACTCTATTCATTTCGATTGGGAACCCTATCTTATCTTCCTTAATAATTTAAATTAAAATGTATTATACTTCTACCCCATTTCTATATAACCAAGGTATTATATTTCGTCTCTACCCACCACAGGATAAGTAACATCAAGAATGAACATTATATGCCATGGTATTGAGGAGGGTAAGATCCTACTTGATGGGAATTCTACCCAACTCTCAACATCTACCGCTGCTCTATCGAACCCGAATCTGAACTTGGCTTATGAACCCACTTACTGACCATGTTCAGAGAGAGGGCAAGGCTCCCATGGAGAGCCTCAAGCATGCCAAAACAAGAACAAGCTAGCGTTAATCAGACTCCTAATCGTTATGGTGCAGTGCCAGCAACTTTGACAAGCAGTCTACGATACCAAAACAACCGCTAGTGAGGATTCCTCCTCCTATGGTTATGTCCATTTTTTAGCCTAAAATCCTCAACAATCTTCTACTACTCCAAATAATTCAGTCCTTGAGGTAGCAGATCCTTGAGACAATTTTCAACATCCAATAACACATATGTTCGATTAGACCCGAGGAACAATATGAGTCTATAAAATAGGACAAAATATCATAGTAGAAATAATAAATAAATGTAAATAACAACAAAAAAACCTGAGCCAGATACAAAATACCTCCTTTATCAGCAGACTATCTCTACATGACCAACTACCTTGAGAGATCAATAGGTCCTCATGGGACATAACAAGGTACAGAAAAACATGCATAGTAAAGAGAACATCTATAAAATGAAGGGTAACTACCATAACCATCTAAGTGAAAATATGCAGTTGAGGGCAATACTAATACCGGGCCTAGCCGTACTGGCAATCACCCGTGGCACCGTGCAGTGATACTGATGGACGAACAAGTAAATAAAGCCATAGCTCTGTTACAGAGACTATGACCGCGAGTAAAATAACCAAGTCCCAAATATGGAAGCATTATCATGATTCTAGACGGACGAATATTTCGGTAGAGTCCACCCCTCCCCACGCTCTAATACTATCCAATCTAGTCATGTATGAATCACGTACCAATAACAAGTCACACGAGTACTACATGCTATCACAGAGTCCCAAGCCACGATCTCAAGTCAGACCCCGTATCATATCATCATCAAACATCGCGTCTGTGTCCTGTAGTCCATCGTGTCAATGAACACGACATAATGCACGCAATGCCTAATGTCGATATAGAATGTCAATAAAATGACATTCGCACCCAAATATTATAAGGATGCTAAATACCGACCAATCCTACGTCTTGAGAATAGTGAATGAGAATAATGCAACAATAAAAAGGAAAGATAGTAAACCGTAACATTGTCAAGTTATACTTGCATATAATCTCTGTCTGTGTGTACATCTGACCAACTCCAACATCCTCACTACTCCCGCCAAGTCCACCTATAGTAAATTTTCTATTATTAATAACTCTCTAACGAATTACCATATATGGACTTTCCATATGTGAACCATAATAATATCTATCCACCAAAGATAGTCATAATGTCTATACTACACAATATAACTTATAAACTACCAAATCTTTCTATAAAAGTTTTTTATTACAAACATAAAATATTCATTTAAAATTTGGAAAAATATTTATAAATATTTTATATCATTATTTATTATATTTTATTAGTAGAAAATCAAGTATAGAAGTACTAGGTTGATTCTATAATAATGTTCCTAGACTAGGTATATGATTTCAGTCCCGAAATAATAAATATTTATAAATATTTAATTGTGGAAAAATAAAAAAAAGGTAAAATTATATACTTATTATGAAACATGCACAATAATTAATTTGGTGATGATATACGAAGTTTCAAATCAATTGGACATATAAAACTCATGGATTTTTGTATTTCGATATTACGGTCAAATGTTCGAATTTTTAATAAATAGCAAACGAAACCAAAACACTAAAAAGTATATGCGTTGGAAATCTTTGGAAGTCTAGTTTCGAACCAAAAATATACGGAAGGTCGAAGTGGCCCATAAGTAGACAACTCACAACCAAACTGCTTTATTTCAGACAACTTTTCGTAGAACGGACGCCTCGGGTAAATCGTTTGGAACTGTGTGGGTGGCCCCTTGGACATGAAAGTAGACACAAAGATCTTTACATTAGTTTTTGTTTCATGAAAATATAATGTTGAAAAGTATACGAAACCCTAGATACAAAATAGTATACCTGCTGGAACGAATTCAGACTTAGATCCCAAACTTCTGTTGACTATTTAAATTTCGTAACTCCTCACAAGGTTGTCGTGGACCTTCGGGCTTGCTAGGACGTTAAGGAAAGGTCTTGGTTTCATGTTAGTAGTGGCCGTGGAGGATGAAATGTTGGTTTTGGTAGAGTTTCTATCGGGTACAAAGATTTATGCGCACATGAGATAGTCCAAGGGGGCCGCTCGGTTTTTATTTATTTAATATATAAAATAATCGTGAGGAAAAGAGAAGGGGCTAGAATTTAAGCTAGAAAAGGTCTTGGGAAAAATTTAAACTTGGTTTGGTAGGATTTGGAGAAGATTTGATAGTTTATCTCAAATGTGTATCTCAAAGAGATTTGATTGGGTCCAAATTAAAAAGTTGTTAAGGAGTTGGTTTAAAATAGATTTGAATCAATATGGATGACAATAATTCATAAAAAATTAGTACAAAATATGTCTAATAGGATATGGTACCCTAGAATAGGCTCCACGGGTCCCTAGTTGGACTAATTTTGGGTTGATGGAATTTTTGTGATCGATTTGAGTCCATTATGTCTATAGTTTCGACTTATGTGCCACTTAAAATTAAATAGTACATGGAAACCCAATTGATCGGCACACCATTTGTGTAGTAGGCACAAAAGAGGTCAAAACCATATATTGGGTTATTTGGGTTGGAACTGTTGACACAAAATCACAGTCAACCAAATATTGATAAAATTGACAATATGATACCTGTCATAATTTAATATGACACATCAAGACTGAACTCAGTACAAGATGAACGACGGCTTGTACCTACAGCGCACTATGTTTCGAGTCTATATTTTTACTTTTTTTGAGTCTAGACAAATGTAAATTGAGTTGCACTGAGTAGTTTGGGCCTATTCCTATCTCCAAGCCTTAAACCAAAAGCTCCACCTAAACCAACTAGCCAATTTAGCCCATTAGAACTATTCTGTCTTCTGGAGACAGAGTTCGGGCCAAACTTTGCCTCCACACAGAGGTCGGGCCGAATTTTGTCCCCTAAATTACAGGACCCTAATTTTTAGGGTTTGCTGTATGCTAGTTGTCCAACGGCCAAAAATTTGAATTCTTGACCCAGAATTTTGGCCGAATTCTGCCTATCCAAAACCCTATAAATAGGCCTTGAATTCTCACTTTTTCAATCATCCAATCTTCTCTTCTCTTCTCTCGAAAGCCTTATACAAGCCTTACCCTTCTCATCTACTAGCCACAAACTCCCTAAGCCTCAAAGTGCTCAGTGCTCTTCAGTTAGGAGTTTGTGCAAGAATTCAAAAAGTCACTTGGAAAATTCCAAGCATCGCCACTGCGATCTCTGTAAGAAGTTGACGTGCTCTTCTGAAGAAAAGGCACGGGATGTAACTACTATTTCACAGATAGTGGATTTAATCCTGAGCTAGAGTTCTCAGGCCTAGACTATTCCTCCACGAGGGAAACAAGGTTAAAATTGGCTGTGTTTGCGTATGTTTTCTCGCTCTTTAATTTCCGCATTTACTCTGATTATTTACTGTTGGTGAAAGAGTTTAATTTTTAATTGGATATTATTGTCATAAACTCTATTCACCCCCCTCTAGAGTTGCCTACTTGTTCTTCAATTGGTATCAGAGCTATGTTCTCTCAACAAGGACTAACATCCTAGAGCTGATCCATGGCAACCACACAACCCATGTTTTCTAATCACGGTGAAGGGCAGTCCACTTAGAACTCCCCTATTTGATGGAACAAACTACACCTATTGGAAAACAACGATGAGTTTTTATCTCAAGTTGCTAAACTTCGACCTGTGGACTATTGTTATCGATGGTTATAAAAAGCACGCCAGGATAGTTGTCAATGGTGATCTCGTCGAGAAACCCCACGACAAATATTCTGACGAGGAAAAGAAACAGGCGAGTCTAGACACGAGAGCTATTAATGTTTTATTTTGTGCAGTAGACAGGAATGAGTTTAACAGGGTCTCAATATGCACCATCTCTCACGAAGTATGGAGACTTCTAGAAGTGACGCATGAAGGAACCACCCAAGTCAAGGAGTCGAAAATAAGTCATCTCACTCAAGAATATGAGGCATTCAAGATGAAGCCTAATGAGACGATCACACAAATTTTTACAAGATTCCTCGACGTCATCAACCCCTTGTCATCTCTCGGCAAACAATATACAAATTATGAGAAGATCCGCAAGTTACTTAGGGGGCTACCAAAAATTTGGAACCCTAAGGTAACAGCTATCATAGAAGGCAATGATCTCACCATAATGTCTAAGGAGACTTTGATGGGAAAGCTGATGACTCACGAGCTTGACCTCAAAGACTTCGAAGAGCCTGCTCCAAAGGCAAAAGAGTTTGCCCTTAAAGCTCATCGTCAAAGGGCTGATCCTGAAGAGACTGATGACGACAATTCAGAAGGTGATGATCAAGCTCTCCTTGTCAGCAACTTCAAGATGTTCCTTCGCTTCAATCGAAGAAGGAAGGAATAACAAGAAGATGACAAAGAAGAACCAACATGCTACGGCTGCAAGAAGACTGGACACGTCCGAAAAGGCTGTCTATTCGCAAAGAAAAGCAACCGATATAAGAAGCCCTATAAGAAGTCTTCCTCAAGAAAATATGCCAACATAAGCATTTGGCATGAAAGTGAAGCTAGTGACTCCGAGGAAGAAATGGAATCCCCTCAAGACACCGCCAATGTATGCCTAATGGCAACATCCGATAAGGTAACTAGCGATACTCTCGATGATTTCACTTTTGATGAACTTGGCGATGCATTCAATGATTTACTAAATGACCACAAGAAAGTCATTAGTAAATATAAGCATGCCAAGGAGAAGATCAAAAGCTATGAAGTCGAGATTCAAAAACTCTCTTTTTTGCTTGATAATGTTAGAGACACTCCACCTACGGAAGACACTAATGAGATATCTAAGCTTAAGTTAAGCCTACATGATGCCGAAACACGTATTGAAAAGCAAACACATGAGATCACAGCACTCAACACTGAGCTTGCTGAAGAAAAGAATAGACACAAGATCTCTATTGCTAAAATTGATGGTTTGAATGCTAAGTGTAATGAACTGCATGTTGCCTCTAAGAAATTAGAGATTAGATTGGGAAAACAGGTTGCTCAACCTCAAACCCAATCACATAAGACACACACAAAGCACATGACTACTCAAAATAGTCAAACACGTCATCCACCTGCAACACGTAAACATACTTACATGTACACGCACTTTCATACAGCACACAAACCACATGTACATAGAAATTATTCTCATAACTATCATTCTACTGCGACACACAATCACCATGCCACACATAGATATAATCATCACTATGTTGTATATAGACAAAATCACCACCATGCTGCATATAGACATAACCATCATCCTGCTGCCACATATAATTACTATTCTGCTATTCCACACAATTCTCACCATGCTACATATAGACATCATCAACATGCTTCCAATATAAATAGACATGCTACTTGCACCTACTGTGGATTATATGGACACATCTTACCGCAATGTAGAATTAGGAGATTAGTTGATACAAATCTATATGCATGGGTGCCAAAAACTAACATTTTAGGACCCACAAGAACTTGGGTACCAAAGGTCACATCTACTCTTGATGTAGGTGGACCTTCCCTCTTCAACTAAAAGCAAGTAGATTCTCGATAGTGGATGCTCGCGACATATGACAGGAGACGCAAATCTTTTCGCATCACTATCGATGAAGAGGGAAGGATATGTATCCTTCGGCAACAACCTAAAAGGGTATATCATAGGTAATGGTACTATTGGTCATCCTCCTTCTCCTATAATAAATGATGTCTGCCTAGTGACCGAGTTAAAGCATAACCTGCTCAGCATAAGTCACCTTGCTGATCATGGATATGATATTAATTTTGGACAAAACAAATGCTATATTTATGACAGGTCAACGGGAGACATCGCTTTTGAAGGGATAAGAGAGGATAACATTTACATTTTCTATCTTTCTAGAGATACTAACAGTACAGGGAGATGCCTCTAAGCCCACAAGGATGAGAGATTATTATGGCACCAGCGTCTTGGTCATGCCAATATGGATACTATATCCAGGCTATCGACTAAGAAGCTAGTAAGAGGCTTGCCCGACATCACATTCAAAAGGACACGGTATGTACCGAATGTGAGTTAAATAAGGAAACCAAGTGCTCATTTCATTCCATAAACACTGTAAGTACTACTAGACCCTTGCAATTACTTCACATGGACTTATTTGGCCCTAGTAGAGTAGCCAGTCTTGGTGGAAAACTCTATGCTTTTGTTATAGTAGATGATTTTTCTAGATTTACTTGGGTTTTCTTTCTTACAAACAAAAGTGATGCTATTTATGTTTTCAAAATTTTTGCTAAAAAGGTTCAAAACGAAAAAGGCTACATGATCACTCGAATCCGAAGTGATCATGGAGGCGAATTCGAAAATACTGATTTTGAAAAGTTTTGCGATTCAAATAGTTTTGATCATGAGTTTTCTTGTGCTAGAACTCCTCAACAAAATGGTGTTGTGGAGCGGAAGAATAGGACTCTTGGCGATATGGCTAGAGTCATGTTGAATAAATTTTCACTTCCGAAATATTTTTGTGCTGAAGCTGTCAGTACAGCGTGCCATATTTTAAATAGGGTGCTCATTCGACCTATTACGAAGAAAACACCCTATGAGCTTTGGTTTGGAAGGACTACAAATGTTTCATATTTTAGAGTTTTTGGTTGTCGATGTTTTATCCTTAACACCAAAGACAACTTAGGCAAATTTGATGCCAAAGCTGACGATGGTATCTTTCTTGGCTATGCTGCCAAGAGAAAGGGATATAGAGTGTTCAACAAATGCTCATTAATTGTGGAAGAGTCTACAAATGTAACTTTTGATCAAGATAATAGTGCAGCAGCCACTCCTAACGATGATGTTGAGCCATCAACTTCTACGCCGATGAATACTACCACTGAAACCAATTCTCTGGGGGGGCTTGCCAAAAAAATTCTCTTTCAAGCCATCACATCCAGAAAACTTGGTAATAGGTAAGGTTTCACGCAGAGTAAGTACTCGATCATCGTTAAGAGACTCCATTGCTAGTACTGCCTTCATTTCACAAATTGAGCCTAAAACTATTTTAGAAGATTTTAATGATGAGTTTTGGATTTCTGCCATGCAAGAAGAAATCAACCAATTCGAGAGGAGCCAGGTCTGGGAACTTGTTCCTAGGCCAGCTAATCATTCGATTATTGGTACGAAATGGGTTTTTTTGCAACAAAGTAAATAAAGATGGTTCAGTTACACGCAACAAAGCTCGTCTAGTAGCTCAAGGATACAACCAAGAGGAAGGTATCGACTACGATGAGACGTATGCTCCTGTTGCAAGACTGGAATCCATTTGGATGCTTTGTGCATTTGCTAACTTTTAAAATTTTAAATTGTTTCAAATGGATGTTAAAAGTGCTTTTCTGAATGGATTTATTAAGGAGGAAGTTTTTGTAAAAGAACCCCCTGGTTTTGAAAATCATAAATTTCTCGACCATATTTTCAAACTCAAGAAAGCGCTATATGGCCTCAAACAAGCCCCTAGAGCTTGGTATGAACGCCTAAGCAATTTCTTGCTAGATAAAGGTTTTTTAAAAGAAAAAATTGACACTACACTGTTTATCAAATTTTTTCAAAACACTATTCTCTTAGTACAAATTTATGTATATGATATCATATTCGGTTCTACTAATAAAAATCTTTGCCAAGATTTTGCTAAGTGTATGCAGAACAAATTTGAGATGAGCCTGATGGGGGAGCTCACCTATTTCTTTGGATTGCAAGTCAAACAAACTTCGCAAGGAACTTTCATCAGTCAGTCAAAATCTACAAAGGATATGCTGAAGAAGTTTGATCTTGACAACGTCAAACCAATCAGCACTCCTTTGGCTACTTCGACCAAACTGGAACCTGATGAAAGCGGCAAACCTGTTAACCAACGTAAATATCGAGGTATGATTGGTAGTTTACTCTATTTAACTGCTAGTCGTCCCGATATCATGTTTAGTGTTTGTTTGTGTGCTCGCTATCAAGCTAGTCCCAAGGAATCACACATGTCGGCCGTTAAGCGTATCTTTCGATACCTTAAGGGTACTGTTACAGTGGGCTTATGGTATCCCAAATCCACATCCTTTGACCTCATCGGTTATTCGGATGCTGATTTTGCAGGATGTAAAGTCGACCGTAAAAGTACAAGCGGCACGTGCAAAGGCAAGGCTCTAGTCTCTTGGTTTAGCAAGAAGCAAAATTCCGTCATACTATCCACAACAGAAGCTGAATATATCGCAGCTGGTCGTTGTTGTGCACAAATTCTGTGGATGAAGCAAACCCTTGCAGACTACAACCTTTCTTTTATGCACATTCCTATATTTTGTGATAACACTAGTGCCATCAACCATACTAAGAACCCTATATGTCACTCACGCACGAAACACATTGAAATACATTACCACTTTTTGCGTGATCACCAGCAAAATGGCACTTTAAACCTAGAATTTATTGACACTGATCATCAGCTAGCAGATTTCTTTACTAAACCACTATCCGAAGAGCGTTTCAACTTTCTGTGTCATGAACTAGGAATTTTGGATGAAGCTATTATTCATTAAAGTAACCTGCGTAAATATCGATTATGTCTTGATTCTTTATGATGAATTTGCTATGGGTACAAGCCGAAAGGGTCCTTCTGACAACAAGGCGTAAAAGCTTAAGCGACACGGTGCACTAGTCCTCGGGACTACCACCTAGCTGGGATCCGGCCCCTGCAGCTACCCCATGGCAGCTTCACAATATTGAATTGTGGCATAATTCCTTGTTTATTACATGGTATACTTTTATTTATCACATGCTAAATTCAAATTTTCGAACTTCATTTTGATTCAGCTTTCACTTGTTGCAATTCTCTACTTGGATTTCTTACTTTTACATATTCATCTTTCCATTACTTTATTCTTATTTGTCTCATTCATTTTGTAACTTCATTTTTAGCCTGATTTCTATTCTAGCCACAGAACCCAGAATTCGGACCGAACTCTGCCTAAGACAGAGTTCTGGCCGAATTCGGTCTCGTCATTCTAGAACTGCATGCGGGCTCAGCCGCTGATATGAAATTGATCAATGTCCAGATTCCTTCCGACCATTCGAACCCCTAACATTATAACCAGGTTCTCCCTCTCTTTCTCCTCCATTGCCACCTTCTAAACATCTCAAAACACTTTCTTTTTAAACCCTACTTGCTGCTGCTGAGGATCTTATGTTTACTTTTTATGCACTATGGATTTCTAGTTTATGTAGTTGCTCTTTATTGTATTAGACTTCTTTATGTTCTATGACTCTTGAGACACTTGATGCAGTTTCTTAGTATTTTGGTGTGCTTGCCAGTTATTTCCATTTACAAATTCTCTGGTTGTTTGTGTTTGATAAATGACAAAAGGGGAGACTTATTTGATATTCATATTAATATTCATATTCATATTATCATATCATATTGTGTATCTGTGCTTTGGGAAAGCTTGTATTTATTAGGACAAAAGAACCGTTGGCTTACATCGAAGCAATGCTTACGGGGGAGCTATTGCTAGTTTCGCTCTGATTATGGGGGAGCTACTATTTTTTTTAAAGGTGTCCAGGTATGAACATTGAATATACAAATATCATTTTGTCAGTTATCAATATGGGGGAGATTGTTGACACAAAATCACAGTCAACCAAATATTGATAAAATTGACAATATGATACTTGTCATAATTCAATATGACACATCAAGACTGAACTAAGTATAAGACGGACGACGGCTCATACCTATAACGCACTATGTTTCGAGTCTGTATTTTTACTTTTCTTGAGTCTAGACAAATGTAAACTGAGTTGCACTGAGTAGTTTCGGCCTATTCCTATCTCCAATCCTTAAACCAAAAGCTCCACCAAAACCAACTAGCCCATTTAGCCCATTAGAACCATTCTGTCTTCTGGAGACAGAGTTCGGGCCGAACTCTGCCTCCACACAGAGTTCGGGTCGAATTCTGTCCCCTAAATTACAGGACCCTAATTTTTAGGGTTTGCTGTATGCTAGTTGTCTAACGGCCAAAAATTTGAATTCTTGACCAAGAATTCTGGCCGAATTTTGCCTATCCAGAACCCTATAAATAGGCCTTGAATTCTCACTTTTTCAATCATCCAATCTTCTCTTCTCTTCTCTTTAAAGCCTTATACAAGCCTTACCCTTCTCATCTACTAGCCACAAGCTCCCTAAGCCTCAAAGTGCTCAGTTCTCTTCAGTTAGGAGTTTGTGCAAGAATTTAAAAAGTCGCTTGGAAAATTCCAAGCTTGGAAAATTCCAAGCATCGCCACTGCGATCTCTGTAAGAAGTTGACGTGCTCTTCTGAAGAAAAGGCACGGGGGTGTAACTAGTATTTCACAAATAGTGGATTTAATCCTGAGCTAGAGTTCTCAGGCCGGGACGAGTCCTCCACGAGGGAAACCAGGTTAAAATCGACTGTGTTTGCGTATGCTTTCTCGCTCTTTAATTTCCATATTTACTCTGATTATTTACTGTTGGTGAAAGCGTTTAATTTTTAATTGGATTTTATTGTCATAAACTCTATTCACACCCCTCTAGAGTTGCCTACTTGTTCTTCAGGAACGATGTCGAGTCCCGAATAGAAATTAGAAAACAAGTCAAATGTTACGGTAAAGGCCAAAATGACTATTTTTACCCCAAAGTTGTGCAAAAAATATGTACTACAAGGGAAACATGTTTGAGCGGGATATGATATATCACAATGAAGGTGGATTCGTCTAGAACATGAATATAGAACTTTTTTTTGAGGAATTGGTCAATGTTGTGCTTCACAAATCAAAGCTACAGCAAAGTACCTATATAGCCGTAATTCAAAATAAAATATGGTTTAATATATAAAATTCATATAAAATAATTAAAAAATCTCCAAAAATTAGGGTTCTTACAAAGGTGTTGGTGTCGTGGATGGTAGCCACGACCATAGTGAGATGGGACGGTGGTAGATGGAGGAACGGGGGAAGTGTAGTGGCTTGGGGTTTCCAGTGGGTGCGACAAAGGTGATGGTGATGGTCGATTTTGGTGATGATCCAGGAGGCCATGGTTGGCCAGAGGAGGGAGACGAGGTGCTGGGTCTGGGAAATTGGTATGGCTAGAGACGAAAGAAAAGAAGATTGGATCAGATCGTGGTAGTGGTGCCGGAGAAGCACGTCACTAGGATGCGGTGGCTGTCCACGGCCGAAGGCGGCTACGACTAGGACATATTGATGGTTATATTAGGATTAGGGTTAGGGATTTGGTTGGGAATTGTGTCGGGTGTCCGATATAAAAATTATGGGTTGTGTTGAACACGTGTCCGGTGTGTCGGACACTGTGGAGAGATGAGTTGGATTTATATATAAAGAATACAATATAGTGGAAAGACATCCAGGGTCGGACCCGAGCTGTCACGGCTGATACGGTCAAGGTGGACACAGACACGGTGCACAGACACTTATGGGTGGATGGAAAAATAGGCTATAGAATTATTTGGGTTTCTAGAATAATAGCAAATAGAGCTTCTCCTTAAGTAGAAGGTGGGCTCGTAGTTAGATAAGGATTAGTAGTCCCTTCAACCCCTAGCAAATAAATCTCATATTTGATTTAAATCTGTTTAAAATTTAATTTAAAAAATCTAAACCCCAATTTAAATCACCATTAATATTTAAATATTAATATCAAATAAAATTTAAAATACCTTTTTTATAAATTATATATAATTTTAAGTAATTTTCTAAAATTAAATTTTACAAATATACATGAATTTAACTTCATGTACATCGCATGCAAAGTAGTACATGTTATTTACAAAGAAAACAATATTTTCTAATATTGTACATTTATATGTATAACAAATAAAATAACATATATATATATATATATATATATATATATATATATATATATATATATATATATATATATAAAATATATAAAAAAAAATTATATATATATATATATATATATATATATATATATATATATATATATATATATATATATATATATATATATATATATATATATATATATATATATACAAAATCTGGTGTGATCCATTTTACATACTCAAGCAAAATGAAATATATTTACCTTATATCATTTTGAAACAAAATATTTATTTCTTATATTTAAAAAATCTATAATAAAACTTTTATTTGAATAAATAAAAAAATAAGTATGTTGTATATACGTATTCATACTCGATGTATAAATACCATAAATTAAAAAAAAATATATATAGTGAAATTTTAGGGGGTTTACAATATGCCTAAATGAAGATGGAATCGTCTAGATCACACATATGGAATTTATTATGAGAAATTGGCAATTTTTGTGCTTCAAAAATCAAAGCTACGATAAAGTGTATTAAAAGTCAAAATTGAAAGTGGAAATATATTTAATAATAAATAATTATATTTAAAAAATAAAATAAGAAAATAAATATCCAAAATTTAGAGTGCTCACAATCTACCCACCTTAGAAAATTTTATTCTCAAAATTTAGAATATACTTACACTAGAACTTTGTAAAGTTATGGCAATAAAGGTAGTCTAGAACCTTACCGAAATCCTTGAATAAATGCATATTACGCTCCCGCATGGAATCCTCATGTTTCCAAATAGATTCTCCTGGAGAATTATACTTCCATGCGACCGAAACAAATCCGATAGTATGCCTCCTCGAAGTCTTCTCGCTGGTATCCAGTATCCCAACTGGCTGCTCTTCGTATCACAAACTGAGTCCAATGGTGATTCGGAATGGTCAACCAGATGACTGGGATCAGTCATATACCTCCTTAACTGTGAGACATAGAATACATCATGTACTCCCCATAGAGATGGCAAGACAGTATACCACTTCTCCAACACACTCTATAATGTCAAAGGACAAGTATTTTAGAGGTAAGGCTTCTAACTTTACTCTCAGGTCTTTATCTATGACTAACCACAAGGATAGAAAAATTCACAATTACTCCATGAACTCTGTTATTCCTTTAAGTGCTTTATTATACTCCTATAAGTCATATAACACACCCATTAGCAATCTATACTATTCTTACAAGTGCGCATAACCATTTTACACCTATCTACTGGGTAAAGGTCGAGGCTGAGCTAAATAGATACATAAATCTATTAGTCAATTTCCTAGTCCTGGCCTTTTATTTCAAGGATAGTCGTACCATATATAAAGATGATCGCCTATTCTAACTCATACCTTCCCACTCTATCTAATACTCTTAGATCACATTTCGTCTTGATATTATCACTAGATAGTCACTTTTCTAGTACTTCTACTCTAGGTCCTATCTTAGGAAAAATGTAGCAAGGTTTAGTCTAATGATTCCAGGTTGCTCGCTAGGGTTGGGCCTTATACTGAACTATATTCCGACTTACGCCTTGGGGTTATGTATAAAATTCTACCCACCTTAACAAATTACCTAGTCCTATAAAGCATGACTTCCTAGATTCTCTAAATGAAACTTCATAATATAATGTTTTTCACAGACTTAGGTCCCGGCTTTAGTACAAGGCTAACCAGACCATTCTACCAATAACAAAAGTCTCCAGTCATACTTTCTGAAGTCTACCACAAGGGCAATCCTATTTTTGCTTAGAAAACTACAACTAATGCTAAAGTTTATCTGTATAATCTCTCAAATCGTATCTTTACTTATCAATAAAAGTTCTATCTTAATTTCCTAACAAATCTCTATGGATACGTACCCTCTATCCTATGATAAAATAAAATCTGAATGGTTCATTAAGCACAAGTATTCGTCCTTCCAAATAGGAAAAGACGAGAGTCCAAATAAGAACTTATTTAGAGGATTTGACAAAGCCATCGAGTCATACAAACTTGGACCAGTCACTGACACATAGAATTTTAAGAACAGTTACAAATATAGGATTGCTGATTTCTACGTCATTGTCAACAAATTAATTTTTGATTATGAACAATAACTGAGGTTGCTTAAGTAGGATAAAGGATAATTTTGGAACTATAATTCTATGACCTCATTAGTGGACGATAAGAGTTATGAAAATTTTTGATATTAGAAGACCCCGACAAATTTAGACGTAAAAGTCTAGGAGAATTTATATGGATACCAATTAGATAAAGGATCTTAGGATGAAGATTAGGAAACAAGTTTAGCCTTAGTTGATAATTAGTGACTTGGATTCACGAAGAGGGTTTAGTGATGGAGAGTTTGATTATTAGACAAAGGTGAATACCTTGGAGGATGAAAATTCTATTTTTGTTGATTGTGGACATGTGCAAGAAAATGGAAGGAAAACGATTTCGTCACGACCAGAAGAGCAAGAGCAATTCCTATCATCATTTGCTTCGTCTTATTAACTCTGTTCTACTTACATCCATCAAACTACCTCATATCTAGACCTGCTAGCTACACTTTGAAACATCTTGAATTCTCGTATCTCTCTACTTGGGAAAGGCCGAAGAAGTATCGTAATCATCTCGCTTGAAAAGGATGGAATTGTTATCATGTGGTGACCCTGGTAGGAATATGAAATGTTGGACGTAGAGGTAAGATTAGTAGGATAGAGATATGACTGAGATTAGAAACAAAATTAAGAGTCCGATAGTATCAATTTGGAAACGATTACATTTACAGAATTAATTTGAGTATAGATTACTTTAAAGAACGTAGGAGGATTTCGAGAAAGAAGAACAATAAAATATACATTAATGGTGAGAACCGTAAAATACATGTTGTATTTTTAAAACTGATGAGAATATTCAAGGACGATTTAGGTTTAAGAAAATTTAGATATTTTCAAGTTACTAACTCTTGAGATATTTGTTATCGATTAAGGCTAGGATACTAAAATTAGGAATCCAAAATACATGGAAAGAAGATTATAACTGCGTGCGGTGATGATACGAAATTGACTAAAGGATTGGTAAAAAAATGACTAAGAACTGGTAGAATACGAAAATTTTGAATTACAGAAAAATTTAAAGGCTCTTGTGGGACTTCTAAATTTTAAGAAGGATAATACTTGATGGTATAAAATTGAAAGATATGTGGAAGTTGATTTTAAATATTAGGGATGGTAGTGGCATTAGATTTGAGTGATACGAGGAGTATGACTTGAACAATGTTCAGGGATTTTAGAACCCTGATTCAGAGATTTCAGATCCAAATTTAGACATGGTGGAGGAATTTGGACTTTCTAGATGACCAGGTTGATAATGGATTATGGAATCGAGGAAAGTAAAAGAATTGAGGAGTGATAACAAGTGTATGTTTTCTGAGTAGTGCCTTGGAATAAAGGTCAAGCCTATAATAGTAATAGAAGAGTTAATCTTTGAGATTTAAGATCATGATTGTTAGAAGTGCTATATCTAGACTTGTAATATAAAGGTATAATTGGGAAATGGTGACCGGATAATCTTGGTAGTAGTCGAAGTAGAGTAAGATGATTACCTTGACTTCCTTCTGCAAATCCTATCTTTGCTTTTCCTATCCTAGTAGAAGAAAGTTGATTTCTCTATCCTTGAATCGTTCCTTGAACATCAATATCACTAAATTTTATCTACTTTGAGCATGACCAATCGATTTTGTTCATCTCCTTTATCGTGCCAACATTTTTGATTCTTGACTATACTCAAGTAATTTTAAATCCGATCGTGACCTAGATTTCCATCCTTTTGATGCTTGTACTTAGACTTCGATTTTGTTTCTCATCGTGTCTAAATCCTGTTTTAATCAAGAATTGATTAACCTTATCTTCGATTTCGTCACAATTTCAATTATTTGAATTATAATCGTGTTTGGAATTCAATATTATTATCACTCGTGCCTAAAACATAGATTAAAATTCTTAATGTTGCCTAAGTTCTGTTTAAATCGCATTTAGATTTTATACTATTCTTGATTATACCTGAACTTTCATGTTTGATCGTGCCTAGATGGCCTGGCATGACTAGACGACTTTGATTCTAATGACCGTGTTTCTAACGATAGTGACTATAGGTATTACTTTTTATCTAAATCGAGCCTAATTTTTTTGATTTCGATCAAGACTATATGATTTTAATTATGAATCTAGTCGTGACAGAATTAGGATTCTGATCATGTCTGAACAATTTTTTGTTCATGCCTAGATTTCGATTCTCTAGTTGTCC
This sequence comes from Iris pallida, assembly GCA_029216955.1. NCBI lineage: Eukaryota > Viridiplantae > Streptophyta > Magnoliopsida > Asparagales > Iridaceae > Iris > Iris pallida. The sequence continues at coordinate 2,597,612 of JANAVB010034420.1, forward strand.
GTGCTTAGGTTTCATTCTTAACAATGCCTAGATTTTAAATTCCATAACATTATCCTAGATCATGCTAAGTGATTTTAAATCATTCCCAAATTTCTAATCACGTCAGAGCTTTGATTGTTGTTCATGGCTTAAGTAATCTTGATCATTAGATTTTCGATCGTGCCAATAAGACCTTGACTTCAAATCTTGATTGTTTCCAAAAATTTATTATCTTTGGTCATACCTGAGTTTTGATCTTGATCGTGCCCGTGTGACTTGAATCTGATTTTTATTAAGCCATGACACCACTGATCATTCCATACTTGCATTTTGATTATATCTTTGATTTCACTAGCCGTGACTGAGATCGTGCCTAAATAACCTGAGTTTATTTCTAAATCGTGCCTATATAATATTGTTCATACTCCAATTTTATCGTGCCAAAATGATTATTTGTGCATAAGTTGTTTTGAATTGATTATCTTGATTGTGTCAAAGCCATCGTTCTTTGGTCGTACCTCCCTTAACCGAATCCTGAAAGTTTCCCAAAATTTTATATTTTCTATTTTACTAATTTTTTTTCTAATATGTTGAAAATCATGAATATTAATATGAAGTATATTTTCGAAATCATAATGTGCTATATAGGTACTAAGTTCATGATTTTAGGGTATTGGCTTTACAAAACTATATTATGTGAAATTTATGAGAGATAATTTCCTGACCATTTTCCTGAATTTTTATAAGTTATAAATATTTACTTTTGTATAAAGAATAATTTGTCGAAATATTATTTTTAAATAAATATACTTTTATTACTATTTTATTTTTATTTAATTTTATAGTTTACAATAATTTGTAAGCTATTCTATTTTCCTTCGGATTGGATTAAGACCATTTTAGACATAGTTTTAGCCTACCAAGTTTGGACTTGGAACTTAGGCTAGTCCATTTTATTTTAGCCTACCAAACCTCAGGGTTTGGATTATGGGCTTGGACCTTGAGTTTAGCTAGTGGTTGGGTAATTAGTAGCCAATCGATAATTAGCTAGTAATTAGTTAACTAGTTAGATTAGTTAATAATTAGTGTTAGTTGCTAGTGGTTAGTGGTTTCGAATATTTCTTCCTACACCTATTACAATTTACAACCCTGGCACTAGGGTTTGTTGATCATCCTACACTACTCCTATATAATATTGGGGACTCTCCAATATTTTACATAGCAATTTAGACACACACACACACACACTCTCTACTCTCTCTGTCTGCTCTAACAGCCTATCCGCCACTCCCTTTATTGTTCCGACCCTGCCACCCAAACCCAACCCTTTTACGGCCAATCTCGGCCGAGCTCCGTCGACCGGCCGAGCTCTCCACCACCACAGCATCACCATCATCACATTTTTATCACCCTATCACCCCTGCCAAGCCCCTGCCACCACCTCTCCATTCCTCCTATCCCCAGCACCACCACCACTACCACCACGACGAACTTCGACCAAATCCCTTCCTCACCACCAGACATGTCGTCGCCTTATTCTTTGTGTTTCTACCGTCACAGCCATGTCCATCTTCTTCACCACTGCCTCCTCCGACCACACCACTACTATGACCGCCACCAGACCCGGCCATCTTCACCCAGACCATAACCACCATAGGCAACTCTGACAGATCTCCATTACAGAGCACGCCATCCTTTTACTGCCTCTCCTCCGTCGTACGACCGCGTCGACAAGTAGCGAGCACGGAGAGTTGCCGTACCACTATCTGCATCATCACCAACTACATGATAGCACCAACCGCTCAACCACCAGCACAACCACCATCATAGAGAGAGAGAATACTCACCTGGCCATGCTCTACCACCACCCATCGCCTACGACCTCACGTGGCCGACCTTGGTATCTCGATCAGTGAGCCCCTTCATAGCACCACATCAAGCCACTGGCGACTACTCGTCGTTGCTCCTCCACCGCACGGTGGAGCCAGATCCACTAGGCTGTGCCAGATCCGTCCAAGCTAGCCGCCGTCTATGGCTACCTAGCTAACCTCCATCGTCCCCTCCGCTCGGTGCCTCAGCCCCGATGTACTCATGGAGAGCGCCCCCTCTTCCTACCTTGTGCGTTTGTGCCTACGGTCGGTCGTCGCGCCCCGCGAGTTGTCCCGACCTTGATCGGGCGATGAGACCCTTCGGCCACCTTTCTCTGGCCAGATCCTGTTGGATATGACGCTTTAGCCTTCGAAGCAGACCCCAGCATGCCCCTCCTCCTCTGCCTCCATGTCAGCGCCCCATTGTTGGAGCCAGCCACAGGAGCGCTGTGAAGTTACGTGTAGGCAACTCTAGAGGGGGTAAATAGAGTTTGTGTCAAAAATAACCAATTAAAAATTAACTCTATGCCAGTCTAGAAGCAACTTCCAATAGAATAAATAATCGTAGTAGTAATGCAAAAATTAAGAGAGATCAGAAGAGCATATGCAAACACAGTGATATAACCTGGTTTCCTTCATGAAGGACTAGTCCATGCCTGAGAACTCTCATTCAGGATTGAAATCCAGTATTTGTAAAATAGGGTACACACACGTGCCTTTACTCAGAAGAGCATGCCAACTTCTTACAACTTCGTAGAGGCAAAACTTGGAATTGTCCAAGTGACTTCTTTACAAATCTTGTACAAAAACTTTTAGCTGAATCGCACTGAGCAGCTTAGTGCTTAGGAAGTTTTGTGGCTAGTAGATTAGAAGAGTAAGGCTTAGAATAAATAAGGCTTAGAAGATTGAGAGTGAGAGATGATTTGAAATGAGAGAATTCAAGCCCTTTTTATACTAGTTAGGGGAGGTAGAATTCGGCCAGAATTCTGTCACAAATATTCAAAAATTTGAACATTGGATAGCTAGTAGCATGGTGTTCCTAAAAATTAGGTTACTGAAAATTAGGGGGTAGGGTTCGGCCTGAGTTCTGCCAAAGGCAGAGTTCAGCCCGAATTCTATCTACCTTGGGCCAGAAAGTCTACATGGGTTAGATTAGTTTGGTTTGGTTCGGGGATTGTTTTTTTTTGTATGGTAGAGTTTGGAGAAGTAAATCTAGGGGTTGAGATGACTCAGTGCGACTCAACGTACATGTTCCCAGACTCAATAAATTAAAAAAATTACATACTGAGTATAAGTACATTTGTAATGTAACAACTTTGTCAATGATGTTTGTCTTGAACTTGATACGTTCTGTCTTAAACATGATGTGTCATATTGGATCATATCAGAAATCATTTTGTTAATTCTCTAAATTAGGTTGACTGTGATCCAGTTTGGGTCAACAATCTCCCCCATTTTGATAATTGATAAAATTATATTTGTATGTCGCAATATTCATACCTGGACACATGTTGAAGGGAGTAAAATAATTTGTACGTATGAACTTGCTCCCTCGTAAATAGATATGTCAGCTCCCCCGCAAATAGATATTTCCGTTTTCGTCCTGATACAAAGTTCTTATCCAAGCACAACATAATTCACAATATCACATCCAATATCACATCATATACAAGATCACATCAAATATCTATTATTCTCCTCCTTTGTCACTTAGCAAAATATAGCATAGCTCCCCCGTAAAGAGATAAAAGATAGACAAAGTGAAGAGAGCAATCACACAACAATAACCATAACCAAATTTTTATAGAGACAACTAGCAGTTTTGATAATCCAAAAGAAAGAAACTCGCAGTCATACATATAAAGTAAAATAAAAGCATAGTAGAAATAGTACTAAAGTCATGAAATGATAAACTACAAAGCAGAAACTAAAAAGCATCAGCAGCAGCAGCAGCAGCAAGTAGGAGACCATAGCCATCACAGAGCATGATAATAGGATGGACCGGCCGAATAGGATGGCTCGCTGGCAGAGCGACGAGGATCAACAAACGCAAGATCAGGATCCAGATACTACAGGGCCCAAGGGTCGTCAATCCGGTAGCCTTCGTGAGAAGGGTCACGACCCGTAGGAAAGGGCATAGTGGGATGCCAAGCCATGTTGTACTGGATGTCATGCAGGGTATTGTTGATGGCACTCATCAGAAGAGTTGTCCTATAGTCCAGCTGAGTATAGCGATCGTCTTCCAAATGGAAGCGGTCATACAACATGTCTCTAATGGAGTCGTGGGTGGCAGGTGGCTTAGGCTGAGGGGCATCAGAGTCAAAAGACTCATCCTCAACGGGAGTAGGAGGAACAGGTGCAGGAGCAGTCCTTCGAGCCTTAGAGATATAGGCAGGAGCTTTTAGAAACTGACACTCGTCTAAAGGAATATGGAAGGCAGCAAAGATCATATGAAGATAAATAGCATAGACAAGCGATTTTGGCTTATTTCTTGCACGAATTATCCAGTCCATCATCGTGTGTGGAAAATTAAAAGGGATGGTGAAGTGTAGATAATATAGGGCCATAATCTTACGGTAAGTGACTTCATTAGTAGATCCAGCTTTGGGCAGGATCGAAGAGAAAATGAAGCGATAAAGTTCATAAAAGTGGTTGTTGAGATACTTGGCACGAAGTTTAGAGGGTGAGTATTGGGTGCACACATCATATCCTTAAAGCCCTATTGTGTTATATCGCCAACAAATTGGAATTCCCGAGCATCGACAATGCACTCCCAAGAATTGGGGTCAGGGAGTTCTAAATATTCAGCCAAGTCAAAGTAGTCGAACACAATATTGATGCCGGCGACCCGAGAATAGATTTTATGTTCATCATGGATCATGTTGCAATAGAACATTTAAATAGCATTGAGATAGATAAGTGAAGATGTAGATACAAGTTCATCAAGACAGAGGTCCTTAAAGTTAGGATCAAATTCAGAAAATATGGCAAAATTGATGGGATGTCGCGGCATAATACTACGTGAGCGAAAATCAGGATACCACTAATTAGAGGATTCTAATGAAATAAAAATGTGCTCATTGTAAGTATTGGCATAGGAAGAAGGAGGTGGGTTGAACAATAGGTGAACGGAATTATGAGGAGGAGAAGGAGGATTGGATGATGAAGCTCCTTCGGTCCTAATCCTCTTTCCTCTCTTGAAAAGTCTAGGAGCCATTGATAAAAGCCAATGAAATAGAGATGGAGAACAATAAGAGATATACCTAAAAAATAATTGATGAAGATGGAAGATAATCACCCAAAAGCTTTGATTCTTGAGTTTGGAGAGTGGAGAGCACCAAAATAGAGATTTCTAGGGTTAGGGTTTTGGCAAAATAAGGTTGAGAGAGATGGAAGATGATGCCAATGAAGAGAGAGATTACAAATTCGTGGTTTTATAAAGTAGGGCCGGCTGCACTAACAAAACATGTGCCCTTGATCAAACAAATTAGACGGACAGGAATGGCTGCATATTCTGGAACTCACCACACAGAGTTCGGCCCGAGCTCTGTGAAGGTGTGTCCAGAGCTCCAAAAAGTAAAAAAAATGGTGACATGATAGAGAAAAGATGGTCTTGAATTAACAATAATAGATTTTATAAGCCATAAAACAAATGGAACATGCGACAAACTTTGTGAATCATTAATCAGTACATGTGAATCGCCTCAGGTTAGATGTAGGGGCTAGATTCCAGCTAGCGGTAGTCCGAAGACACTAGGCACCGTGTCGCTTAGGCTTTTACGCCTTGTTGTAAGAAGGGCCCTTTCGGCTTGTACCCAATACAATCCAACATGTACGATTTTGATTTAACAATTATTTGTGCAAGTAAGACTTATTGTATGACATTTTCATCCAAGATTCTAATTTTCGACGAAAAAAGTTGAAATGCTCTTCGACAAGTGGTTTAGTGAAAAAGTCTGCTAGCTGATGATCAGTTTCAATAAACTCAAGATTAATAGTGCCTTGCAAATAATGATCTCATAGAAAATGGTATCGTATCTCTATGTTCTTAGTACATGAGTGACATACTGGGTTCTTGGTCAGGTTAATTGCACTAGTGTTATCACAGAATATAGGAATGTGCTTAAAAGATAAATTATAGTCTGCAAGGGTTTGTTTCATCAACAAAATCTGAGCACAACAACATCCTGCAACTATTTGCTCAGCTTCTGTTATAGATAGTGCTACAGAGTTTTGTTTCTTGCTAAACCAAGAGATGAGAGCTTTTCCTAATAAATAACACGTGCTGCTGGTACTTTTATGGTCGACTTTGTATCCAACAAAATCGGCATCGGAATAACCGATTAAGTCAAAGGATGTGGTTTTGGGATACCACAAGCCCACCATAACAATGCCTTTAAGGTATCGAAAGATACGCTTAACTGCGATCATGTGTGATTCCTTAGGGTTGGCTTGATAACGAGCACATAGGCAAACACTAAACATGATATTGGGACGACTAGCAGTTAAATAGAGAAGACTACCAATCATACCTTGATATTTATGTTGATCGACTGGTTTGCCGCTTTCATCAGGTTCTAATTTAGTTGTAGTAGCCATCGGAGTACTGATTGGTTTGACGTTGTCAGGATCAAATTTCTTCAACATGTCCTTTGTACACTTTGATTGGATGATGAAGACTCCTTGTGAGTTTTGTTTGACTTGCAATCCAAGGAAGTAGTTAAGTTCTTCCATCATGCTCATCTCAAACTCATTCTACATACACTTGGGAAATTCTTGGCATAAAACCTCATTAGTAGACCCAAAGATGATGTCATCCACATAAATTTGCACTAAGAGAATGGTGTCATCAATTGATTTTATAAAGAGTGTCGTGTCAATCTTCCCTTTTGAAAAGCCCTTTTCAAGTAAGAAAGTGCTTAGGCGTTCATACCAAGCTCGAGGGGCTTGTTTGAGGCCGTATAGAGCTTTCTTAAGCTTGAAAACATGATCAAAAAACTTAATAGTTTTTAAAACCAGGTGGTTGCTTTATGAAAACTTTTTCTTTAATAAAACCATTTAGAAAAGCATGATTCAAGTCGTGCAACTGGAGCACACGTCTCATCGTAGTCGATACCTTCCTCTTGGTTGTATCCTTGAGCTACTAGACGTGCTTTATTACGTGTGACTGAACCGTCCTTATTAATTTTGTTACAAAAGACCCATTTAGTACCAATGATCGAATGATCAGTAGGTTTAGGAACATGTTTCCAAACCTAATTTCTTTCGATTTGGTTGAGTTCTTCTTGCATTACAGATATCCAAAATTCATCAAAAAAGCTTTTAAAATGTTTTGGGTTCTATTTGAGAAATAAATGCAGTGCTAGCAATAGAGTCTCTAACAGATGATCTAGTACTTACTCCTTTTGATATCTCACCTATTACCAAGTTTTCTGGATGTGATAGTGGAAAACAAAACTTCTTTGGTAAGCCTTCCAGAGAACTGGTTGCAGGTGTTGTATCCACAGGTGTAGAAGTTGATGATTTGATGTGTATGTCATCGTCATCATCGAGAATAACAATTGTACTATTATTCTCATCAAAGGTTACATTAGCATATTCTTCAACAATAGTAGAGCGCTTGTTGAATACTCTGTATCCTTTACTCTTGGCAGCATAACCAAGAAAAATACCTTCGTCAGCTTTGGCATCAAACTTGCCTAAGTTGACTTTGGTATTTAGGATGAATCATCCACAACCGAACACTCAAAAATAAGAAATAGTTGGTATTCTACCAAACCAAAGTTTATAGGGATTTTTCTTCAAAATAGGTCGAATCAAAACCTATTTAAGACATGGCATGCTGTACTTACTGCTTCCCCCCAAAAATATTTTAAAAAAATTGATTCAATATGACTCTAGCCATATCGCCAAGAGTCCTATTCTTTCGCTCTACAACACCATTTTGTTGGGGAGTTGTAGGACACAAAAATTTATGATTAAAACTATTTGAATCACAAAACATTTTGAAATTGGAGTTTTCGAATTCGCCGCCATGATCATGATTCAAGTAATCATAAATCCTTTTTCGTTTTGAACCTTTTTAGCAAAAACTTCAAAAATAGAAATAGTATCACTTTTATTTAAAAGAAAAAAACCCAAGTAAACCGAGAAAGGTCATCAACAATCATAACGGCGTAGAGTTTTCCACCAAGACTGGCTACTCTACTAGGATCGAACAAATCCATATAAAGAAGTTGTAAGGGTCTAGTAGTACTTACAGAGTTGATGGATTTAAACGAGGATTTAGTCGTCTTATTTTTCTGACATTCGGCACATACCGTATTGTTTTTGCATGTGATATCCTGTAGTCCTCTTACTAGCTTCTTGGTTGACAGTCTTGATATGGTATCTATGTTTGTATGTCCAAGACGCATGTGCTATAGTAATCTTTCGTCCTTGTGAGCGTAGAGGCATCTTCCTGCATTGTTAGTATCTTTTGAGAGATAAAATATATAGATGTTATCTTCCCTTATTCCTTCAAAAATAATGTCTCCAGTCGATCTATCATATATAGAGCATTTAGTTTTTCCAAAATTAATATCATATCCTTGGTCAGCAAGGTTACTAATGCTGAACAAGTTATGCTTTAACTTTGTTACTAAACCGACATCTTTAATGACGGGAGAGGGAGGATTACCAATAGCACCTTTACCTATGATATAGCCTTTCATATTATTGCCGAAGGATATGTATCCTTTCCTTTTCATCGATAATATTGCGAAAAGTTTTGTATTTCCAGTCATGTATCGTGAGCACTCACTATCGAGAATCCATTTGCTTTTAGAAGATGAAGGAAGGTCCACCTACACCACGAGTAGAAGTGACCTTTGGTACCCAAATTCTTGACGGTTCTGAAAGGTTAGTCTTTGGTACCCATGCATATAGTTTTAAATCAACTAGTCTTCTAATTCTATAATGTGGTGAAGTGTGTCCATGTTTACCATAGTAGTGACATGTAGCATGTTTATTAGTGTTAGGTGAAGGATAATAGTGATGTCTATGTGTTTGTCATGCTGAATGAGAACGTGTGTTCATAAAAGCATGTCTGTGTGTGCCATGTGTATGTGTGGGTGTTTGTCGTGCTGCAAGTGAATATGTGTACATAAAGGCATGTTTGTGTGTAGCATGAGTATATGTGTCTTTCTTTTAACGTGTATTTTTGTGTTGAGCAATCTTTTGTCTTGTATACGTATGGTGACTGTGAGATTAGGTTTAGGGCTAAACAACTTGTTTCTCCAGTCTGATATCTAATCTTTTAGAGGCATTGTACATATCATCATACTTGGCAGTCAAGGCGTACAGCAGCAATATTATACTTCTTTTTTTCGTCTGAGAGTTCTTTATTGAGTGCTGTAATATCACGTATTTGTTTCTCAATACGAGATTCGGCATCGTGTAAGCTTAATTTAAGCTTGGATACCTCCTCAGTGTTCTCCGTGGGTGGTGTGTCTATAATATTATCAAGTAAACATGAAAGTCTATGAATCTCAACTTCGTGAGTCTTGATCTCATGTTTATACTTGCTAAGTAACTTCTTGTGATCTTCAAGTAAGTCACTAAAGGCATCTCCAAGTTCATCAAAAGTAAAGTCATCAAGTGGATCATTTGTTACCTTTTCGGACGTTGCCATTAGACAGGCGTTTATAGTATCTTGGGGAGTGTCTTCTTCATGTTATGAGTCACTAGCTTCGCTTTCGTACCAGATGCTTGTGTTGGCATACTTTCAAGAAGATGGCCTCTTGTACGATCTTTCATATCGGCTCCCTTTCTATGCTTCAGGATAGTCTTTCTTGACAACCCTATCTTCTTACAGTCGAAACAGATAGGCTCTTCATCGTCATCTTTGTGTTGTTCCTTCTTGCTTTGGTTGAAACATAGAAACTTCTTGAAGTTGTGAACCATGAGCACTTGATCATCACCATCGGAGTCATCATCGTCTATTTTTTCTGGAGCAGCCTTTCGACGATGAGCTCTTAGAGGGATTTCTTTCTTCTCTGGAGCCGTTTCTTCAAAGTCCTTAAGGTCGAGCTCATGCATCATTTGTTTGCCCACCAGAGTTTCTAGAGACATGGTGGTGAGATCATTGCCTTCGATGATTTTCGTGGCTTTGGGGTTCCAGTTCTTCGTTAATCCCATTAGCACCTTACGTATCTTCTCATGGTTGGAGTAGTCCTTACCGAGGGAAGATAAAGGGTTGATGATGTCGAGGAATCTAGTGATCATTTTTTGATCGTCTCATTGGGCTTCATCTTGAATGTTTCGTACTCCTGTGTTAGTCGACTGATTATTGATTCCTTGACTTGAGTGGTTCCTTCATGAGTCACTTCTAGAAGCTTCCATACTTCGTGGAAAGTGGAACACGTAGAAACCCTGTTGAATTCAGTCCTGTCTATTGCACAGAAGAGAGCATTAATAGCCCTAGCATCTAGACTAGCCTGTTTCTTTTCTTGATCAGTATATTTATCGTAGGGTTTCTCTATGAGATTCCTCTCAACAATAATTCTAGTAGGCTTCTTATAACTATCTGTGATTATGGTTCATAAGTCGAAGTCTAATATTTTAGGTAGAAACTCATTCGTGTCTTCCAGTAGGTGTAGTTCGTTCCATCAAATAGGAATGGCCTATTAGTGGACTGTCCTTCACCATAGTTGGTAAATATAGGCTGTATGGTTGGCATGGATCAGCTCTAGGATGTTAATCCTTTATCAAGAGAACAAAGTTCTGATACCAATTGAAGTTACATGAAGGCAACTCTAGAGGGGGATGAATAGAGTTTGTGTCAAAAATAACCAATTAAAAATAAACTCTATGCTAGTCCAGAAGCAACTACCAATGGAATAAATAATCAGAGTAGTAATGCAAAAATTAAGAGAGATCAGAAGAGCATACGCAAACACAGCGATATAACCTCCTTTCCCTCATGGAGGACTAGTCCAGGCCTGAGAACTCTCGCTCAGGATTGAAATCCACTATTTATGAAGTAGGGTACACACACGTGCCTTTACTCAGAAAAGCACTCCAACTTCTTACAATTTCGCAGAGGCGAAACTTGGAATTATCCAAGTGACTCTTGTACAGAAACTTCTAGCTGAATCACACTGAGCACCTTGGGGCTTAGGAAGTTTTGTGGTTAATAGATTAGAAGAGTAAGGCTTAGAATGAATAAGGCTTAGAAGATTGAGAGTGAGAGATGATTTGACATGAGAGAATTCAAGGCCTATTTATACTAGTCAGGGGAGACAGAATTCGGCCAGAATTATGTCCTAAATATTCAAAATTTGAACGTTGGACAGCTAGTAGCATGGTGTTCCTAAAAATTAGGTTTTTAAAAATTAGGGGGCAGAGTTCGGCCTGAGTTCTGCCTAAGGCAGAGTTCGGCCCGAATTCTATTTATCTTAGGCCAGAAAGTCTATATGGGCTAGATTGGTTTGGTTTGGTTCAGAGATTGTTTTGTTTTGTATAGTGGAGTTTGGAGAAGTAAGTCTAGGGGTTGAGATGACTCAATAAGACTCAATGTACATGTTTCTAGACTCAATAAATTAAAAATTTATAGACTGAGTACAAGTACATTTGTAATGTAACAGCTTTGTCGATGACGTTTGTCTTGAACTTGATACGTTCTGTCTTGAACTTGATGTGTCATATTGGATCATATCAAATATTATTTTGTTAATTCTCTAAATTAGGTTGACTGTTATCCAGTTTGGGTCAACAATCTTCCCTATTTTGATAATTGACAAAATGATATTTGTATGTCGCAACATTCATACCTGGACACATGTTGAAGGGAGTAAAATAATTTGCACGTATGAAGTTGCTCCCCCGCAAATAGATATGTCGGCTCCCCCGTAAATATATATTTTTGTTTTCGTCCTGATACAAAGTTCTTATCCAAGCACAACACAATTCCTAATATCACATCCAATATCACATCGTATACAAGATCACATCAAATGTCTATTATTTTTCCCCATTGTCACTTAGCAAAATATAGCATAGCTCTCCCGTAAAGAGATAAAAGATAGACAAAGTGAAGAGAGCAATCACACAACATTAACAATAACCAAATTTTAATAGAGACAACTAGCAATTTTGATAATCCAAAAGAAAGAAACTCGCAGTCATACATATAAAATAAAATAAAAGCATAGTAGAAATAGTACTAAAGTCATAAAATGATAAACTACAAAGCAGCAAGTAGGAGACCACAGTCGTCACGGAGCATGAGAACGGGACAGATCGGCCGAATCGGATAGCTCGCTGGCAGAGCGACGAGGATCGACATACGTAGGATCAGGATCCAGATACCGCATAGCCCAAGGGTCGTCAATCCGGTAGTCTTCGCGAGAAGGGTCCCAACTCGTAGGAGTAATGATATTTCATAATTAGTATTTAAATACTAAGGAGTATATCTATACATACAATATTATAATTAGTTTTTAAATACTAAGTAGTAATGATATTTTATTTCTTATAATTAATATGGTTGTGATATAAAAATATGTCTATGAACGTTTTCTAAACTATTTTGTAACTAAAAAGTAGTATTAGGCTTCGTGCCTACGTGTAGTTTTAATTTGTTTTAAAAGCCCTAAATATATTGGTATATTATTTTTATCTATTTGAAATACGACTTCTTTGCCTAAAATCATAATTAACAAATTTGAGTTTTAGTACTAGGACGATTTTCCAGCTTTATATATATATATATATATATATATATATATATATATATATATATATATATATATATATATATTATGACTAATAAAATTATAGTTTCTAAATAAAAATAATTTTCAAGGTAGTTATATGTATTTAGTTATGCTCTTTTCCTTAAAATCATAAATTGCGACTAATATAGTCATTTTGTATTTCTTGATCATGGACTTCTATCTTCTCTCGAATATCGTGTTGAACTCTAATTCTGGACTTCCATATACCAATCTGGGCTATTTGTACATTCTGGACTCAATGGAAATGCCTCTGGCATCGTTTGGGACCATATTGTGGAGCATAGCATCGTTACATATTCCAGGTCGATACGTTCGTGTCATGTACGTCGACTCCAACTAAATTGAGGCAAGTACATGCAGTGATTTCACTTGATCTCTTGATATTGTCTCTATTTCATGATTTAGATATTCCTATCGCGTTTATGTCACTTTCATTACACGTGATTAGTATTATATGGATTTACTTCATTATTACTTGTGATTCGTGTCTTATTGTGATTCGTGTATTATACTTACGTGAATTAAATTCATGAATGCTAGTGTCGGGCGGGGAATTATCTCAGTAGACGTGTGAACATGTTATATGTTCCCTGTGTCTAATCGTGTGGATAGCAGTCACACATCTCACGTGTGATTTACCGTATCGTGTGGATAGCAATCACACATCATCGTGTGCGATTTGCCATATTACCCAAGCCATTTACATGTCGAACCTAGTATTTCAAGAACACTTAGAAGTTAGGGATTTGACATTGATGACTATCTGCTCACATCATTATTCTTTGTTTATCATAATCACTATATCTACATGTTTTCATTAAAACTGTTAGTGTAGTCTTACATGCTTACTTGTTTGCTCTATCTTCATATATCCTAACTCTTGTTATATATTCATTATCATGTTATGAACTGTCATTCAGTATTTGTACATGCTCTACTCCTGACTGGATAACCAAATTTTTAGGAGTTGCTATGCCCTACATTCTTGGACCACAGGATGATGCTAGCTGAGACAGATCTCTATGTTCTATTGACCGTGAGTTGACTCTGGGAGCTCTAGGCCAATATTCTTTATTTAGATTTGAGTTTTATTTCTTGAATATGTCTTTGATACGTTTCCTAATATGTGTGACCAATTGTAGTTTCTGGATGGTTTAGTGATATAGCTATCTTTCTTATTCATATCTTCCTTAGCTGTTTGTGATTTGAGTGCATGTTGATATAGTGAATCATATCACTATTGGAATATTTTTATTGGGTACTTGACATCGTTCTAACGTCATTACTGTAGCATAGGCTGGGCGTGGCCCACGTGCTCGTGCCCGAATATCTGAGTGCGGGTCGTGTTAGATAAAGCAAGCATGAATGTAAGAAGCATGTACCACATGAAAACAAAAATATCAGTAAAAAGAGGAAACATGTAAATAATGTACAAGTTGGTAAGGTATACTTGCCTGTCGTCCAAGTCCCCGTTGAATCTGCATTACCAAAGCCTATCAAGAGTTCACATATAATAAAATAATTAGTATAAATGTTCTAATTATACATATGACACATGGATTTCCCAAATGATAAGTCTATATGCTTCTAGGATTTCTTGGCCTATTTTTTGTAGTTTTAACTTTCGAAATTCAAGTCCAAACAAAGGAAAAAAATATAAATCAACTAAAGATGATAATATCATGAGTCAAACGTAATTTATTGAATTTAACCGCTGAATTACAGATTTGAAAATTTGAGTACCATTTATGGTTATGTCGATTCTACGTTAACTAGTCTTGTCCAAAACTTGTCCGAAATATTACCAAACTATTGCTATGACCTATATCTATGGAATATCATATAATAGAATATTTAAATCTGATTAAAACTCAGAAAATAATATCTTATTTATTTACCAAAATCAGTCCCTATTTATGAACAAATCTATGTCAGCAATTTATCTGACGACCTAGTTTCATGGCCCATATTTTTAGGGTTCAGTTTTATCATAAAAATACCATAATTTTTTTAAAATACTTTATTTACAGCAAAAAAATACCAATAAATTCGGTTTTAAGAATTCCAACATTTGCTTAAAAATTTGCACCGAAAAGGCTTTAACTAGTCCTACTATAGTCCAAACTTTCAACAATCCAACCTATAATCTAACATAAAATATAATTTAATAACTCTACAAATATTATTTAAAATATCTATAATTGAGATTTAACTATTTTTATGGTCATTAACTATGGTAACTATTCGTTATGGTCAACGAGTTTCACAACATGTCCTCTATTTGGTAGTTTGGAACAATTTAACATAGAATAAAATATGATTTTATATTCTTGAATAAATATGAAAAAAATAATTTTACTGGTTTCTAACATGGAAAGCATAGTTTATATCAATGAGAATTAATTGGTCAAGGTGGTGGTGTCACATTGCAAAGTTACAATTTGGGTTCATGGGTTTTTCGGGGTTCGATGGATTGTCCTACGAATATGGATGTACAAATATGCATGAAACCTAACGAGATCAAAATATAGTATATTGGGATGAAAGAGGAATGTGTTAGGATCATTACCAAATAATTATTTGATGTCGTGGCACGTCACAAGGTGGTACAAACAACGACGTACGAAAACTGGTTCAGCTTGGACCAACTTTGGTAAAACACTTACCTCAGACAAATCGTTGCGATTCACAAAATGTGGCAATTGGAGATGATAGAGGACACATAGGGGTACATGTTAGGATTGGTTTGGTGGAGGTTGGATCAACAAAATTATAGAAACAAAGGTTAGAATCTGACAAACTTGTTGGTCAAATTTTTGGTGGACGACTGAAAAGGGCTCGAGTTTGGCTCTCTACCGGTCAAACGAATGGCCGTGGCTCCTTGGAGGACTTAGTAGAGATGATGTAGGATGTCTTGGTGCTGTCGTGGAGGTAGTGGCTTGATGGAAAGTGGTCGAAAAGGTGTTATTTTGCTGTTGTGGCTGAAAGGTGTCGGCAACGGCCAAAAGCTGGTAGGGGTCGGGTGAGACTTAGGGAAGGGTGGCAGCTAATTAGGGTTAGGTATTTACAGGGTTTTGAGGGTAGGAGTGTTAGGGTTTGAGTAGAGATGGTTTTGGTAAGGTTTATCAAGAGATATAGTTTAAGGATCTTTAAAAGATTTAATAGGTTCGAATTATGGAAAGTGTTTAATGGTGGGTTTGCACATGGGTTAAAATATAATATGGCTAGACATAAATTGATAAAAACTAATTTAAATTAATCCTGTTAGGTTAGGGCAACCTAGAATTGGCTCTACCACTTCTAGTTGGACTAGTTTTGGGTCGGGGTAGCTAGTTAAGTCCTAAAAGCCCAAAAATATGTCTTTTGTGACTTGTGTGTATAAGTAGCACATGGGAACTAAATTGAGTGGGACACTAGTGGCATGTGTGTACTAGGCTCAGTGTAAATCAAAAATCATATATTAGGTCAAAATATTTGAGTCTAGGTTGGGATTCCAATTTCAATCGAATAGTACATCGATATTACGTTAAGTGTTAGAATTGGTATTTTTGACCCGAAAGTTGCACAATAAAAATAGAGTAAAATAAGATATGTTTGAGTGAAACATGATATGCCTAAATGAAGTTGGACTCGTCTAGATCACACATATGGAATTTGTTCTGAGAAATTGGCAATTGTTGTGCTTCAAAAATTGAAGCTATGATAAAGAGTATTTATAGTCAAAACTGAAAGTAGAAATATGTTTAATAATATACAATTATGTTAAAGTAAATTAAAATAATAAAATAAATACCTAAATTTTAGAGTGCTTATAGAAATTCTGTATCGGTACATCAAGGTTTGTTGATTAGAAAGGATTTATCATGAGCACTGATCTGGCTAAATAAAATACAAAAGAAAATGGTATATTAAACCTGCTGGAAGCGAAGCACCAAATTCAGAAGACAAAGGCAAGATTCCTTCCAACAGCAACAACATCAATAACAACAACAATCAAATAACAAAGAAAAAGTAGCTCTTGCTGTTGATATTTCTAAACCAAATACCTCAACATAAAATCAGAAGGCTTCAACGGCTCTGAAACCCATAGTAGAATATTCCTTTGATGGAGATGATATAATCAACATCTTCGACTGTTTGTCAAAAAGTAGCAAGTTGCAATTGCCTTCCATCAAACGATCGGATGAAGAAATCAGATAGTTGATCTGAAGTATTGCCTTTACCATCGGTATGTACATCATCCCACAAAGGCATGCTACATATTGAAGAAAAGTATACAACAACTGATAGATATTAAACCTATCATATTATATAATGATGAGAAGATGGTCACTGTTAGTTTGGTCTCTTTAATTTGGAGATTTTTCAGTAGAAGAAGTGCGAAATGGTGTTGCACCGATACCAAAAACAACAAAGAAATTATAAATCTCCACCAGCTCGCGATAAGGCAAAAGGATTAGTACCCCTTGCTATTTAACACGACAAAGCCATGTGGATCCATCATAATCTCTTGTAAGACATGGCACAGGGAATAGCATCTCAAAAGTTTAAGTCCAAGAAGAAGACCAAATCCTGTCATGTGGTCATTCTTTTATCAGTCCCCGAAGAGGCAATGGCTGGAGAAACCTGATCTGGCAAAAATTATTTGAAGTCTTATGAACAAGATCAAAATCATGCACCTGCTACCACTTCAACTCCGGTTGTTCTGACCCCCGTTGAGACAAAACCATCAAAGCTTATAGCAGCATAAAATGGCAAACAAAAAGAAGTACATTTTGATAAGTCATTAAAGAAAAATCAATCTAGAGGACTTGACAAGTCGTACAATTTCAATATATTGGCACAACTTGCCAATACACTAGGCCAACATTTCATCTTCGAGCTACTCCATCTATCAAAGGGAACTCGTGAGGCTTTGAGTGAGGCATTGAAAAATACAGACTCATACTTGGCTCAACTTAAAAATTATGATGAAGAGCTAGTGGCATATACCCGCATTGTCACAGCGTGATGGAAACGAATCCTAATATCACCTTAACCCAAGATAACATGTTGCTAAAAGACAACCACCATGATAGACCTTTATATTATACTGATCATGTCGGTTCTGTCATGGTGAATCGAATTCATGTTGATCCGGGTTCATTAGTCAGCATTATTCCGAAGAGCTTGTTACGAGACTTGAAAATCCCAATTCATAATCTATCAACAACCAATACTATAATCTGTGACTTTAATGCTAGACAAAGTCACCCCTTGGGAAGATACACTTGAAGGTCTAGATAGGTGATTTAGACTGAAGTTACTTGTTATGTGATTGATGTACATGTTTCTTATATTATTCTGCTCGAACACCCTTGGATACATGAAAACAAGATCGTACCATCTACCTTACATCAATGCTTCAAATATGTAGATAGTCAGAAGAGTATTAAAGCAAAGTTTGCTGACATCATTCCGTTTAAGGGCATTGAATCATATTATTTTGACGTTGTCCTTTATACATCAGAATACTTGGAGGAACAAGCTAACGATGCAGATGATGAAACTGAACCTGAACCGAGTGAGGCCCTTCTTATGATCCGAATAAGTAGGCGAGTTACTCGAAATGATCCACCTTAGCCTCTTATCATTGATCTTCATAAATCAGAGAAAGTAAAAGCACCTTTGATGATTGATCTCACAAAGAAGAACCACCATTGGTTATTGACCTTCAACGCAACAAGCATCCTGCTCCAACGAGTCAACCACTTATGATTAATCTTGCAAAACCTACTTTTAAAACTGAGCCTTCAGTTAAGTCTGTAGATAAGAAGCAAACTTTGTATTTTGTAAATAAAGAAGATCCTTCTTCGCACTATATTAATGTCGACGTCCTTACTACTGAATTTGTAGAAGCCATGTCAGATGTATCATGTAATATATATGAGGATGCTTACTTCGTAGTCCTGACAGGACATAGAGATGAACAACAAATACTCTTTTCCAAAGCCAGGTCTAAAAGGAGTACACAAACTGTTGATCCGAGAAGGGTACTAGAAAGTCTCAACTTTATCGATATACTTCTCAAGCTAAAAATATTATTCAAAAGATGGTCTACAATCTAAAAACACCTATGGGTTTGAATTATGGAAGAGGACGTCGTCTGCCTGTACGTTTCCCCCATCCTGAATGAAAAACTACAAGATTATTATCATCATACTTGACCTGGATTAGACTATGTTACACCTCCAAAAACTCAGAAAACTTTAGAATCAGATGAAAAAACACCCTCTCATTCTTTTGAATCGTTGTCCTGGGATTCAAATGGTAGCATTGGGAAGATGTTCAAACAAACATTTTCTATTAACATGGTGTCGACTATTTCAAATGATGAAGACGACTAACTAATATAATCATCTAAGAACGATCCGTAGGCACAACGAATCCACTCCCAATTCGAGCAACGAGAATCACCAACAGATGATGAGATCATTCAGATTGATATAGGAGAGTAGTCCTCTCGGAAGCCCATCTTTATAACTTAGTGTCTCTAAAATGAGCATAAATAAGCATTGACAAGCCTTATAAAGAAATATATTGATGTCTTTGCTTGGAGTTATGAGGACAAGCCTGGTTTAGATCCGAAGGTAGGTACTTATAAACTCAACTTTCTACCCCAAGCTAAACTAGTTAAGTAACAACAACGAGGATTTCATCCACAAATAATGGAAGCAATTGAGATTGAAGTCAAAAAGCTGACAGCATGAGATTGTCCGAGAAGAACATCTTGATTGGGTTGCTAATATGGTCCCAGTTTTGAAAAAGAATAGAAAAATTAGAGTCTGCATAGATCACCGAGACCATAATTCAGCTTGTCCCAAAGATGAGTTCCCCCTTCCAATTACATATGTCATAATTGACAAACTTGTAGCTACGAACATATCTTTTATGGATGGTTTTTTAAGCTACATTCAAATAAAAATGTTCCCAGATGAAGAGAAACCCACATCATTTTGGACACCGTTGGGGGTATACTGTTATACGGTGATGCCCTTTGCTTTGAAGAATACAGGGCTATATACTAATGTGCCATAAGCACAATTTCTTGCGAACATTTGCAAAAACTAGTCAAATGCTATGTGAATGACCTTGGTGTCAAGAGTCACTTAAAGGTCAATCACCTTCAAGACTTAACAATGGTGTTCGAATTGATGCGTCAACATCAACTCAAGATAAATCCAACTAAGTACTTTTTGGGAGTATCAACGAAAAGTTCCTTGGATTTGTTATAACCTCGAAGGGTATTCATCTTGACCCTGACAAAGTGAAAGCTACCCTTGATGTGAAACCTCTATGTAAACTTAAAGAGCTTTGCGGATTATAAGGATGATTAGTATTTATCAAGAGAGTCAACAAACCTATCATATTCACACAACATATGAAGAATGGAGTTACGTATATACTTTTTTCTGGAATGAAGTATGTCAACAAACTTTTGATGACATTAAACTGTGGACACAAAAGAAAAAAGAAGAAAACGCTGTCTTTTCTTTATTGGCGCAAGGTACCACAAATCGAGTACGCCTGAGAGATCATGCGCTGAGGATCCCCGAGTACAAAAAAGAATTCTGGGGAATGGGACGATGGAGATCGAGCGGCAGTTGCTACTTTACACCGTTGACAGTCCGATTACAAAAGTGGGAGAAAACCTAAGAAAATTGCTAATTCTCAGCTAACTAGCAAGAAGTGCAGCAATTTGGCTCTTGAAAATGCTCTCCGTTCTGTGTTTTGAAGAGGGATGAGGCCCCCCTTTTATAGTCGTTCTTGAGATGGAATGATGTTATGCGCCCACATGAGAAAACATGCTAGTTTTTTTGTGGGCGTATAGTCCTGCTTTGGGCGCATAGGATGTAGGCACCTACAGGCTATGAGATCGTGGGTTGGTCGTGGTGTTGACGTGGCCGCATGCTTCGGTATACGACTGCTCGTGGAGACTGACGTGGCCGTGCGCTTCGGTGCACATTTTGATCATGGCTTTGACTAGTCAGGCTTGGGCGCATCGCCATGTCTCAGGCTATGTGCCCTCCTTTTGAGGAAGCTAGTCTTGGGCGCATAAAACTTCACTGACTGGACACATGGAGCTTTACTGACTGGGCGCATGGAGCTTCACTGACTGGACGCATGGAGCTTCACTAGCTTTGGGCACATAGAGCTTCACTGGCTGGGCGCATAGAGCTTCACTGCTAAAAATTTTTCATGCTTCTATAAGACACCCTTCAAAGTTTTTGATACTTGAACAAGTTTAGAATACTTTGAAAGAAGCATGGATCGTCTTATCGTGGTGCAATGGGCGCATAGCACGGCTCTCTCCTTGGGCGCATAGTGTTTGGCCAGCCTGTCAGAGAGATATGACTGTTGAGATCTTTTTCGAAATTTGAACTGATAGATTCATCGGGGTGAAATTTGAAGCGGTCCATCCTTCATACGCTGTCCACGTCAGCAAGTGACAGTCGCATAGTGTATAGGAGGCTGATTCCTTACGTGGGAGCATAGGCCATTGTGGGCGCATACAACGCAATGGGCGCATGGGCGCATGAAGCAAGTGGGCGCATAGGAAGTGGCCCGTGCCTATAAATAGGCCCTGAAGGAGAGAAAAAAGCTCATTTATTCCCATCACTTATAATTTTTTCCGAAAATACTTTATCTTCTTTCATTGAGAACCATGTCTCCCAAGGTCGCCAAGAGATCCGCGAAGGACAAGGGGGCTACGCCGAGTGGCTCTCCTCCCGCAGCAGCGTCTTCGGCAGTCCAGGACCCGATTATGGGTGAGGGCATGCTTCAAAAAACAAAGTCTCGAGCGTTAATTTGCGATGCTCTAAGTCTTCTTCTGCCAGGGTGCTTGCGCCTAAGGCAACATACTTCTGTGAGCATCATTATGTGCCCACAAAAGTCATCCGCCAATACTGTGGTGTGCTATGCCCCCACATGTTGCCATGTTATACGCCATCAAGCTGTGGCATGTTATACGCCCATGTACCATATGTGTGTTATGCACCCACATGTTTGTTTTGGGCGCATAGCCCTTTGGGCGCATAAAAGCCTTTTAGAACTTAGTTTTTCCTACGGTTTTCTGAGTATGACTTTCTTTCTGTCCTTGCAGTAAACATGTTTGTCCTAGAGCTTGGCGGTATTCCTTTCGGTGCTGCTTGCCACGTTCTTGGAACAAGCCTTATTACCAGCATGATCAGTGATGTTCAGACAAAGATCAGTCAAGATCAACCTACGGAACGGGCAATCGACATAATTGAACAGGAAAAAAACCTTTTTGAAGCAGATGATAAATGATGAGAAGCTTGGAGGGTCGCGCTGTTGGAAGAAGCCATACTTCCTATTCGGTGACAGCGTAGGTTTTGAGGATGACGCAACGATATGTCTGAAAGAATCTTTGGTAGTTACGTTGAATGACAAAAGAATAGGGCTGCCATCTATGAAGCTCCAGTACCCTCTGTCGGCGTTTGCTGATCTGGCTGTACAGAGGAAAATAAAATGGGACCTGACTCCTGAACTGCCTGGGGTTGTTTCTGGCAGGATCCAGTTTAACTCTGGTAACCAAAAGAAGGACACGTTCAAGTGTGTCAAGGGTTCCACTTACTATTCTATGAGGGGGCTCCAACCGGGTGTTACACTGAACGATGTCCCGACTGATCTTCATTCCTATGCTGTTGAGACTCTTTCCAAAGTCATATCCGGAAGGAAAGATGCGGATGGAAGGCTGGAGACATCCCGTTCCGTTCTGGAGTGACCTTACTGGATGGGTGTGATGGAACTGGGGATTCCCAGGACCCATCCTTTGGTGTGCGTATTGATCGATAGAAAGTTAAACAGATCTAATACGTGTTCTAACCCTTCATAGGCGGAAACTAGGGTTCACGAATTATACCTGCGGCGGAAAGGAGACAAGTAATTCCTGGCAATCTCGAGCGGAAGACCCCAAGATCTTCTGCACGTATTCCTTCCTCGAGTTGGAGGTCGTGTAGGCGACGATCTCCCAACCTTTTCTTCTCCTTGGCAGCACTCTCTTTCTCTCCTTACGTGAATCACGAATTCAGAGAAAATTTCAGATTTCTGATCCGTAATCTGGCGGCCATAGAATAGAGGATATATATAGGCTACGGCAGGGACCATGAGGAGAAATTAGGGTTAGGCCTCCTAACGGATCTGGATATCCCGTGTTCAGCTCGAACACATAATCTAGGCCCATTAACAATAGCTCGGTCCACTAATGAGCTATTGTTTCACTACCTCCCTATCCTAAATTATGTTTGTGGGTTCCTTTTATTATTTGCTCGTTTGGCTCCCCATGTTAAGATATCGTATGACCGTCGATCAAATTAAGTTACTGACAACTATATTGATTCGACATCTTTTATCCTTAAGTAGTACCGCTCAACTTTATTTGTCATGTCGGATATAATCCACCTGCAGGGTTTACATGACAATCCTTATGAGCTCCTTAAGAGGACATCATCAACCCGATGTATCGGGACATAGATTCCATTTATAATCAACAGCCCATCATACATACAATATTATTACCCAATTCATAGAGGTTGTTGATCCATAATGAATCTCACTCTTTTATGAGTCAAAGTAATGCACATTGCATATACATGTCCGTTATTATATCCGGATTAAGAGTACAAGCATCCATAATAACAGAGGTGTTTGTTCTCTTATGTAGTCAGTACAAAGAGAACAACCTCAAGTGGTCCTGTTCAATACACACAAAGTGTACTAGTGTAAACCTAAAGTCAAGATAGACTAATACCAGATTACACTACAACCTTTCCAATAGATTGTCCAAGTCCATCTTGGTTGTGAACTATTTATATACTCCATAGGAAACTGATAATATGATCTTCTGTGTGACACCACACACCATATTATCTACAATATAGAATATCAGACATTTGCATTAACACTTGTAACAAATACAATATGCAAACATTTGCCCATATGATTCTCATTCAAAATTTAAGAAAATAAGGTTACTACAAAAGTGATACTTTTAGTATATAACCCTAACAGGGTGCTCTCGACTTATGAGGCCACCGTAAAAGCTGTCGGTCTTCTTTATGCCATCAGGGCCACTTAGTATGGCATCAAGGTTAACTGGCCAATGTTCGTCTCCTTGGCAGAGCTGTAAAACTATTATACGTGCACCTTCTTCACTCCGGGTGGGAAGATGGGTTTGGCTCTTCATGAGATGTAGGCAGTATCCAAACTTCCCTGGGGGGCGGAGCCGTATGCAGAATACGTCCCCAGTGATATAGAGATCTTAGATTTGGAGAAGGCGAGCTCTGAAATGATGAATGTGTACGAAGATTTACTTTGTCACTTCTTCATTTGTCACGAGACTACGAAGAAGGGCAAGACCGAGGGGTCCATCCCGTATACGAGGTCTTGGACCAACTATGTTTTCACCAGAGAAGGGGGAATGGCCCAGTCTCCATGTCATCACCTAAGCCCTTGACAATCTCTGAGATAGATCGGCTGATGAAAGATCACGGAGCTGCGGATACTGAAGATATAGATGATCTTGAGGGAAATTCCTCGATTTATCATTTCTTCAGACATACCGAGTTCAAGATGTCAGAAAAGGCGGTGCTTGCCGCTTTCCTGATGATATAGCTTCGTGACTGTGTAGTCCCTGGCGATTCAGGGTCTATTGAGAGAATCAGTCGAGGGATGATACTTCCGGCTGTGAAGCTGGCGTTCGAACACCGTCTTGCATTGCTTCCCGCGATGGTCTGCGCCATTCAACAGGGTTTACATTATTTTGTTGTGCACGCGATAACATCCGTAGGCAGGAAGGACTTTGCTAGGACTGAGTTACCCTTCCACTATCTGATGGGGTGGCTGGTACTGCATTGTCCCAAATTAATTAACGCCGGGCTGATGGCAGATTCTTTGGCAGGAGATGCCTTCATTCGGAGGTTCAGAGACGAGGATTAGACTATTATAGGGGTGCCTGCTTGCAGGAGGGCTTTGAGTTTTCTGCAGAATTACGAATTCTTCAGAGTATCGCCTCCATCTAGTAGTGGTCGCATGTGGGACACCCTAGTAGATGAGGGAGCACTCACTACTAGCCTTCCTATCGGGGCATTTCGTTGGCTTCAATCCATTAGGCCTTCCCATCTGGTATACAGGAACAGGAACCACACTTTCCTGGAACCTTACTTGCCAAGCCGTTGTGTAAGGCAATTTGGCTACAACCAGCTTCTCTTGGGCAATCCCAGTCCTCATCTCCAGTCGATAGGGAGTTTGGTCGACGGGGCGCGTGTGTGGGGCTATTATAACACTGGATGTACAGCGGCAGTTTTTATCCTGCCCGAGGATAAACCCGACACCCACATGCTCTTTGCTGGTGCTAAGTTCTATGTCCAGGTCAATACCTTTCTTTCTGGGTATGACCGTGAGCATAGTTTTGTATCGGGGACCAAGCTTGTCCTACACTTGCTGATATAAGACGAGCACGTGCAATGGGGAGTAGCAGAAAGGAAGGCATCGCGCCCACATTTGAACCAGCTGTAGTGCCGCAATAGAGAGTTGTTGTTGAAGAGCCTTACAGTGCCTCGGAGAGAGGACACTGAAGAACCTCTTCCTACCGTTCCTCATAAGAGGAAGGCCCCCACCGATCTGGTACCACGGCCAAAAAAGACAAAGGTGGTTGTTTTCCGGAGAAAGAAGGTTGCGGACGTGGGTGCCGGCTCGCCTCCTCCCAGAAGGTCTTCTCGGCAGACGGCGTTGTAGGCCGTTGCCATTCGGAAGGTAGACCCTTTCCTAGACTCCGTAGCCGTTCTGGTCAAGCCCTTAGAAGTTTCCTTATCCTTGCGTTTGTCCTTTGCACAGGACCCCGAAGTTGCAACCGAGGCAGATGTCTCTTCGTATGAGGAGGTGGAGGTTATGACATCCCCCTGCTCGTCCCTAACCGATGGATGAGGGCGGATCTTCTTCAGCTGTAAAACTTGAGCGAGAAGATTGGGACAGAGGCCCGGACCATGGCGGCGATCAAAAGATCAGTTTTTCCTATGACATATCTATGGGGGATATGTCTGCAATAGGAACTGCGATGAAAGAGCTGGACGAGAACCAAGTCCAATCGGCTCATCCTCCTGCGGGTACGTTGCTTTTACGCCTCTCTTCGGATGAGATTTTTCGACTTCGATTTTGCGTGTTCCTTGTGAGGCTGACCACAACTATATGTTCCCTTGTAGACAAGGGGGAAAACCCCTCGCGAAGATAGTCCCCGCCATTGGAGAAGGGATAGAAGTTGTTCCTGGCTTCTCCAATTTTGTTGGTGTAGAGGGAGCTGTTGGTGAGCCGATATCGGCTACAGTAGGAGAAGTTGATCAGCCTGCTGAGGGGGTTGTTGTTGAATCCGCTCCTGTTCCGACTGAGCTTGTGGAAGATATCAGGCTTGATGCCGCTCAGGGCCTTGGTATTGTTCTTCTTGAATAATCTGGCCTGCTCTTGGTTTCCCTGAAACCAAGGTTGATGGCGCAGCCCAGGTTAGAGTTGAGCAAGCCGAAGGTACAAAATTATAATTCTTTTGTACTTATCTTCTTCTTTTTTGGTTACTGATTTATATGTTGTATTCCTTGTCAGGTTCGGCTTTTTGTCAGGTGTTCCTTCATGAAGTGGAGGAAATTTCAAAGCCTCCTCTCCAACTACCTCCACTGAAGATGAGGAGATGGCCCAGGAAGTTATCAAAGCTTTCTACTCTGTACTGAAAGTAAAGCTTCCTGGAGTCCTGAATCGAAATGCCACCTTCGGCCCTGTGAGGGCTGTTGTCGAATGCCAGGTAGCGGCCATCGAGAGCATTGTCGGCTATGAAGAGCGAGCCAACGCTCTGAGGAAAGTTCTGCATGACCTGGAGGGTCAGGTGGCCAGGTTCCGGGATGCCAAATAGCGGAGCCCGACGTCGTTATTCCGCGCAGAGGACGAGGCTTTGATGACGGCTCTTGCGGAGGAGAGGGCTACTTTCCAGGTAAGGAAGGATGCCCTTGTTCGGGAGATTGGCGAGCTGGCTGACCAGTATGGCCAGTTCAATGCTGCAAGTGAGGCACATTCTACTTCGAAGAACAGGCTTGCTACCCAGGTCACTGAGAAGTATAATCATATTGCACAGATCAAGAACGAGATGGACCAGCTGGAAGATGACTTGAGGGCGGCGACATCTGAATAGGAGGATTACTTGGCTCAGGCTGCCATGACTGCTACCACTTCTTCCCGTTTAGAAGAACAGCTAGCAAAGTTGGAGGGAGAGCTTCTGAGTCTGATCCTTTTCGAGGATGAAGCTGCTCACCAAGAAAAGGCACGTCGTCGAGCTACTGTGAAGTATGAAGCCAAAATTGTGGCTCTGAGGGACAATAGAAACCGCCTATGTATCCCATAGATTTTTGTAACTTCTTTTTTTTGGCTGTCACGGCTCTTGTACCTTTTTTTCGTCTTTTGATAGACGTTCAAGTACAAACTAAAGCATCTTTTCACAAGTGAATGTAGTTTTAAGAAATATCGATGCCAGAGGTAATGTGTACGTAGCAAGGATATTTCTGGTAGGTATTCTGCTGGGGAATTATGATGTGGACCTATTATCCATTTTATATTCAACTTATTTGAATATAGATATAAGTTGAATGAAGCTGCTAGTAGAGGTAATATGGACGTAATAGCAGATAATGTTATATATCTGACCAGAGGTAATATGGACGTGGAAAGATATATAGCATTAGGGGAGAGTGGATAATTCAGAGGTAGTAGGGATGTGATTACCCTTGATGAATGCTTTACTCAGAGGTTATGTGGACATGGCAAAATATTTAATCATTCCAGTGGAGAAATAATTATCAGAAAATAATTCAGAGGTAATAGGGACGTGACTTATTTTCGTCAAACCGAGTTTGGATGGAGTCAAAAACGAAAATGATTCCACTGGGGAAATATTTAGAGGACCTATTACCCAGGGCGTATTCAAGACTCTTGAAATACGGATAATAGTTAGATAGTTTTTTTGAACCATATAAACATCTCACTGTACATTTATATGACTGAATACATGTAAACATTATGTAAAAGTGGTTACACATAGTATTTCTTTAGGAACTTGCCATTGATAGGCATCATGAGCAAGTCACCATCGGGCTTGGTTAGCTGGTATGCACCGTTAGAATACACTGATTCTATAATGAAAGGACCTTCCCATTTAGGCTAGAATTTTCCTTTTGTTTTGTGCGTCATGACCATTGGTCTTCTTACTGCTAAGACCAGATCGCCGACATGGAGGATCATTTCCTTCACATTTTTATTGAAGGTTTTGGAAAGGCGTGCGCGGTATAGCTCAATACGATATTGAGCTAACAAGCATTTTTTGTCTAGCACTTCGAGCTCCTGGAGTCGCAGATGGTAGCTTTCTTCGGTAGTCAGCTCGCTGGCTAGGGCTACTCGAAGAGAAGGAATCTGAATTTTTAGGGGAAGAACTGCTTCGCTCCCATAAACTAGAGAGAATGGCGTACTGCCTGTTGGAGTCCGGACCGTTGTACGATAGGCCCATAGATATTCACCGAGCTTCTCGTTCCAATCGTGCTTGTTTGAAGACACAAACTTCTTGAGAAGTTTTATGATGGTTTTGTTGAAAGCTTCTGCTAGCCCGTTAGCCGCTAGATTGTAGGCAGTAGAGGCTACGTTCTGGATTCGATTCTTATCACAAAATCGATAGAATGTATGGCTTGCGAACTTTGGACCATTATCATGGATGATCCTATGAGGTAGGCCGAAGCGGTTGATGACGTGATGTTTGATAAAACTTATCATGTTTGATGTCTTCACTTCGGCGAGCGGTATAGCTTCCACCCATTTGGAGAAGTAATCGATTATAGCTAGGATAAATCGATGTCCTTTGGAGTATGGCGGGCTAATTGGTCCTATGATGTCCATGTCCCAGGCTTCAAACGGCCAAGATGCTGTGGTCGGGTGTAGAAACTCTGAAGGTTGATGAATGAAATCGATGTAGAACTGGCAAGCTCTACACTTCTTTGTATATTCAACAGCATCTGCAATCATTGTTGGTCAGTAATCATCCATTCGTTTGAGGCGATCTTATAATTTGGGGCCTGGTTGATGTGCACCACAAA
This sequence comes from Iris pallida, assembly GCA_029216955.1. NCBI lineage: Eukaryota > Viridiplantae > Streptophyta > Magnoliopsida > Asparagales > Iridaceae > Iris > Iris pallida. The sequence goes on from JANAVB010034420.1 coordinate 2,626,412, forward strand.
CTCCATCGTGAGCCTTCCGAAGTGCATGTTTGGCTTCTATGTCTGATAAGCATCGTAACAGTAGCCCATCGTAAGAGCGTCGGCACAACATTTTGGTAGCTGTGTCGTAGTAAAATCTAAGAGATCGCCTTTGGATGGATACTGCTTCCTTCTGGTCCTCGGAGAAGATTCCATAGACGGCATAGTCTATAAAGGGAAATCTCCAGTCTTTAGCATCGACACTTGTTTTCGTTGTGTAACTATGATCAATATGCAAGCCATCTTTCACATAAAATAGTTCTCGACCAGATACTGTGATCGACTGTTGTGTATTAGTAGGAAGGGTCAAGGAAGCAGCGAGACCGGCTAGAGCATCCGCTTCTATATTCTGTAGTCGAGGCACGTGCTCGATGAAGAATCCAGCGAAAGTAGACGCCAAATCGATTGTTGCTCTGTGGTAGGGGATGAGATCTTCATGGCAAACTTTATAATCCCCTCGGACCTGACTAACTATTAGCTTGGAATCGCCGTAAGCTTCTAGATAGTCAACTCCCAGTTGCTTTGCCAGTTGTAGGCCGATTAATAGAGCATTATATTCGGCCATGTTGTTGGTGGATGGTTCTACGAGAGAATATGCACGGTTTATAACAAGATGATCAGTTGACTCTAGCACGACACCTACTCCAGCTACAATATTTCCTTTAGGTCCTGTTTTTGATGCGCCGTCAAAGAACATTCGCCAAATGGGGATTTCTCCAGTTGCAGTGTTAGACTCCACCACTTTGTCGGAGATTTCGTCAGAGAGTTTGGACGATTCTGGCACTGGATGAGCTGCTAGGAAATCAGCTAATGCTTGGCCTTTTACTGCCTTCTGAGGAACGGAGATCATATAGTATGGAGTCAATAGCATTGCCCATGTAGCTAAACGGGAATTGAGAGAACCCGGTTTAGTCATGAGTATTCTGAGAGGGTTAACTTTAGATATAATATGGATAGTCTGTCCAGACACATAGTGGCGTGTCTTCTGGATGGAAAATACTAGTGCAAGACATTCCTTCTCTACCGGTGTGTATCTGTGCTCGGCACCCACCATTATGCGGCTGAGGTAGTAGATTGCCTTTTTATGGTCGCCTTCATTCTTCTGAGCTAATAGGGCACCAAGAGAATGGTCCATAGCACGGACTTATAGTGAGAATGGCTTCCCCATTATTGGAGCTACCAATACTGGAGGGCTTGTAAGATACGCCTTGATGTCGTCGAATGCACGTTGACATTGTTCAGTCCAGACGAAAGATACGCCTTTCTTTATGAGCTGGGTGAATGGTTGACACCTTCCAGAGAGGTTCGAAATGAATCGTCTGATGTAGGCTAGCCTTCCTCGTAGTCCGTATAACTCTTTGAGGTTTTTTGGAGGATGCATGTCGAGAGTAGCCTTCACTTTCTCCGGGTCCAGATGTATACCCTTTGAAGTGATGACGAAACCAAGGAACTTGCCGCTGGATACTCGCAAAAAAGACTTGGTTGGATTCATCTTGAGTTGGTGTGCACGCATTAGTTTGAACACCGTTCTCAAGTCTTGGAGGTGGCTTCCATTGAGACAACTTTTGATTGCGATATCGTCTACGTAGCACTCCACAGTTTTGTGCAAATGATCGCAAAAATTTGTATTCATGGCTTGCTGGTATGTCGCCCCTGTATTCTTCAATCTGAAGGGCATCACCGTGTAGCAGTATACCCCTAACGGTGTTCGAAAGAATGTGTGCTTCTCGTCGTCGGGGAACATCTTGATCTGGTTGTAGCCTGGGAACGCATCCATAAAGGACATCCGCTCGAAGACTCAAGTATTGTCGATCATTACGTCGGTAATCGGTAAAGGAAACTCATCCTTCGGGCATATAGAGTTCAAATTACGGTAATTGATACAGACTCGAACTTTACCGTTCTTTTTTATGACTGAAACGATGTTGGCAACCCAGTCTGGGTGTTGTTCCTCGCGAATGAATCCACTGGTAATGAGCTTCTTGACTTCATTCTCGATGGCTTCTATGACGTCTGGTCAGAATCGTCGTTGTTGCCGCTTTACTGACTTAGCTTTAGACGAAATGTTCAGGCGGTGCATGGCGATTGTAGGGTCCAAGCCTGGCATGTCTTTATAGCTCCATGCGAAGACGTCGATGTATTCTCTTATAAGGTGTATAAGAGATTGGCGTTCATCGCCAAATAGACTTTTGCTGATGAAGATTGGTTTGAAAAATGCTTCATCTCCTAGATTGACTTGGATGACTTCGTCTTCGGTAGGTAGTTCCCGTTGTTCGAAGCGTACTTCCCACCTAGTGTCCATATTTTGAGCCCATTGTTCGAGTTCGATTGATTGGACATCGTCTGTAATTTGGTCGACGAAAACCATGTTGACGGACAGAGTTGTTTTGAACGTGTCGCCGATGCTGGAGTCTGAGTCCCAGAGGGAGGAATCAGAAGAATGAGAACAACGATCTGCCTCATCATCTGATCTTTCGAGAGTTGTTGGCGGAGTGACATAGCCCAAACCAATACCGCTTCGTTGATAGTAGTTCTCGAGTTTGCCGGGAGAAGCAAAGTGTCCTATTGGCAATCATCGTCCTCGGCCGTAATTTAGCCCTTTGTCGCTTTTGATGTCATATCCCATGTTCTGGATGATATTCTTGGCCTGCCAACTATACCAAAAAAGTTGTATTTTTCTATAGTCATAGTCAGCTTCTGTGTTGTGCTTGGGAGAAGTAGAGTCTGGAACAAACTTTCTCTCGCCAATTATACGACCGAAGATGATTAGTTCTTCATCCTTCTTTCTGGCTGGAACGATGTGGTCCTATGCCGTTCTCCAGAGCGTATATCGTATCTATGTAGTGGTTTAAAGATTGATAGACATCGGAGTAATTCAAAGAAAAACCTTTACTAAGGAAATACGTAAGTTCTTCTTCAGGGATAACATCATCCGCTGAAGGTACATTATTATGAGTATTGATATACTCATTGAGAGGATCATCATCTGGAAGAGGAGCCACGGTCTTAGCCGAGTTCACCACGTAGGGTAATTCTTCAGGATTGGGAGGACGGGCATCAGCGGGTTCCTCCCGGGGTGTCTTGCTGAGAGTGATGGTCAATGGTTTAACCTTGTCAGGGTTTTTCTTTTCCACCCAAATTGTGAGAGGCTTCGGAGTACTTTTTGGTGTAGTACGTCCTTTGACTCGAATAATCAGGGGACCATCATTGGAGGATGGACTTGCTTCAGCTTCATTGTCAGCTTCGTTGCCGTCATCCTTGGGGGGCTAGGATTGGTAAAGTACCGAATCTCCATAGTAAGCTTCGATGCCCTTAAAAGGATCGACATCCGCAAACATCGTCTTCATGACACCATCACTGTTGACGTATTTGAAGCACTGGTGAAGTATGGAAGGAACAATCATATTCTCGTGTATCCATGGACGTCCCAACAAGACGTTGTAGGATACATTAGCATCGATCACATAGCAGGAAACCTCTTTTTGAAGATCACCGATCTGGCATTTGAGACGGATCTTGCCCAGCGGATGGCTTCGAGCAGTATTAAAAGCCATGATAGTTGTGTTGGTTGCAGATAGCTTGTGCCGAAGGATTCCCAAAATTTGAAGCAGACTTCTAGGAATGATGCTGAGGGAGGATCCTGGATCGATGTGTATGCGGTCCACCTTGATCGCCCCGATATACCCTGTATAGTACAGGGGTCTATCATAATTATTATTTTTGAGTAGCATGTCCTCCTGTGAAAAGGTAATGTTGGGAACCACTTCCATAGTACTGTGGCAGTGGGGACAGGAGACAGGGTCTTCAGCGGGGGCCTTGACTTCGGCGAGATAAGAGTCGGCACGTAGTAATGTCTCACTTAAGGTCTTTCACGTTTCTTTGGTGAGTCGCAATAGATCGAACAGAGACAACCTGGCAGGTGTATTGGCTAGCTGAGCCAGTATGTCAAAGTTGTAGGGCCGATCCATACCTTCGGGAGCTGGCGCCTTCAGAGACTTCTCAAACGGCGTCTCCTTCTGCTTAGCTTTGTCCGTAGTTGGAGGCTTAGACGGGCCGGCTTCCGAGCTTATGGGCACAGCAAGAGCTTGAGAAGTTACTGTGTCTTCTAGTGCGGGATCGTACGTCCGAAGATAAGTGTTCACCGATCGTGTCTTGCCAGATAGAACCTCGTCGATGGGAGAGGATACCATATGGCATGACTTGTACTTCTTGCCCCTTTTTGCTTTGGGAGGTACTACCCCTTGCGCCACTTCTTGTACAAGGTTCGGATGGACCCACATGATCTCACCACATTCGGTCGTGAACGGGACCAAGGTTGAGTTACGAGCTGGCGGTAGGTTGACGACTTCCGTTACTGTCTTGGAAATTAGGACCACGCCGTCTAGGACTTCTGTAGGAGGAAAGTCGCCAAACTGAAGAGAGATCATGTTAGAAGATACGACCTTGTCTTCAGCTTCGAGGTTGATCACTTGGCTGTCGATAAGCTGTTGTATCTTCTTTATCAGGACGACGCAGTCCTTGGTGTAGTGATGCACGTACTGGTGATAGAGACAGTACTTGGGATCGTTGAGTTGGCTTGCCTCTGCAGGACGTCGTGGTAGAGGCAATGTCAGCTTATTATCCTTCGTCAATGTGTGAAAGATAGTAATGACATCGTCTTCGTCAAAGGAGAAGGTCTCCTTAGGCTTATCGGAGGCGCCCTGAGAATTGGAAGCTCCTTTGGATGTGTCGATCTTCAGGACTTCTTTCCCTTTACCCCCACGAACAGGGATAGTTTGAGGATGCTTGCCCTTGTCTTCGAATTTGGGTATTTTCAACCCTAGTAGTTCCAAGTTAGGAACGTCGTTCTCAGTAGCATCAATGGCCCCAATGAAAGCAGGCCATGTATCATACTTATGTATACCCAGACAAAACTTCTCTGTAGGAAGTTATGTCGACAAGTATCCATAAGTTCTGAGTCTGGTATACCGAAGGGCATCTTCAGTGCTAGCCGTCAGAAGCGTTCGATGAAGGCGATGACAGACTCAGTCCTTCTTTGCTTGGTCTCGATGAGGGTGGACATACTAACATGCATGTCACTCTCATAAAACCTGTTGAGGAACAACCTCTCCAAGTCTTTGAATGGATTGATACATCCATCAGGCAGACTGCAGAACCATTCAGAAGCTACCCCCTGTAAGGTACTAATAAATAGCTTTGACAAGAACGGATCGTCTCTGGGCAAGTACAGAGTCTGCGTGTTGAAGTATGTCATGTGTTGACGAGGAAAAGTCAACCCGTCAAAGGAATTCAGCATCAGTGGCTTATAGTTGGGAGGGCAAGTGGCATTCTTCCACTCAGGAGGATACGGTTGAGATATCCCTATCTTCTGATGCTCGTCTTTGTGTGAGATGGTGTCAAGACGGTGGCTTATAGTTGGGAGGGCAAGTGGCATTCTTCCACTCAGGAGGATACGGTTGAGATATCCCCATCTTCTGATGCTCGTCTTTGTGTGAGATGGTGTCGAGACGAGCGACTAGGGAATCAATTGCATCTTGTTGATTGAGCAGGTATTGGAAAACGGCTGCTGAACGGTTGTCAGGCGTCGTAGGCGAAGGGCCACCCCCAGCATTCGCAAGATTTGGAGGAGGCACAATGAAATAATACTCCTTTTGTAGTAAAGGAGGGTTGTTGCTATGAGCCAGACTAGCCTGGGCCGAAATGTTTTGTTGAGGTGGAGGAACAGCCCCAGTAGCTTGAATCGCCATGATACTGGTAAGCATATCAGTGATCTTGGCGAATGCTGTTTCAAGACCCTCTAGCCGTTTGCTGGTCTGATCACTAGCTTCTTCAGGCCTTTCTCCGTCTGTCTTGTATGTAGATAACATGCGAGGATGAACAGAAGAAACAGTACAACTGGTACTGATACTGTCTGTCTATGAGTGAACAAGTCCTTCATCTTCAGGTAGAGGAGGTAGATAGTTGCCATCAGATTCGGAGGGATCGTCGTCCTCTGGAAGGCTACCCCCAGTGTGGAGGTCATCCGCTTCAGACTCTGAGGAAATACTACCCCCAACTTGGGAGTCTTCATCATCCATGCGAAATCTTGCCATTGATCGAGTACCCATATAGACTCCTTCAGATGTGACAGCCTGCTTGCCATCTGTTGGTAGACTTCTTCTTCTTCTTTTTCTTGCAGAAATGAGAGAGAAAGTTGGGTTCGTAGTCTACCGTCTTTGATTGGGGCTTCCGTAAGGGGGACCCCATGAAGCTATGTTGGATGAAACACATAGTGGCTTTTCATTGTCAGAAAAATGCAGCCGTCGAAACACGGACTTTCTCTAAGGTACTCTTATTGCTTTGGAGCAGCAACAGTTGATAACAATACTGGAGCACGGATGTGCACTATAAATTGTTATGTCCTTCCTCGCTTTACGCTTATGATTTATCATGTCGTACAAGTCAGCAGAAGGGAGTTTTGCCTTACAACCCATGTTGCATGCATCGCCGAGCTTTGCATGCGTGTCCATAAGGAGAGTTGGCGTATCCAGATTTAATTCACGTGCAGGGGCAATCCCCACACCTAAGTTCTATGATGTCCTTGAAGACAGCCCCGTGCTATACGCGTTGGGGCCTGTCTTTTTGATGTGGGCACATAGGCCTTAGAGGCTGGCCTTGGGCGCATGCTCCTTGACTATATGTCTGAGCCTCCTTGATGTGGGCACATAGTATGGATCCAGTGAGCCTGGGCGCATAGCCTTGCACGCATGACCCTGGATGCCTAGTCTGTTGAAGACAAAAGCATTCTGGTTGGGGTTATGCGCCCAAACATCTCCTTGGGCGCATGCTTGGTGGAGCAGCGCTGTTTTCTTTCAGTTTTGCCTCCTTCATTTGTGAGCCTCGTCGGGTTTGCCCAGACTATCGCACACCTCGATTCTTGGCATCGTAGTATTTTCCTTTGCCAAGTCTCGAGCGTCGAACACTCTGTTGTTGGTTGTACAGAAAAGAGGTCACTGGGCTAGTAGAGCCCAGAATGGTGTTAGCCTTCTCCATTTGGAGAACTTCTGTGGCAGAGTCATGCGCCCATGTGACAGAGTCCTCCAGTTGCATATCTACTATGACACTAGCAGGATATGCACAGTGAGCCTTCGGAAGCCAAGTCTTGCGAGACTTGTTTGGCTTTGCTGATTTTGAGGGAGTAGAGCCATCCCTCGAGAGCATCTCTTCGAACGCCTGCTGATCAAACTTTACGATCAGCATCTTCTGAGTGCTCCCCATTTTGTCGGTATCAGATTGCATCACCACCTTTTCGTCAGAAGAAAAGGTAGTCCCTAGCAGAGTCGCCATTTTTGTGGACACACACAAAAAAGAAGAAGAAAATGTTGTCTTTTCTTTATTGGCTCAAGGCACCACAAATCATGTACGTCTGATAGATCCTGCGCTAAGGATCCTCAAGTACAAAAAAGAATCTTGGGGAATGAGACGATGGAGATCGAGCGACAATTGCTCCTTTACTCCGTTGACGCTCCGATTAAAAAAGTGGGAGAAAACCTAAAAAAATTGCTAACTCTCGACGCACTGGCAAGAAGTGCAGCAATTTGGCTCTTGAAAATGCTCTCCGTTCTGTGTTTTGAAGAGGGATGAGGCCCCTTTTTATAGTCGTTCTTGAGCTGGAATGATGTTATGCGCCCACATGAGAAAAATATACTGGTTTTCATGTGGGCGCATAGTCATGCCTTGGGCGCATAGGGTATAGGCGCATGCAGGCTGCGAGATCGTGGGTTGGTCGTGGTGTTGACGTGGCCGCATGCTTCGGTGCACGACTGTTCGTGGAGACTGACGTGGCCGTACGCTTTGGGGCACGTTTTGATCATGGCTTTTACTGAGTCAGGCTTGGGTGCATAGCCATGTCTAAGGCTATGCGCCCTCCTTTTAGGGGAGCTAGTCTTAGGCGCATGGAACTTCACTGGCTAGGCACATTGAGCTTCACTGGCTGGACGCATAGTGTAACACCCAGTTTTCCAAATGAGGGTAATTTTGAACTTTTGTAATAATCTATCGTTTAATATTAAATAATAATTTATGGTGAATTTTAATTAGTTTAAAATTATTTAAATTAGTTTATTATGATTTTGATGTTTTGCTAGTGTAACCTTAGAAGTGTTTAGCCTAGAGACTAACCATGACCATGGAGGCCTAACCCATGTGATTAGATTATCTAATTACCACTTTCTAGGCTAAGGGTATTTTGGTCATTTTGTGACTTTTGAATTATTTAGGATTTTGATTAATTGGTGAATTTTCGATTATTTTAATAATATTTAAATTAATGTATTGTTATTTTGGTCATTTTTCATATTTTAATATTTTGAAATTTTTTATATTTTAATATTAATTTTATGGGATTTGTTAAGTCGGGTTCGATTTTTATCTCGTTCCGACTTGTGTTAGTGACCCGAATAGCTTAGACTCTAGACGGAACACCAAGATTAGTTAGGCATGGCCCACAAACCCCACTAATTAAGTTAGTATCATTGGACTAATCCCACTTGCTTTGAATGGTTAAATTAGAGACTTAAACTTGACCTTTTTGACCACAAACCTTGTCATGACTTAAGTTGACCCAAAGGAGACTTGTAGGGGCATCTTGGACATTTCACATAGGCCCATTAGGCATGTTTAGCCGGCCATCTATAGGGGGAGAGGTGTCCCTCTCTTTCATTTCACACTTGCCTCTTTTTTTTTCCCAAATTTGTTCTTCACCAAACTAGAGAGCTTCCCTCTTGATTTTGATCTCCAAATCTCTCCATTCTTCTTCCAATCTTCTATCATTTCTTCTCATTCAACCAAGGTGGAGGTGCTAGCAAGGATTGGGAGCAAGGAAGGGTGTCCATTTTGGAGGAGCTTTCGTGTCGAAACCGTGTCCTTTGAGTGTATCATTGGGATCCCACTTTCAATAGGTATAACCATCTCTCTATTTCAATTTTCCTTGCATTTTAGTTAGATTTGAATCCATAGGATCCACCCCATGCATGTACAACTATTAGATTTTAATTTGAGGCCCTTTGGAGTCCTCTTTAGGAAGTTTCAATAGGTTTGGTGTCCTACTTGTGGAGTTTCCAATATAGGACACCCCATGTGTTTCTATTTATGCAAATAGGCTATTTTGTGGTTTAATTTCAGTTTTAAGATGGTTAGAATGAGTTTTATTTGGATAGCTATGTTGGTATCCAAGTATCTTGGCCTACATGTGCTTCTTTTGTCCAAAACAACCCAAATTCGTCATAATTTTTATCCACGTTTTTAGTAGCCAAAGCAACTTAAAATGTCATAACTCTTAGCTCAAGACCCCGTTTAATCTCCTATTTTTTTAAAAGAACTGTATCAAAGTTAGCTTTCCAAATATATATGTTAATAGGCCAAATTCGTTCTATAACTTTCTGTAAAACTGTTTGAGTGTCAGCTGTTCGAAAGATGAACGCATTTCGATGTTTTCGCGATTCCGGGAGCTTCCAAACACGAAAATGCGATCCATTTAAAGTTTCGGAAAGCTAATACGAAAGGCTACAACATACTTTAATTCTAGAATTTAGTAAAGTCCCAATTGGTATAGTATTAGTTTTAAGTAGAAGAGTGACTATGCGGCTTAGGCATTTTGTGTAACCTATGAGCCTAATATGGATATCATGTGAATGTAGGTACCATAGGTTGTCAAAAATATGTATGATATAGTACATATATGTATATATATATTATTATTATGTAATATATGTTAGTATAGTGTGTGTGTTTGAATGAGATAAGGATGTGTGTGGATAGTGGATGGAAGTGAGATTGATAGAGGATATGTGCTAGTGTGTGTTTGATGTTGTATAGATGGTAGTGTAGTGTGTGTGTGTTGTGAAGGTAAGAGAGTTGGGAGGATCATGTCATCCTATTTAACTTGAGGCTAGTGTGATTTGTTAAGTGATTTGTGTTTTGGTTGGGTGGTAGTGTGTTTGTATATAGATGTGTGTGGATATGTTAGAAGAGAGGGGGTGGATTTGGTATATGTGTTTTTGTGTGTGTTAGTATTGGAGTGGAGAGGAATTTAGATGTTGTATGTATGGATATGTTAGTATGTTAGTGGTTATGTTAGAATCTATGTCTTAGAAGTTAGATAGTGATATCTTATATAAGTTAGATAGTTAGTTGTGTTAGTCTATGTTATTGTTAGTTAGAGATGACATATGTTAGTTGGTTAGAGTTAGATATGGATATATATACATATATGTTATGGTTAGATATTAGTTAGTGGATGTTAGTTGTGTTAGGTTTCTAAGTTAGAATAGATGGTTAGAAGTTATATGTTAGAATGTTGTTAGTTAAGGTATTTGTTAGATTTTGATATGTTAGATACCTATGATATGTTAGTATTAACTAGTGTCTAGATGTTGGAAACCTATAGATAGTTAGTATCCTATCTTAGTATCTTAGGATACTAAGAGTGGGGTCTTAGAATAGTGGGCATCGTAGGATACTCAAGTTAGTATCTCAAGGTAAAAGAGATTATCTTTAACTTTAAGGTAAATGAGTTTACCTTATAACCAAGATAAGGTATCAAGAAACCAAGATATGGTATCGAGATACGAGGGTAGAGTGTTAGAACATCTTAGTAGGGTATTGAAGGATAAGTAGGGTGAGGGTAATGTAGGCAAGGGTATGGGTTAGAGTCTGAGGTAACGAGTTTACCTTGATAGGGTAATGGGATAAGAGTTAAGGTAATACCTATAACTAAGATGAGTTTAACATGTTTAAGATATGGTTAGAATTAGGATAGCTTGGTTGGTAATGGTTTGGAATAGGATAAATGACTTAGGGTTGACCCCGTTTGACCATGGTTGACCGTTTTGACTAAAAGTCAACTTTAGCCTAAAATTGGCCAAAACTTGACCAGAGTTGACCAGTTGACCAAAAGTCAACTATGAGTCAACCATTGACCTACTTAACCTATAGTGGACTATTAGTTGACCAGAGTTGACCATTTGACCAAAAGTCAACTATAGGTCAACCTTTGACTTAAATCTACCTAGTTTGACATTGTTTGACTTGCCTTGACCTATTTTGACTTTGTTAGGCTTAGTATGACTTAGATTGACTTTGTATAATCTAGTTTAACGTAGATTGGCTTAGTATGACTTAGATTTACTTAGATTGACTTAGGATGACTTAGTTTGATTTAGTTTGACTTAGTTGACTTGGTGTGACTTCGTTTGACTGAGTTTGACCTAGATTTGCATAGCATATATTAGAAATCATGTCATATACTGTTAAACCCTAATTAACTCATGATATCTCATCTTTAGGTCTGTGACATCACTCTGAGCATCTATTCTAACTGACAGCTCAGGACCGCAGGCGAGTACATTCTCTGATAGTTCTCTCATTTATTTATCAATTACTGTACTTCAGTTCCAGTTAGTTATATGTGATTCTCTGTTACAACACGTATGGATATTTCTGGATTCATGTATGCGACATACATACCATATTGTCTGGCCTCTATTACTGGAATCATTCTGGAATTATTGCTGGTATCATCATGTTTGGCTGGACTCATCTTGATTGTCATATCGTATTCTGGATTCACTTGTACTTGCTGGAAGGGAAAATACTTGAGTAAGACATGTAGACATACTCCAATTCTGGAATTACCCCACATGCTGGAATCAAACTGGAATGATAGCCATTCCACACCCGGCCAGGTGTGTGATGTGCTGGATTACCTATAGTCGTTTACATGTAGATCTTGGTATTTTAAAATACACTATTAGAGTATAGTCTGGACTCACCCTTGAATCTTTGATCACTGACTGGAATCATCTTATACTGGACTCATCTTGTACTGGAATCACCTGGTATCAGATTCATGTTGTCTGGACTTACTTTGGTTTTACACTTGTTTATATTTACTGTCTGGACTTATATCATGTTACTCTAGTTCAGCTAGTTTCTATTTACAGTCTTCATTGCCATGATTCTTCTCTTGTTTAGTTACTATACGTTTCTTGTATCTCAACTGTTCTCTATACCATCACCTAAATATAAACTGCCATATTCATCGATACAACTGTCTATAACTGCTTTATTGTTCTCTATCATTTACTTCGGTTTTCTAGATGAGATGTGCTCGTTCCTTTCCTGACTGGACCTGTTAAATTTTTTACAGATGATTGCCCTGAGGATACTTGCCCTACTCACTATGGACCAGGCGATGTTTTAGCTACCTTTGGTCTCGACACTCAGAGTGATCGGGAGATTAGCTAGTTGACTTGGTTTAGTTTCATGTTTTAGAACTTGAATTGTATTATGTTGAGATATGTTTCGTTTTGAGATTGTTTGAGATTATTGTTATTTAGTATTTGGTCTTGTTGTTATTATTTAGTCTTAGTTATAAGCTTCTGTGTTATCATATCGTGCTTAGACTGTGATTGAGATTCTATTATATCTATACTTGTCCTCCGTTCGAAGTTGAGATTTTGACAAGTATATTATATAATTGCGTGAGTTGTTGGTTAGATAGTAACCTAGAACAACGTTCTACAGTCGACACTGCGACATAGGCTGGGCACTGTTACGTACACGTACCCTCACAGTGGGTGCGGGTCGTGATACATTTTTCGTGGTGGCCCATGCAGGTCAAGTTTATGTAGTAGTATTCAAACTAGAGTATCACTACAGCCTGCGATAGGAACTAAGGAATAGGCTTTAGTTGAGAGAGTACTCAATCACAGTTAGGACTACTTGAGAAGATTTCTGGGATGACGCTTGAGAACCTCATTATAAACTATCTCGAAATTCGATTCTGACAGTATCTGTCTATCTTCCTTGTTCATCGTTGAATTTGATTCTTGGTGTTCATTATTGACTTGATTTTCTACCAAGATAACATTATGGGCTAGGTTACCTCAGTCATGGAATCTAGAGTCTTCTACAGCCATATTAGCTAGTTTGGCGATGAGATAGAGTCTAATTTTGGATGTATTTCTCGGGTGTGGGAATTTAAAGTTTTTACAGCCAAGCTAGCGGCAATGCAAAAATTTTAAATACCATGATTCTAGAGGTATGTACATTAGTTACGGACTCTATGGATTATCGCAGCCATACTTACTGGTGTGACGAAGATTCTGGTAACATGGTTCTGGATAGACGGGTATGATTATCAGATTGCAGAATAGATACCATATAGATGGTGCCCTAGTATAATTGAGTGAAATATCGGTGTGGATATTACTTGAGTGTCATGGATTAGATAGAGGGAGCTAGGCCACCTGTAGTGCAGCACCGTGCCCCGCACCATCAGAGGGATATACCCCAAAGAGGCAGGACTTTTGCGCTGACAGTCGAGTAGACCGACGCTACGGGTGACGGGTTAGCAGGTCTGTCTTTCATGTTCTTCTTTCCATCTTGTTGTGTGATTCCATTAGTACCTATCAGGATGTTTTGTGCTATGATAGATAGTATAGTGACCCTGATCAAGACCGTGATATCATGACCAGTAGGACCACAATTTGCATGTTTTAGATATAGTTTTCTTAACCTTGATTGTTGGGAGTTTAACCTAGAAGGAGTACGACCATCTCAATTTCGAGGATGAAATTTTTCTAAGGGGGTTAGACTTGTAACATCCAGTTTTCCAAATGAGGGCAATTTTGAACTTTTGTAAAAATCTATCGTTTAATATTAAATAATAATTTATGGTGAATTTTAATTAATTTAAAATTATTTAAATTAGTGTATTATGATTTTGATGTTTTGCTAGTGTAACCTTAGAACTGTTTAGCCTAGAGACTAACCATGACCATGGAGGTCTAACCCATGTGATTAGATTAGCTAATTACCACTTTCTAGGCTAAGGGTATTTTGGACATTTTGTGATTTTTGAATTATTTAGAATTTTGATTAATTGGCGAATTTTAGATTATTTTAGTAATATTTAAACTAATATATTATGATTTTGGTCATTTTTTATATTTTATTATTTTGGAAATTTTTATATTTTAATATTGATTTTATGGGATTTGTTAAGTCGGGTTTGATTTTCATCTCGTTCCGACTTGTGTTAGTGACCCGGGTAGCTTAGACTCTAGATGGGACACCAAGATTAGTTAGCCATGGCCCACAAACCCTACTAATTAAGTTAGTGTCATTAGACTATTCCCACTTGCTTAGAATGGTTAAATTAGAGACTTAAACTTGACCTTTTTGACCATAAACCTTGTCATGACTTAAGTTGACCCAAATGAGACTTGTAGGGGCATCTTGGACATTTCATACAGGCCCATTAGGCATGTATGGCCAGCCACCTATAGGAGGAGAGGTGTCCCTCTCTTTCATTTCACACTTGCCTCTTTTTTCCTAATTTGTTCTTCCCCAAACTTGAGAGCTTTCCTCTTGATTTTGATCTCCAAATCCCTTCATTCTTCTTCCAATCTTCCATCATTTCTTCTCATTCAACCAAGGAGGAGGTGCTAGCAAGGATTGGGAGCAAGGAGCAAGGAGCAAGGAAGGGTATCCATTTTGGAGGAGCTTTCGTGTCAAAATCGTGTCCTTTGAGTGTATCATTGGGATCCCACTTCCAATAGGTATAACCATCTCTCTATTTCAATTTTCCTTGCATTTTAGTTAGATTTGAATCCATAGGATCCACCCCCATGCATGTACAACCATTAGATTTTAATTTGAGGCTCTTTGGAGTCCTCTTTAGGAAGTTTGAATAGGTTTGGTGTCCTACTTGTGGAGTTTCCAATATAGGACACCCCATGTGTTTGTGTTTATGCAAATAGGCTATTTTATGGTTTAATTTCTGTTTTAAGATGGTTAGAATGAGTTTTATTTTGATATCTATGTTGGTATCCAAGTATCTTGGCCTACATGTGTTTCTTTTGTCCAAAACAACCCAAATTCGTCATAATTTTTATCCACGTTTTTAGTACCCAGAGCAACTTAGAAATGCCATAACTCCTAGCTCAGGACTCCGTTTAATTTCCCGTTTTTTTAAAGAACCGTATTGAAGTTAGCTTTCCAAATATATATATATTAATAGGCCAAATTCGTTCTATAACTTTCTGTAAAACTGTTTGAGTGTCAGCTGTTCGAAAGATGAACGCGTTTCGGTTTTTTCTCGATTTCGGGAGCTTCCGGACACAAAAATACGATCCGTTTGAAGTTTCGGAAAGCTAATACGAAGGGCTACAACATACTTTAATTCTAAAATTTTGTGAAGTCCCAATTGGTACAATATTGGTTTTAAGTAGAAGAATGACTATACGACATAGGTATTTTGTGTAACCTATGAGCCTAATATGGATATCATGTGAATGTAGGTATCATAGGTTGTCAAAAATATATATGATATAGTACATATATATATATATATATATATATATATATTATTGTTATGTAATATATGTTAGTATAGTGTGTGTGTTTGAATGAGATAAGGATGTGTGTGGTTAGAGGAGAGAAGTGAGATTGATAGAGGATATGTACTAGTGTGTGTTTGATGTTGTGTCGATGGTAGTGTAGTGTGTGTGTGTTGTAAAGGTGAGAGAGTTGGGAGGATCATGCCGTCCTATTTGACTTGAGGCTAGTGTGGTTTGTTGAGTGATTTGTGTTTTGGTATGGTGGTAGTGTGTTTGTATATAGATGTGTGTGGATATGTTAGAAAAGAGGGGGTTGATTTGGTATATGTGTTTGTGTGTGTTAGTATTGGAGTGGAGAGGAATTTAGATATTGTATGTATGGATATGATATTATGTTAGTGGTTATGTTAGAATCTATGTCGAGGTTAGAGGTATCTTAGAAGTTAGATAGTGATATCTTATATAAGTTAGATAGTTAGTTGTGTTAGTCTATGTTATTATTAGTTAGAGATGACATATGCTAGTTGGTTAGAGTTAGAGATGGATATATATACATATATGTTATGGTTATATATTAGTTAGTGGATGTTAGTTGTGTTAGGTTTCTAAGTTAGAATAGATGGTTAGAAGTTATATGTTAGAATATTGTTAGTTAAGGTATTGGTTAGATTTTGATATGTTAGATACCTATGATATGTTAGTATTAACTAGTGTCTAGATGTTGAAAACCTATAGATAGTTAGTATCCTATCTTAGTATATTAGGATACTAAGAGTGGGATCTTAGAATAGTGGGTATCGTAGGATACTCAAGTTAGTATCTCAAGGTAAATGAGATTACCTTTACCTTTAAGGTAAATGAGTTTACCTTATAACCAAGATAAGGTATCAAGATACCAAGATATGGTATCGAGATACGAGGGTAGAGTGTTAGAACATCTTAGTAGAGTATTGAAGGATAAGTATGGTGAGGGTAATGTAGGCAAGGGTATGGGTTAGAGGCTAAGGTAACGAGTTTACCTTGGTAGGGTAATGGGATAAAATTTAAGGTAATACCTATAACTAAGACATGAGTTTAACATGTTTAAGATATGGTTAGAATTAGGATAGCTTGGTTGGTAATGGTTAGGAATAGGGTAAATGACTTCGGGTTGACCCCGTTTGACCATGGTTGACCATTTTGACTAAAAGTCAACCAAAGGTCAACTTTAGCCTAAAATTGACCAAAACTTGACCAGAGTTGACCAGTTGACCAAAAGTCAACTATGAGTCAACCATTGACCTAGTTAACCTAGAGTGGACAATGAGTTGACAAAGGTTGACCAGAGTTGACCATTTGACTAAAAGTCAACTGTAGGTCAACCTTTGACTTAAATTGACCTAGTTTGACTTTGTTTGACTTGCCTTGACCTAGTTTGACTTTGTTAGGCTTAGTAGGGTTAATTAGTTGTATCCCCTACGGTTTGTACGTATTTTGGTAACTGTCTTTTTTGTTTTAAAAATAAAGAACATTCCCCTGGTTTATAAAGTTAATTAGTTGTACCCCCCTGGTGCATAGAAGAAAATAAGTAGAAAATTAAGCAGCCAGGGGGGTGTTCTTTATTTTTGAAATAACGGGAACAGTTACCAAAATACGTACAAACCATAGGGGGTACCCGGCTTAGTATGACTTAGATTGACTTTGTATAATCTAGTTTGACCTAGATTGGCTTAGTATGACTTAGATTGACTTAGATTGACTTAGCATGACTTAGTTTGATTTAGTTTGATTTAGTTTGACTTAGTTGACTTGGTGTGACTTAGTTTGACTGAGTTTGACCTAGATTTGCATAGCATGTACTAGAAATCATATCATACTGTAGCTTCCCTTCCCGGAGAATTTTTTAAAAATTATTTTTATTATTTATTTGATTTAAATAGTGATTTTAGAATTTTATAAATGTTTATTTAGTTAAATTATTATGGAAGATGATTTTAGCCCTGGTTAAGTTTGGAAGTATCAGACGACTAGGAATCATGGCATGGATAGTACAGTAGCGTGCTTTGACTAGTGTTTAGCCATGGTAGGGGAACGCCGAGCCATATGAGTGTTCTAACTAGGAAAACCAGACCAAGTTATAGCATGACCATTATAAATAAGTTTAATTAATTATTATTATTATATTTATTGACTTATAGGAGACCCGTTTGTGTCGATTTAGCCCGAGCTGAGCCTGAACTGAATCTAAGCCTATGTGAGCATGAAGTGAGACCAGAGACGGCCATGTAGACATTTTAGATGTGTACAAATAGTTCTTATCTATTTTAGGACCTGATGATCTGTTCAGGTTTAGCGACTGCATGGAGTTAGTTAGCAGAGCATGATGGTAGAGGATTGTGATGTATGATACAGGTATTTGCTTGTGATATATCTTTATTATCTTCTCGTGCTTTATATTCAGTACCATGATATTTCCTGCTTATTTTATAGACTCATATCATTCTTAGAGTCTAATTGGACAATATGCTAATGGGCTGCAGACCATGACCCATAATTGTTCATTCTCGTTTTATTTGATTCTTGTGGATTGAGATACAGTTTAGATTAGACATGATACCCATGACCTTGACAGCTTATACGTACTCGAGTCGGGCTGGAGTCCGCTCGATACGTAGCTGGCTTGCTCACGAGCTCACGTCCGAAAAGCGGGTGCGGGTCGTGACAAGTTTTTGTGGTGGCCCATGCAGGTCAGAGCATATCGTACAGGTTACGTAACTGTACTGGTACGAGCCTGCGCATCTGACTAAACCCTTAGGAATCTCAATCCACTCTGCTTTGAAAATTCTTTTAGAAATTTCTATAATGTTCTTGAAACTCCATATTACTCTCGATTATACTTCCTTGATTTCCGTACCCTTGACTCTCGTTCCTTCCTATTTTGGCGTGACGAATTTGATGCGTATCCGTCGAAATTCACCGTATCGGCCTCTGTCCAAGTTTCTCAATTACTTTGTGCACGCTCGTCAGATCGAGACGAAACTTGCGCCAACAGGACCGTGTCATTTTTCTGGTCCTGTATGCCAAATTTGGTACGATTCTGAGACTGTTGATAAAATTACCGTTTTGTGGGCCCCACGGTCCCACTCAACGGGCAATTTTGTAAATCCACCTTTGGACATACGGTTGGGTTCGTATCAGAAAATCGAATCCGTAGACATATAGTTTGACGACTTTAGGGACCATTGACCCTGGCACGCTTTTCGGTACAAAGCGGGTCCAACGGCGGACATCGTTTTTGCCCGAAATTACCGTTTTGCCCCAGTGTCCAGAATTGGACTTAAGGACAGACATTCCTAGCTAATTTGACTATTCTGAGAATGTTGGTAACATTTATTTCAGCTTTCGGAGACAGATGTGATGACTTGGACTTTCTGACTTGTGATTGGCGATACATTGTTGCTTCTCCGTGAAACCCCCAGGCAAGTATACCTTGCCAACTTGTACAGTATATTTATATGCATGTTCATCATATCGCTGTGGTTCTTTTCCTTACCTGCATGATTACTTTATTCCATGTCTAGTACACTCATCCTGTTATAGTTTTACTTGACATGTTTCTAGTCGTCTGCACATTCTTGTTCCTTTGCTGTAATGATATTTTTCTACCTGTTAGAATGTGATAGTCTCATACGTATTGCTTGATAGAGTCGTCTAGTCCTACACCACGATTCCCTTGACTTGACTATAACTTGCCTTGACTTGACTTGACATGACTTGAGTAGGACTTGACTTTGACATTCTGTAGATTGTGAGTACTTACATTGACTACGGTCTATAGGATTTTATTCTAGGATTGGCTACTGTCTTGGTTGTGAGTACTTGCCTTGACTACGATTGAGACACTGTAGATTGTGAGTACTTGCCTTGACTGCAGTTTATAGCCAGCCATTTCTAGTATGGCATGCCAGTGTCTTAGGATCCTTGCGTTTAGATCTTGTGTCTTAGTTCATTTTGTCTCATTAGATACCCTTGATTGTTCTTTCTTTCTCTGTATATTTGTACTGTTACTGGTTGGCTTGTATATTATGTATCTTGCTAGTCTTCTGAGGACCTGATGATCTCTTCAGGTTTAGCCGAGTATTGAGCAAGGTGCACACGAGCAGTTGGAGCTAGCATTGGATCACGGTGCCACTACAGCTGAGGGTACTTTTGACAGTTTGGACTCTGTTATTTCATTTTCAGGTTTCTATGTTATTATCGTCTATTGGTAGTGGATTTGTGTCCACCGGACGTAACTACAAATTCTTGATAAACTGGATACTCTATTTATATTATCATTCATTATTCAGTTTCATTTGTGTTACTGGAGTGTATCATATTTGTGGATGAGATCTAGATTGCCTCTGTGACTTGTTTATGTACTAGACAACGTTCTACCGCCGACACTGCGGCGTAGGCTGGACTTGGACACGTCTCGTATCCGAAATACGGGTGCGGGTCGTGACACAAATACTGTTAAACCCGAATTAACTCATGATATCTCATCTTTAGGTCTGTGACATCACTCTGAGCATCTATTCTCACTGACAGCTCAGAACCGTAGGAGAGTACATTCTCTGATAGTTCTCTCATTTATTTGTCAATTACTGTACTTCAGTTCTAGTTAGTTATATGTGATTCTCTGTTACAACACGTATGGATATTTCTGGATTCATGTATGCGACAGACATACCATATTGTCTGGCCTCTATTACTGGAATTATTCTGAAATTATTGCTGGTATCATCATGTTTGGCTGGACTCATCTCGATTCTCGTATCGTATTATGGATTCACTTGTACTTCCTGGAAGGGAAAATACTTGAGTAAGACATGTAGACATACCCTAATTCTGGAATCACCCCACATGTTGGAATCAAACTGGAATGATAGCCATCCCACACCCGGCCAGGTGTAGGATGTGCTGGATTACCTATAGTCGTTTACATGTCGATCTTGGTATTTTAAAACACACTATTAGAGTATAGTCTGGACTCACCCTTGAATCTTTGATCACTGACTGGAATCATCTTATACTGGACTCATCTTGTACTGGAATCACCTGGTATCAGATTCATGTTGTCTGGACTTACTTTGGTTTTACACTTGTTTACAATTACTGTCTGGACTTATATCATGTTAATCTAGTTTAGCTAGTTTCTATTTACAATCTTCATTGCCATGATTCTTCTATTGTTTAGTTACTATACTTTCCTTGTATCTCAACTATTCTCTATACCATCACCTAAATATAAACTGCCATATTCATCAATACAACTGTCTATAACTGCTTTATAGTTCTCTGTCATTTACTTGGGTTTTCTAGATAAGATGTGCTCGTTCCTGTCCTGACTGGACCTGTTGAAAATTTTACAGATGATTGCCCTGAAGACACTTGCCCTACTCACTATGGACCAGGAGATGTTTTAGCTACCTTTGGTCTCGACACTCAGAATGATCGG
Source organism: Iris pallida (assembly GCA_029216955.1). Classification (NCBI taxonomy): domain Eukaryota; kingdom Viridiplantae; phylum Streptophyta; class Magnoliopsida; order Asparagales; family Iridaceae; genus Iris; species Iris pallida. Next base: position 2,647,292 of record JANAVB010034420.1, read on the forward strand.
GAGATTAGCTAGTTGACTTGGTTTAGTTTCATGTTTTAGAACTTGAATTGTATTAAGTTGAGATATGTTTTGTTTTGAGATTGTTTGAGATTATTGTTATTTAGTATTTGGTCTTGTTGTTATTATTTAGTCTTAGTTATAAGCTTCTGTGTTATTATATCGTGCTTAGACTGTGATTGAGATTCTATTATATCTATACTTGTCCTCCGTTCGGAGTTGAGATTTTGACAAGTACATTATATAATTGCGTGAGTTGTTGGTTAGATAGTAACCTAGAACAGCATTCTATCGTCGATACTGCGGCGTAGGCTAGGCGCTGTTACGTACTTGTACCCTCACAGTAGGTGCGGGTCGTGACGCATAGAGCTTCATTGCTTGGGCGCATAGAGCTTCACTAGCTTGGGCGCATAAGGCTTCATTGCTGAAAATTTTTCATGCTTCTACACCAGATGCTCGAATTCTTTGAGGATGAACCCTATGCTCAACGCCTAGGATCCCAATGGGAGTGGCATTTCAAACAATGAGAACCTTCCATCGAAGATGAAGTCGTCCAAGTCGAACTAGGAGATGAGGCTTTCCCTAAACCCATCTTCATTAGAAAAAACTTGACTGAAGAAGACAGAATCTCTGATACAGCTTATCCGAGAGTATATTAATGTCTTTGCTTGGAGCTATGAAGACAAGCCGGGGTTGGACTCGTAAGTCACAATGCATTAACTCGATATCCCGTCCAACGTTAAACCAGTCAAACAACAACATCATCACTTTCGTCCCGATATCATGGATGCTATCAAGAAGGAAGTCAGCAAACTCATAGAAAGTGGCTTCATTCGAGATGAGTAACATCCAGATTGGGTGGCCAACATCGTCCCAGTCACTAAGAAGAAAGGGAAGATTCGAGTCTGCATAGACTTTAGATATCTCAACTCGGCCTGTCCAAAAGACGAGTTTCCTCTTCGGTCATTGATGTGATGATTGACAATACTTATAGTTTCGAACATATGTCCTTCATGGATGGGTTCTCAGGTTACAACCAGATCAAAATGTTTCCGGAGGACGAAAAGCATACTTCAATCTAGACTCCAAAGGGAATCTACTATTATACAGTAAAGCTTTTTGGTTTAAACAATGTGGGAGCAACATACCAGCGGTCTATGAGCACCATATTCTACAAACACCTTCAAAAAATAGTAGACAGTTATGTTGATGGCATTGTCGTTAAGAGCCGGATGAAATCTAGCTATTTATACGACTTAAGGATGGTGTTTGATTTGATGCGGACACATCACCTTAAGATGAATCCAACCAAGTCATTCCTGGGGGTTTCAAGTGGTATATTCTTGGGCTTCATCATTACCACTAAGAGTATTCACATCGACCACGAAAAGATCAAAGACATCCTGGACATGGCTCCCCCGAAGAATCTCTGTGAGCTTCGAGGTCTGCAGGGACGATTGGCATACATCAGAAGATTCATAGCAAATCTCTCTGGTCGATGCCAACCCTTCACTAAACTGATGAAGAAAGGGGTTTCCTATGCCTAGACCGAAGAGTGTCAACACGCGTTCGACAATATCAAGAAATACCTCACCAGCCAACCAGTCCTGGTAGCACCGGTCATGGGAAGACCCTTTGTGTTATACGTCCGAGCCATAGACAACTCTTTCGGTGCTTTGCTAGCGTAAAGAAGCAACGAAGGCCACGAACATGCAATCTACTATCTTAGCAGGACCATGATTGGTACTGAGCATCGGTATAATCTTGTGGAGAAGGAGTGTCTCGTGCTAGTCTTCGCCATTCAAAAGACGCGTCATTATGTGGCTGGACAGACAATTTACGTCATCTCCCGAGTCAATCCCCTCTGAGTCCTTATGACTAAACCAGGGGCGCTAAACTCGCGGTTAGCCACGTAGGCAATCTTTTTGACTCCTTATGACATGGTGTTCGTCCCACAAAAGGTAGTTAAAGGGCAAGCGTTGGCCAATTTCTTGGCGGCACATCCTATACCGGAAACATCAAAGCTCTATGACGGCATTCCTCATGAGGTCTTAGAGTCAAACGCGGCTTCAGACAATCCCATATAGCGGAAGTTCTTTGATGGTGCTTCAAGAACAGGACCCAAAGGAAAATCATCGCAGGGGTTGGAGTGGTCCTCATCACTCCTAACGGTCTGGTCATCCACCGTACATATTCTCTCGTGGAGTTATGCACCAATAATATGGATGAGTACAACGCTCTCATGATCGGGCTCCAGCCCTCTAAAAAGTTGGGGGTCGACTACCTTGAGGCCAATGGCGACTCGAAACTGATTATCAATCAGGTTCGAGGACAATATAAGGTTTGACATGAATATCTAGTCCCGTATCATCAGGCGTCAATCAACATCATCTCTACCTTTATATGGTTCTTTATAGAACATGTACCCCGATTAAAAAACCTGGAGGCTTATGCCCGGCTGGCCTCGTCGCTTCCCTGGCAGCTCCTGTTGGAACCCATTACTCCGTCACAGTGATGGGTTGTCACGACCCGCTCCCAAATAATCGGACACGAGTCGGACACGCCCAGCCTTCGTCGTTAGACACGACGAAGTAAGCTGTACCAAACTAGGGAAATCTAACAGATAATCATAAAAGTATACAATCACAGCATCTAAAACGTATCCCAGAATGATCACCATAATCCACAATTCTATGTATGTAAATGTACGAGTCATCAAGAATGAAATGTACATGAATTCTAAAGACAATATCTAAGAGTAAAGCTAATAGTCTAAACCTGAAACCTCAAGCTAAGCCTCATACTGCTCAGCTAAATCCTGGGCTCTGGCCCATAGAGTAGATCAATGTCCTGTAAGCATACCTGCAACATATCATATTCAGGAGCGGAGCAAAGTACAGTTCTAGGTAATGAACAATAACATCATGATATGGAAAGTAAATGCTGAAAGAACAAGAAGAACAAGATATGTAAGAAAAGGAAGAACATGAACTACTACTATAAAGATACATGGAAGATCATGACTATGTAAAGATGCAGGAAAGATCACGACTATAGCTAACATCAAGATACAAGTAAGATCATGAAAGAACAAGTAAGATCCTGAACATGTGTGATATAAATTTGAAATACTTCTATGATATGTGACCGGCTTGGGTAAGATCATGAAAGAACATGAAAAGATCCTGAAAGATCATGTAGGTACGGCTTAGGACCCGCGTGCACTGTGCGAGGCCTAAGCTAAAGATCATGAATAAGTATCCGGGTTTGGTCACATATCTAGAGTATTTCCCCACCCCAAGATTCAAGTAAGAGCATGAAAGAGCAAGACAGATAAGATCATGAACGTGTCGCAGTGTGTCAGCAATAAAGAACAAGGAAAATACACTGATCAAAACCATAGAGTGTACTTGCCTGTCTCCGGTGATCAAATGTAGGCAATAGAGCTGGGTATCCTCCTGTTAAATAAATATAAGTTGGTATTGGTTAACTCTAAAGAGTAGTTATCTAATGGTTAGCTAACTATAATCTGCTAGTTAGAGAGCATACTAAATATCTATATCCATATAGGGACTAAAATGTATTTTCCTGGTTTATCAACCACTAATAGGAAATTAGTTATTAAATGAATTCATTAACAATCTAATACTTTTTAAAAAAACTTAGTAATTTATACCTTATTATAGGAGTAATATCCAATTGTAATACATACAAATACCTTTAATTTTAGAAATCCTACTTAGGAAAATATAAATTGGTTATGAAAAAAAAACAGTATGTTGTTAATGGCAGTCAACCAGAAAGAATATAATACTACTAATAGTAATAATATGGCAACCATTATAATCTAAACTTAATCTGTACTTGACCAAAGTCCAATTCTTTACATGAGCCCAAACTCAATACCATCCCTATAACTATTCTCATCTTTACAGATCAGCCCACCTCATGGCCCATAAGTAAAGCTTAAATCACACCATTAATTCCTACTGACTTATCAACCCTGGCCTCCCCCAGCAATCTTTGAGTCCCAACTTCAAAAGCTCAGAGCAACCCAACCATTTAGCAGGGAAAGAACTTAGAATAGGATTACAATTGATGGAACCCAAAGTTTAGTCATAGAAGAAAATTTAGAAACAATATGGTGAACCAACAACACTAAGGATCTCAGCTAATGAACCAAAACACAAACAACCAAGGAGAATTATACAGAAATGAAGGTATAAACAACTGCTACAAATTCAAATGTAGGGCTTCTATATCTCTCAACAATTACATTTTTCCTCGCAGTTCACTGATTAGAGAAAAATGCAGAGTCTAGGAAGACGTCAAAGCCTAACACCACATCATGCTGCCGCCTACAATACAGAATCATAAGAAATCACCCAGCTAACTGACTTTAGCAAGATTCAAACTAGAAAAGACCCAGTAAGCTGTACTATGTTTTCTACAGTTGCTTTCTCCTCATACCAACTCTATTTAACAAAATTTTCAAAATAGACACCTAAGAAAATCACACTGTGCTCAACATAACATGACAACTCATAAAAGCAATCAGCAAGCTAAGCCAGGTTCAACAACTCTTGACACAAATGCTGCGACGTCTCCAGTACCTCAATGGGTGGGTTAATCAAAACAGAGACTCGGCCCAGTACTGAACTCAGCGACCCCTGCAACCGACACCCACTCGACACCAATACGGCACCGCGATCAAAGTCCTAATGGATACGGACACCCGAACTCCACGTACTCGACCGTAGCCTGTGCACACACCATACATCTAAGCATAAAGAAGAGTCTCCACATTAACTAGGAAGTAGAGAGAATTACCTGAAATAAAATGAAGTTGAAGTGATGATGCACCCCTCGCAGCCGGACACAGCTTCTCGAGTCCAGATGTGATCGGAACCTTGTGGTGGCATTCCATCATACGATTCCCGGGTGGATAACAGAGAAGGGTTTAGAACATAGAAAAATTCAACTAGAGAATTTGTGAGGAACCCAGAGATCAAGAATACCTTAATTTAAAGTTCACGATAGATCGTTCCCTCAATCAAAATTCGATCCCACTCTGAGCCGAGGAACTGCTCATCCCATCCAGTAGTTTGAGAAGAAGGAAAAATTAATAATCGACCCACAGTCAACATTCTAAGGAACGCACAGATCTACACTTACCAACGATGGAATCGATCGGAGGAGAGTATGACGCCATGACGGTGATCTCTGAGGAAATCGTCGCTGAGAGATCGATAGCGGTCCGATCGTCGTCATCGCCGCTCGTCGCCTTTCGCTGTGGGGAGATCGTTTGCTGGCGATGAAGAATCATCGCCGGAGAGGATGTCTTGGACACGTCGCTGCCATCGCCATCGCCGGACGAATTGGGGGTTAGGGTTCGCACGCTCAGGAAGATGACGTCATCGGAGAGGTTGTCGTCGAGATTCCTCGTGTCGCTGCGTCAGGAAGGAGGACGTCTAGCTGCTTTTGCCACCTGTCGTCGCCATCACCATCGTCGGACCACCGTCGTCGAGATTCAGAGAGAGTCGAGCTCTCGAGCTCATGAAGGAAAACTAGTGTGGAGAAATTTTGCAATGAAATAAAATGAGCTCTCTGCTCTACCATCAATTTAATAAAAAGTAATTTTGCATTATCCCCCCTCCGCTCTAAATTCATTTTCTAACAGTCCTTCCGCAATATTTTTTTTTGGAAAAAGCCCTCATCCTTTTCATTAATTGCAGAATGGATAGAAAAACAGTTAGAAATTTGTTAGAAGATTCAAAAGTTTTGGGGACCACACAATTAGTTGTAACCAACTTTCAAAATTAAAAAAAAATAATATATTCCTGCTTCAAATTCCTTTCCTCCAAAAATACTCATAACTATATATTTATAATAAAAGAAATAAAGTATTTATTATTAAAATTTAAATTTCACCAAAATTGGGAAAAGTGGAGTTACAAATTATCCCCCCCTCAAAAAAATTTCGTCCTCGAAATTCGAAGGACAACAAAACAATCAAGGCAAAAAAAAAAACACAAGGAAGATTCAAGCTCAAGCCATTTATTGTATTTAAAGGTTTCAATTATCAAAATACAATTGAGCAAACAAAATGGGATATCTCTCCCGCATCTCGTCCTCGCCCTCCCATGTGGACTCTCCGGAGAGTGGTGTCTCCACATGACGCGAACAAGAGGAATAGTCTGGTTCCGCAAGCGCTTCTCCCTCCGATTGAGGATCTTCACTGGCTGCTCCTCGTAGGTCAATCTCGGCCCATCTCCAGCTCCGAAAAGTCCACCACATGGCTCGGGTCTGGAATGTAGCGTTGAAGCTGGAACACGTGAAAAACGTCGTGTACTCCCTCCAAGCTAGCTGGAAGCGCTAGTCGATATGCCACCTCGCCAATACGCGTCATCACGTCGACAGGCCCGCTGAATCTCGGACTGAACCTTCCGCCTCTGGTCGGTGAGATTCTTTATGAACACTCTGCTTCTAACTGCTAACTCCGGTGACCATCTGCTGTTGTCCGCCTAGTGCTTTTGTTGATCCATGACGCTCTAAGCCTTGAGTCCAAGTATACACAAGAATTTTGGGATATCATGCTTTGACAAGGATCGAGGATCAAATAGTCACGAAGTGGAAGGAATTCCAATTACAACTAAGAGGAGCAAAATCATGAAGACACAATTATTAAGTACGATCAAAAATCGATATTTTAACACAGGTAGACTAGAACAAGATAGAAAATCATGGTCAGATAGACATGACTTAAGATCAAAGTTTAGACAACTCACAACGAAGTACAGAATCACAATCTGGTAATATACAATTTTGAGGAATTCAATGATCTAACGATAAAATGCTAGAAGAAAATTTTAGCAAGGGTTGATTGAGGAGACGTACGCAATACTAAGGAGATACAATATCAAATCAGGATGAACGTGCAAGGGTTTGTGATTCTCGAAAACCAATAATTATATGAAAATGGAATATAGTTTCTATGGTATCCGGAAACATATAGATATTTGAAATCACTTTACTTAGAATCCCTGCCCCGCCAGTGCATGTCTGGCTGCAGTGAACTTTCGGTTCCATGACTTAAATAACAATATGTTACCGAATAACATATCAACTTTATTCATTTTCAAACAATTATCGACGAAGCAACTCAAGAGATCTAAATATGAAGAGTTTAGGACAAAGTCTCAATAATACCCGAAATCTATGAATGTCTGAAATCACTTCAACTTAAAGTTCCTGCCTCGCCAGTGTGCTACTGGCTGCAGTGAACCTTCAGTCTCCATAATCCAGCTAATGGCTGCAGCGCGCAACTGTCATGCCATGGTAGGACATCGAATAGCCTCTCGACTTTATCCCTAGGAATTTTAAAAGAGTTCCAAGGAGTTCAAAATGAGTTTTAGTAGTCCAAGTCACGGAAATGTGAAGTTACCTGACTATTAGAATACAAGAATTTTATTAGGTACTAAGAGACTACAAGGGATCCAATCAGTGAGTAAAAAAAAAAAAAAACCAGGGAGATTTAAAATTTCAGACGAGGAACGAAGTTTCAATTTATAACAGAATTTCAACTGATATCTATAATGGTAACAAGATTCCATATGTGGAACATTATCCCGAAGGGATAACAGAGTCTCGAAGGATGAACAGTAGCAAGGCATCAAATATAAGACAATGTCGCAAAATAAGAAATAAATCGCGCATTGGAAACGAAGTTCAACAAAATCTCAAGTAACGACAAAATCTCAAACAGATCCCGAGTGGGAAATGAAATATTCAATAGTATACAAAGTCTCATTAGAACTAAATATCAACAAAATTGCAGATAGAAAGTAATTCTCGAACAAAAAGCAAGGTCATGACTAGTGAGGAGAAATAGGGTATCAAGCAGAAAATAGGGAACAAGCATTGAATGGTGAGTATGAAACAAGCGAAATTTCAAATAGAAAACGAGGTCAAATAAGGTCGTGAACAAAACAAATTCTTGAATAGGAGGCAAAATCTCGAAGGAAAGCAAGGTTCCGAATAGGAAACAGGATCTCAAAATCACGATTAGAAAACCAAATTTCAATAAAGCCTCGAATAGAAAACTGAAACGAGTAGGAAGCAAGATCGAAACAAAGTAGTGGACAACAACTCTCAAATCAAAAATCATGAATGGAAAACGAGTCTTATATAGAAAACGAGTCATAATCCCAAAATAGGAAAAGAAATCTTCAAACCTTCAAAGGAATCCTCCACAATGTCCTGAATAGGACGAAGCTTAAACAAGTTTCGAATGAGGAACAGGATTTCGAAAAAAAAAATCTCGAGAAACGATTAAATATCAATTAACACGAAGTTTGATAAATGAACAAAATTTTGCAAATAGGAGCCATCACTAGGAAACAAGGTCAGGAATGATGAATATGCCAACGGTATCGAATAATGAATTTCAAACAATTATCGATTTGGGATCTGAAACAAGTTTATCTAAGTAGGAAACAATATCTCGAAATAAGTTTCGACATCAACCAAGGTTCCAAAATAGAAATAAGAAGTTTCAAGAAATGATCAATGTGTTAGGAGGAATTTAAGGGAAGACTGGATTATTAATCAAGATACATGGTTTTCCAACCATGCAAAAGAAATCTTCTGTCTTCAGTCTATCTTCAGCGTTCTTTCGGGACTGGAATCTCTTCAACCTTCTTCAACTGTCCTGTCGTAGGCCGGTCCTTGCGGTAGTGCTCTATGTGGTTGCTGATTCTGAAAAGGTGGTTCCCTTTTGCTGTAGTCTGATGCTCCTCGCGCTTGTTCTCGGACAGTGTGATCAACGTTCTCCAGCAGTCCTTGACTTGGTGGGCAGGCGATCCGTAGTACAGTATAGCCTCCATCTTTTGTGGCATTCTTTATAGTGGCATCCTGAGAGGTGGTAGAAATTGTAAATGATCGTCGGCTGGATCTGAATCTGGATCTCCCGCTGGGGCTGAAGTGCAAGGCTCTGGCAGGAATATATGGCTGCTGGCGTACTGGCTGCTGAGATCTGCTCCTAATGATGCGACTGGTGATGTGACGGAAGAAACGCTGACTGAGTGTTGTGACGCTTTGCGGGTCCAGGGTTGTTGTTGTCTTCGTCATAAGTCTTCATGTCGCTCCTGGGCTTTAGCTTCCTATCTTGTTGTATGTGCTACGAGCTGGATCTCCCGGTTGGTGACTTCAATCTTCAGAGGAGTCGGGTTCTCAGGGACTTGAATGATCCTCAGTTGCGACTCCAGGTTCTCGATCTGCTCCTCGATGCAAGATACGTGCTCGGTGTCGGAGAAGTCCAAAGGTCTGGAAGTTTGGAAAGCAGAAGTCTTTTCTGGCTCGAGAAGTGCATGCACAAGTCTGGCTTGGAAAATGACGGCTTGCTCTCTCTGGATATCAAGGAATTCTTCAATCATCTTCGTCAACCACGTACTACCCATGGGGATAGTAGAGCGATAGAACGTAGTGGAAGCTCGGAACCGTCAAGGGCAAGTGAATTGACAGTTCTGGTGTCGCATGCTTTTGAACTATCTGCAAAACAGGAAACTGTTAAAATAACCTAGACCTACATACAACAAGTGTTTATAGAATATTAAAATACCTGATACACCTGATATACCTAATATACCCTTATTTTCCGATTTTCCTATACTGTGATCAAGTTCCCCTAGTGTAATCAAGTCCCCCAATAGTACGCTAAGTCCTAGGTACCATTAGGATGGACCTGCATGGGCCACCACTAAAAACATGTCACGACCCGCTTCCAAATAATCGGACACGAGTCGGACACGCCCAGCCTTCGTCGTTAGACACGACGAAGTAAGCTGTACCAAACTAGGGAAATCTAACAGATAATCATGAAAGTATACAATCACAGCATCTAAAACATATCCCAGAATGATCACCATAATCCACAATTCTATGTATGTAAATGTACGAGTCATCAAGAATGAAATGTACATGAATTCTAAAGACAATATCTAAGAGTAAAGCTAATAGTCTAAACCTGAAACCTCAAGCTAAGCCTCATACTGCTCAGCTAAATCCTGGGCTCTGGCCCATAGAGTAGATCAATGTCCTGTAAGCATACCTGCAACATATCCTATTCAGGAGCGGAGCAAAGTACAGTTCTAGGTAATGAACAATAACATCATGATATGGAAAGTAAATGCTGAAAGAACAAGAAGAACAAGATATGTAAGAAAAGGAAGAACATGAACTACTACTATAAAGATACATGGAAGATCATGACTATGTAAAGATGCAGAAAAGATCACGACTATAGCTAAAATCAAGATACAAGTAAGATCATGAAAGAACAAGTAAGATCCTGAACATGTGTGATATAAATTTGAAATACTTCTATGATATGTGACCGGCTTGGGTAAGATCATGAAAGAACATGAAAAGATCCTGAAAGATCATGTAGGTACGGCTTAGGACCCGCGTGCACTGTGCGAGGCCTAAGCTAAAGATCATGAATAAGTATCCGGGTTTGGTCACATATCTAGAGTATTTCCCCACCCCAAGATTCAAGTAAGAGCATGAAAGAGCAAGACAGATAAGATCATGAACGTGTCGCAGTGTGTCAGCAATAAAGAACAAGGAAAATGCACTGATCAAAACCATAGAGTGTACTTGCCTGTCTCCGGTGATCAAATGTAGGCAATAGAGCTGGGTATCCTCCTGTTAAATAAATATAAGTTGGTACTGGTTAACTCTAAAGAGTAGTTATCTAATGGTTAGCTAACTATAATCTGCTAGTTAGAGAGCATACTAAATACCTATATCCATATAGGGACTAAAATGTATTTTCCTGGTTTATCAACCACTAATAGGAAATTAGTTATTAAATGAATTCATTAACAATCTAATAGTTTTTAAAAAAACTTAGTAATTTATACCTTATTAGAGGAGTAATATCCAATTGTAATACATACAAATACCTTTAATTTTAGAAATCCTACTTAGGAAAATATAAATTGGTTATGAAAAAAAAACAGTAAGTTGTTAATGGCAGTCAACCAGAAAGAATATAATACTACTAATAATAATAATATGGCAACCATTATAATCTAAACTTAATCTGTACTTGACCAAAGTCCAATTCTTTACATGAGCCCAAACTCATTACCATCCCTATAACTATTCTCATCTTTACAGATCAGCCCACCTCATGGCCCATAAGTAAAGCTTAAATCACACCATTAATTCCTACTGACTTATCAACCCTGGCCTCCCCCAGCAATCTTTGAGTCCCAACTTCAAAAGCTCAGAGCAACCCAACCATTTAGCAGGGAAAGAACTTAGAATAGGATTACAATTGATGGAACCCAAAGTTTAGTCATAGAAGAAAATTTAGAAACAATATGGTGAACCAACAACACTAAGGATCTCAGCTAATGAACCAAAACACAAACAACCAAGGAGAATTATACAGAAATGAAGGTATAAACATCTGCTACAAATTCAAATGTAGGGCTTCTATATCTCTCAACAATTACATTTTTCCTCGCAGTTCACTGATTAGAGAAAAATGCAGAGTCCAGGAAGACGTCAAAGCCTAACACCACATCATGCTGCCGCCTCCAATACAGAATCATAAGAAATCACCCAGCTAACTGACTTTAGCAAGATTCAAACTAGAAAAGACCCAGTAAGCTGTACTATGTTCTCTACAGTTGCTTTCTCCTCATACCAACTCTATTTAACAAAATTTTCAAAATAGACACCTAAGAAAATCACACTGTGCTCAACATAACATGACAACTCATAAAAGCAATCAGCAAGCTAAGCCAGGTTCAGCAACTCTTGACACAAATGCTGCGACGTCTCCAGTACCTCAATGGGTGGGTTACTCAAAACAGAGACTCGGCCCAGTACTGAACTCAGCGACCCCTGCAACCGACACCCACTCGACACCAATACGGCACCGCGATCAAAGTCCTAATGGATACGGACACCCGAACTCCACGCACTCGACCGTAGCCTGTGCACACACCATATATCTAAGCATAAAGAAGAGTCTCCACATTAACTAGGAAGTAGAGAGAATTACCTGAAATAAAATGAAGTTGAAGTGATGATGCACCCCTCGCAGCCGGACACAGCTTCTCGAGTCCAGATGTGATCGAAACCTTGTGGTGGCATTCCATCATACGATTCCCGGGTGGATAACAGAGAAGGGTTTAGAACATAGAAAAATTCAACTAGAAAATTTGTGAGGAACCCAGAGATCAAGAATACCTTAATTTAAAGTTCATGATAGATCGTTCCCTCAATCAAAATTCGATCCCACTCTGAGCCGAGGAACTGCTCATCCCATCCAGTAGTTTGAGAAGAAGGAAAAATTAATAATCGACCCACAGTCAACATTCTAAGGAACGCACAGATCTACACTTACCAACGATGGAATCGATCGAAGGAGAGTATGACGCCATGACGTTGATCTCTGAGGAAATCGTCGCTGAGAATCGATAGCGGTCCGATCGTCGTCATCGCCGCTCGTCGCCTTTCGCTGTGGGGAGATCGTTTGCTGCCGATGAAGAATCATCGCCGGAGAGGATGTCTTGGACACGTCGCTGCCATCGCCATCGCCGGACGAATTGGGGGTTAGGGTTCGCGCGCTCAGGAAGATGACGTCATCGGAGAGGTTGTCGTCGAGATTCCTCGTGTCGCTGCGTCAGGAAGGAGGACGTCTAGCTGCTTTTGCCACCTGTCGTCGCCATCACCATCGTCGGACCACCGTCGTCGAGATTCAGAGAGAGTCGAGCTCTCGAGCTCATGAAGGAAAACTAGTGTGGAGAAATTTTGCAATGAAATAAAATGAGCTCTCTGCTCTACCATCAATTTAATAAAAATGTAATTTTGCATTATCCCCCCTCCGCTCTAAATTCATTTTCTAACAGTCCTTCCGCAATATATTTTTTTTGGAAAAAGCCCTCATCCTTTTCATTAATTGCAGAATGGATAGAAAAACAGTTAGAAATTTGTTAGAAGATTCAAAAGTTTTGGGGACCACACAATTAGTTGTAACCAACTTTCAAAATTAAAAAAAAATAATATATTCCTGCTTCAAATTCCTTTCCTCCAAAAATACTCATAACTATATATTTATAATAAAAGAAATAAAGTATTTATTATTAAAATTTAAATTTCACCAAAATTGGGAAAAGTGGAGTTACAAATTATCCCCCCCTCAAAAAAATTTCGTCCTCGAAATTCGAAGGACAACAAAACAATCAAGGCAAAAAAAAAAACACAAGGAAGATTCAAGCTCAAGCCATTTATTGTATTTAAAGGTTTCAATTATCAAAATACAATTAAGCAAACAAAATGGGATATCTCTCCCGCATCTCGTCCTCGCCCTCCCATGTGGACTCTCCGGAGAGTGGTGTCTCCACATGACGCGAACAAGAGGAATAGTCTGGTTCCGCAAGCGCTTCTCCCCCCGATTGAGGATCTTCACTGGCTGCTCCTCGTAGGTCAATCTCGGCCCATCTCCAGCTCCGAAAAGTCCACCACATGGCTCGGGTCCGGAATGTAGCGTTGAAGCTGGAACACGTAAAAAACGTCGTGTACTCCCTCCAAGCTAGTTGAAAGCGCTAGTCGATATGCCACCTCGCCAATACGCGTCATCACGTCGACAGGCCCGCTGAATCTCGGACTGAACCTTCCGCCTCTGGTCGGCGAGATTCTTCATGAACACTCTGCTTCTAACTGCCAACTCCGGTGACCATCTGCTGTTGTCCGCCTAGTGCTTTTGTTGATCCATGACGCTCTAAGCCTTGAGTCCAAGTATACACAAAAATTTTGGGATATCATGCTTTGACAAGGATCGAGGATCAAATAGTCACGAAGTGGAAGGAATTCCAATTACAACTAAGAGGAGCAAAATCATGAAGACACAATTATTAAGTACGATCAAAAATCGATATTTTAACACAGGTAGACTAGAACAAGATAGAAAATCATGGTCAGATAGACATGACTTAAGATCAAAGTTTAGACAACTCACAACGAAGTACAGAATCACAATCTGGTAATATACAATTTTGAGGAATTCAATGATCTAACGATAAAATGCTAGAAGAAAATTTTAGCAAGGGTTGATTGAGGAGACGTACGCAATACTCAGGAGATACAATATCAAATCAGGATGAACGTGCAAGGGTTTGTGATTCTCGAAAACCAATAATTATATGAAAATGGAATATAGTTTCTATGGTATCCGGAAACATATAGATATTTGAAATCACTTTACTTAGAATCCCTGCCCCGCCAGTGCATGTCTGGCTGCAGTGAACTTTCGGTTCCATGACTTAAATAACAATATGTTACCGAATAACATATCAACTTTATTCATTTTCAAACAATTATCGACGAAGCAACTCAAGAGATCTAAATATGAAGAGTTTAGGACAAAGTCTGAATAATACCCGAAATCTATGAATGTCTGAAATCACTTCAACTTAAAGTTCCTGCCTCGCCAGTGTGCTACTGGCTGCAGTGAACCTTCAGTCTCCATAATCCAGCTAATGGCTGCAGCGCGCAACTGTCATGCCATGGTAGGTCATCGAATAGCCTCTCGACTTTATCCCTAGGAATTTTAAAAGAGTTCCAAGGAGTTCAAAATGAGTTTTAGTAGTCCAAGTCACGGAAATGTGAAGTTACCTGACTGTTAGAATACAAGAATTTTATTAGGTACTAAGAGACTACAAGGGATCCAATCAGTGAGTAAAAAAAAAACTAGGGAGATTTAAAATTTCAGACGAGGAACGAAGTTTCAATTTATAACAGAATTTCAACTGATATCTATAATGGTAACAAGATTCCATATGTGGAACATTATTCCGAAGGGATAACAGAGTCTCGAAGGATGAACAGTAGCAAGGCATCAAATATAAGACAATGTCGCAAAATAAGAAATAAATCGCGCATTGGAAACGAAGTTCAACAAAATCTCAAGTAACGACAAAATCTCGAACAGATCCCGAATGGGAAATGAAATATTCAATAGTATACAAAGTCTCATTAGAACTAAATATCAACAAAATTGCAGATAGAAAGTAATTCTCGAACAAAAAGCAAGGTCATGACTAGTGAGGAGAAATAGGGTATCAAGCAGAAAATAGGGAACAAGCATTGAATGGTGAGTATGAAACAAGCAAAATTTCAAATAGAAAACGAGGTCAAATAAGGTCGTGAACAAAACAAATTCTTGAATAGGAGGCAAAATCTCGAAGGAAAGCAAGGTTCCGAATAGGAAACAGGATCTCAAAATCACGATTAGAAAACCAAATTTCAATAAAGCCTCGAATAGAAAACTGAAACGAGTAGGAAGCAAGATCGAAACAAAGTAGTGGACAACAACTCTCAAATCAAAAATCATGAATGGAAAACGAGTCTTATATAGAAAATGAGTCATAATCCCAAAATAGGAAAAGAAATCTTCAAACCTTCAAAGGAATCCTCCACAATGTCCTGAATAGGACGAAGCTTAAACAAGTTTCGAATGAGGAACAGGATTTCGAAAAAAAAAATCTCGAGAAACGATTAAATATCAATTAACACGAAGTTTGATAAATGAACAAAATTTTGCAAATAGGAGCCATCACTAGGAAACAAGGTCAGGAATGATGAATATGCCAACGGTATCGAATAATGAATTTCAAACAATTATCGATTTGGGATCTGAAACAAGTTTATCTAAGTAGGAAACAATATCTCGAAATAAGTTTCGACATCAACCAAGGTTCCAAAATAGAAACAAGAAGTTTCAAGAAATGATCAATGTGTTAGGAGGAATTTAAGGGAAGACTGGATTATTAATCAAGATACATGGTTTCCCAACCATGCAAAAGAAATCTTCTGTCTTCAGTCTATCTTCAGCGTTCTTCCGGGACTGGAATCTCTTCAACCTTCTTCAACTGTCCTGTCGTAGGCCAGTCCTTGCGGTAGTGCTCTATGTGGTTGCTGATTCTGAAAAGGTGGTTCCCTTTTGCTGTAGTCTGATGCTCCTCGCGCTTGTTCTCGGACAGTGTGATCAACGTTCTCCAGCAGTCCTTGACTTGGTGGGCAGGCGATCCGTAGTACAGTATAGCCTCCGTCTTTTGTGGCATTCTTTATAGTGGCATCCTGAGAGGTGGTAGAAATTGTAAATGATCGTCGGCTGGATCTGAATCTGGATCTCCCGCTGGGGCTGAAGTGCAGGGCTCTGGCAGGAATATATGGCTGCTGGCGTGCTGGCTGCTGAGATCTGCTCCTAATGATGCGACTGGTGATGTGACGGAAGAAACGCTGACTGAGTGTTGTGACGCTTTGCGGGTCCAGGGTTGTTGTTGTCTTCGTCATAAGTCTTCATGTCGCTCCTGGGCTTTAGCTTCCTATCTTGTTGTATGTGCTACGAGCTGGATCTCCCGGTTGGTGACTTCAATCTTCAGAGGAGTCGGGTTCTCAGGGACTTGAATGATCCTCAGTTGCGACTCCAGGTTCTCGATCTGCTCCTCGATGCAAGATACGTGCTCGGTGTCGGAGAAGTCCAAAGGTCTGGAAGTTTGGAAAGTAGAAGTCTTTTCTGGCTCGAGAAGTGCATGCACAAGTCTGGCTTGGAAAATGACGGCTTGCTCTCTCTGGATATCAAGGAATTCTTCAATCATCTTCGTCAACCACGTACTACCCATGGGGATAGTAGAGCGATAGAACGTAGTGGAAGCTCGGAACCGTCAAGGGCAAGTGAATTGACAGTTCTGGTGTCGCATGCTTTTGATCTATCTGCAAAACAGGAAACTGTTAAAATAACCTAGACCTACATACAACAAGTGTTTATAGAATATTAAAATACCTGATACACCTGATATACCTGATATACCCTTATTTTCCGATTTTTCTATGCTGTGATCAAGTTTCCCTAGTGTAATCAAGTCCCCCAATAGTACGCTAAGTCCTAGGTACCATTAGGATGGACCTGCATGGGCCACCACTAAAAACATGTCACGACCCGCTCCCAAATAATCGAACACGAGTCGGACACGCCCAGCCTTCGTCGTTAGACACGACGAAGTAAGCTGTACCAAACTAGGGAAATCTAACAGATAATCATGAAAGTATACAATCACAGCATCTAAAACGTATCCCAGAATGATCACCATAATCCACAATTCTATGTATGTAAATGTACGAGTCATCAAGAATGAAATGTACATGAATTCTAAAGACAATATCTAAGAGTAAAGCTAATAGTCTAAACCTGAAACCTCAAGCTAAGCCTCATACTGCTCAGCTAAATCCTGGGCTCTGGCCCATAGAGTAGATCAATGTCCTGTAAGCATACCTGCAACATATCCTATTCAGGAGCGGAGCAAAGTACAGTTCTAGGTAATGAACAATAACATCATGATATGGAAAGTAAATGCTGAAAGAACAAGAAGAACAAGATATGTAAGAAAAGGAAGAACATGAACTACTACTATAAAGATACATGGAAGATCATGACTATGTAAAGATGCAGGAAAGATCACGACTATAGCTAAAATCAAGATACAAGTAAGATCATGAAAGAACAAGTAAGATCCTGAACATGTGTGATATAAATTTGAAATACTTCTATGATATGTGACCGGCTTGGGTAAGATCATGAAAGAACATGAAAAGATCCTGAAAGATCATGTAGGTACGGCTTAGGATCCGCGTGCACTGTGCGAGGCCTAAGCTAAAGATCATGAATAAGTATCCGGGTTTGGTCACATATCTAGAGTATTTCCCCACCCCAAGATTCAAGTAAGAGCATGAAAGAGCAAGACAGATAAGATCATGAACGTGTCGCAGTGTGTCAGCAATAAAGAACAAGGAAAATACACTGATCAAAACCATAGAGTGTACTTGCCAGTCTCCGGTGATCAAATGTAGGCAATAGAGCTGGGTATCCTCCTGTTAAATAAATATAAGTTGGTATTGGTTAACTCTAAAGAGTAGTTATCTAATGGTTAGCTAACTATAATCTGCTAGTTAGAGAGCATACTAAATATCTATATCCATATAGGGACTAAAATGTATTTTCCTGGTTTATCAACCACTAATAGGAAATTAGTTATTAAATGAATTCATTAACAATCTAATACTTTTTAAAAAAACTTAGTAATTTATACCTTATTATAGGAGTAATATCCAATTGTAATACATACAAATACCTTTAATTTTAGAAATCCTACTTAGGAAAATATAAATTGGTTATGAAAAAAAAATAGTAAGTTGTTAATGGCAGTCAACCAGAAAGAATATAATACTACTAATAATAATAATATGGCAACCATTATAATCTAAACTTAATCTGTACTTGACCAAAGTCCAATTCTTTACATGAGCCCAAACTCATTACCATCCCTATAACTATTCTCATCTTTACAGATCAGCCCACCTCATGGCCCATAAGTAAAGCTTAAATCACACCATTAATTCCTACTGACTTATCAACCCTGGCCTCCCCCAGCAATCTTTGAGTCCCAACTTCAAAAGCTCAGAGCAACCCAACCATTTAGCAGGGAAAGAACTTAGAATAGGATTACAATTGATGGAACCCAAAGTTTAGTCATAGAAGAAAATTTAGAAACAATATGGTGAACCAACAACACTAAGGATCTCAGCTAATGAACCAAAACACAAACAACCAAGGAGAATTATACAGAAATGAAGGTATAAACATCTGCTACAAATTCAAATGTAGGGCTTCTATATCTCACAACAATTACATTTTTCCTCGCAGTTCACTGATTAGAGAAAAATGCAGAGTCCAGGAAGACGTCAAAGCCTAACACCACATCATGCTGCCGCCTCCAATACAGAATCATAAGAAATCACCCAGCTAACTGACTTTAGCAAGATTCAAACTAGAAAAGACCCAGTAAGCTGTACTATGTTCTCTACAGTTGCTTTCTCCTCATACCAACTCTATTTAACAAAATTTTCAAAATAGACACCTAAGAAAATCACACTGTGCTCAACATAACATGACAACTCATAAAAGCAATCAGCAAGCTAAGCCAGGTTCAGCAACTCTTGACACAAATGCTGCGACGTCTCCAGTACCTCAATGGGTGGGTTACTCAAAACAGAGACTCGGCCCAGTACTGAACTCAGCGACCCCTGCAACCGACACCCACTCGACACCAATACGGCACCGCGATCAAAGTCCTAATGGATACGGACACCCGAACTCCACGCACTCGACCGTAGCCTGTGCACACACCATATATCTAAGCATAAAGAAGAGTCTCCACATTAACTAGGAAGTAGAGAGAATTACCTGAAATAAAATGAAGTTGAAGTGATGATGCACCCCTCGCAGCCGGACACAGCTTCTCGAGTCCAGATGTGATCGGAACCTTGTGGTGGCATTCCATCATACGATTCCCGGGTGGATAACAGAGAAGGGTTTAGAACATAGAAAAATTCAACTAGAGAATTTGTGAGGAACCCAGAGATCAAGAATACCTTAATTTAAAGTTCACGATAGATCGTTCCCTCAATCAAAATTCGATCCCACTCTGAGCCGAGGAACTGCTCATCCCATCAAGTAGTTTGAGAAGAAGGAAAAATTAATAATCGACCCACAGTCAACATTCTAAGGAACGCACAGATCTACACTTACCAACGATGGAATCGATCGGAGGAGAGTATGACGCCATGACGGTGATCTCTGAGGAAATCGTCGCTGAGAGATCGATAGCGGTCCGATCGTCGTCATCGCCGCTCGTCGCCTTTCGCTGTGGGGAGATCGTTTGCTGCCGATGAAGAATCATCGCCGGAGAGGATGTCTTGGACACGTCGCTGCCATCGCCATCGCCGGACGAATTGGGGGTTAGGGTTCGCGCGCTCAGGAAGATGACGTCATCGGAGAGGTTGTCGTCGAGATTCCTCGTGTCGCTGCGTCAGGAAGGAGGACGTCTAGCTGCTTTTGCCACCTGTCGTCGCCATCACCATCGTCGGACCACCGTCGTCGATATTCAGAGAGAGTCGAGCTCTCGAGCTCATGAAGGAAAACTAGTGTGGAGAAATTTTGCAATGAAATAAAATGAGCTCTCTGCTCTACCATCAATTTAATAAAATGTAATTTTGCATTATCCCCCCTCCGCTCTAAATTCATTTTCTAACAGTCCTTCCGCAATATATTTTTTTTGGAAAAAGCCCTCATCCTTTTCATTAATTGCAGAATGGATAGAAAAACAGTTAGAAATTTGTTAGAAGATTCAAAAGTTTTGGGGACCACACAATTAGTTGTAACCAACTTTCAAAATTAAAAAAATAATAATATATTCCTGCTTCAAATTCCTTTCCTCCAAAAATACTCATAACTATATATTTATAATAAAAGAAATAAAGTATTTATTATTAAAATTTAAATTTCACCAAAATTGGGAAAAGTGGAGTTACATGGGTCGGAAGTTAGTTTGCCCAAAGAATAATCTACATGTGTGTCTAAGTTACTCTGTACAAACAGACACTAATGTTGACATTCGGGATTGGCAATTCCTATTCATAGACTATGCGGTCTACGGAATCCTACCCGAAGAGTCGAAGAAGCTACTTTTATGAAGAGATGTTCGCTCCGGTTCTTCTATAACACAGCTACCAAAATGTCGTATCGTCGTTCATACGACGGGCTTCTTCTGCGGCATTTATCTAATGCTGAAGCACGAGAAGCACTCCGGAAGGCACATAATGGTACCCGTGGAGCTCACCAACCTGGTCCTAAGTTGCAGCAATAACTACGTCGCATAGGCTACTACTGGCCCACCATGATGACAGACACCGTAAATTATGCTAAGAAATGCTAGGTATGTTAGTTGCATGCTGACTTCATCCACCAACCTTCTGAGTTCCTACATCCCACTGCGGCCGCCTGGCCATTTGAAGCTTGGAGAATAGACATCATCGGGCCGATCAGCCCTCCGTCCTCCAAGGATACCGGTTCATCCTCGCCATCACCGAATACTTTTCCAAGTGGACGCAGGCAGTACCAGTGGCTGAGGTGAAAATCTCGAACGTGATCAGCTTTGTTAAGCATCACGTCATATACCTCTTCGGAGTTCCTAGAAGTATTATCCATGACAATAGCCCTCAGTTTGTGAGCCATGCATTCCATCGGTTCTGTGATAAGAATCGGATACATAA
The DNA here is from genome assembly GCA_029216955.1 of Iris pallida. Taxonomy (NCBI): domain Eukaryota; kingdom Viridiplantae; phylum Streptophyta; class Magnoliopsida; order Asparagales; family Iridaceae; genus Iris; species Iris pallida. The sequence continues at coordinate 2,668,475 of JANAVB010034420.1, forward strand.
TGTAGCGTCAACGACCTACAATCTTGTAAAGAATGCACTAGCCGAAGCATTCAATAAGACGATTGTCAAGCTGCTCAAGAAAGTCGTATCTTCCAATAATCGTTACTGGAATGAGAAATTCGATGAATGTCTATTGGCTTACCGTATAACTGTTCGGACACCCACAAGCAACCCACCATTCTCTCTCGTCTACGGAAGCGAGGCGGTGCTTCCTCTGGAGATCCAGATTCTATTTTTATGGGTAGCTGTCACCAACCAACTGGCTGACGAAGATAATCAACGCCGTGGTTACAAGGACTGGAAGCGTTGGACGAGAAGTGTCTGCTAGCTCAGTAGTGTATCAAGCTTGAATTTCTAGATCCTTCAACAAAAAGGTCTGGGAAAGAACATTCCAAGTGAGTGACCTCATCTTTTCAGTTCGAAGATCGATGGTGATGACTAACAAGATAGCTTGGAAGTTCGGGCCCAAGTGTGAAGGACCGTTCATTGTAGAGACGGTCTATATTAATGGTGTTTACCGACTGGCCAAACCTAACGGTGATTTGCTTATGATGCCGATCAATGGCAAGTTCTTGAAGAAGTGTTATGTTTGAGGTCTAAATCGATATATATATATATCCATATCCCTCGGGGGTATTTATGAATTCTATTAATGGATTAATCCCTTCTTTATTTCCCCAGTAGAAAATATTTCACGTCCATTTTACCTCTGAGCTATTTTTGTACACCCAATGAAGTTCACGCCTACCATGTCCATATTACCTCTGAGTTGTCATTTTTCCATGATAACCTCGTGTCATCATAACTATCTGTAGAACAATTCAGGTCCATATCACCTCTGAGTCATTTTATACACCCGTAGAATCTATTCTTACCATGTCCATATAACCTCTGAGTAAGAAAAAATCTACCACAAAGATTCTGTGTTTACTATGTCCATCTTACCGGTGAGTAAACACCCCGTCCCCAGCGGAGTTATCTCCATACCGCCATTCTCACTACTGTATAAAAAGTGCAGGTTCGCGTCTCCCTCCTCATAGCCATCGATGGTGGCAGAAGCAATTAAACCGCTGTAATACAGCACTAAGCAAGCCATCGGATAATGGTAGGAAAGTTTTGCGTGAGGGAATTCGCTGTCGCACCCACGATATTCTATTATTTTCTCTTAAAGCTCCCGTAAGCCTCGAAGTGTATTGAATACCATGGTAGGGAGCAGAGCCAGGAAATGCCCAAAGGCCAACCTCACAGCCGACATGATAAGCTCCCGATTGAGCTGTCCCACGGAGCTCGAACCTCCAGACACCACGGCCTTCCTAGGCCACATCATCAAAAAGGCAGCCAGCTCCGCTATTTGACTCAGGGCAGTCATGTTTTGGCAGAAATAATTATGGACTATGGAAGTGGGTTTGCACTCAACGTCCAACGAAGGAGCTGACACCTTCGCCTTCGCCATCATATCTTCTACCTCGTTAGTGGTATATACCCTGCGAGTTATAAAACAAACCGTTCCGGGCTCCCTGGATAAAGAAGTACTTTTTCTATGCATTAAGGTGGGGATGAGTCTTCGCACAGTCCAGACGCACATACCTGATGATGGCACATTAGTTCTTTATACACTGCCATCATCTCGGGGTACTTGTTTTCCAACCCCATGAACTCGTCTTGGCTAGGGGTGTACTCCTCATACGAGTGCTCACCCAAAGACAGCTTCGAGATGGCGAACATATCATGGAGGGCCAATCCTATCTCTCCAAACAGCATGAAGAAGGTCCCGGTATGGTAATTGTACAACTCCAGCAAGGCCAAAAACAAAGGCTGGTTGATAGGGATGCCATGTTCAGTATCCTTTATGGTACGGCGAAAGCCAGTGCTACTCAAATCTTTCTTAAAGGTACCCAATATCCATCGGGTCAAGCCACTCCACTTCCTGTCGGATGAACCTAGCCCTCGACCCGGTGGGGTCCTATCTGGTACGTACATCCGGTCACCATAAGCCTATTAGCAAGATAGAAACCCCGAATGGATGGACATCAACGGTAAGGTCACCGAGCATATGACCAGGGAGCAGCACCCACAAAAAAATGGCGGACCATACCGAGCATGCGTAAAAGTGTCATTCCTCTTTGAACACTTATCTACTATAAAGTGGCCCACAACTAAACCCCCCCGGCTCGGGGTCAGATTCCACTCCATTTGTCATCTTTCAAAAAAACAGAAAAAGATTGACAGCAGTAGGTGTCGATCGGTCGTCGAACATATAAAGCAAGGTCGTCATTCTGAAAATACCAGTTCATCCTGAGTTCTAGGAGGTTCATCTCCTTCAAGGCCAACTGGTCGCCAAAAAGAAACTGAGGCTTTAGTATCCCCGCACCGGCGCGGAGGGAGGGCGTTAACCTGCCCTGATCCAACATACGACAAAAGTAGCCATGACATTGATCCTGTATCTGATCCAGTCGCCCCGCCGCTTGATCTTTGGCGATAAACCTCTTAGCCGTCTCGATGAGCTCCTTATCGACATTTGTTCCTAGCGCACAGACGGAAGAGTCGAAGAGAACCAGATTGAAAAGGGATATGGCCACAGAAACTATACAAAATAAAGCAAAAGTCATAAATTTTTTTATTTTGTGCGAGGCAAGCGTCCGTGCAGGCACTACATAGTAGCCCTGCATTTCAGCGAGTTTGCATCCGCAAAGGTACTACTTTGTTTCTCTACACTTCAGCAAGCAAGCATCCGTGCAGGTACTACTTCGCAGCACTACACTTCAGCAAGCAAGCGTTCGTGCAGGCAGTACTTAGTAGTACTGCATTTCAGCGAGTGAGCATCCGCATGGGCACTATATAGTGATCCTATGCGTCGACAAAACTTCAACACATCTTACAGTCATTACTTTGTAAAAGTAACAACTATGCGCATCGGTTGATAAAGCTTCAGTGCATCTACAAACACTTCTCCGAAGAGCAGTGCCCATGCACATCAGCGAGAAGAGCTTCAACACATCTACGAGATGCTACTTCGAGGAGTAAGCGCTGATGTGCATCAGAAAATTGGAGAGTCAAAGTTTATTACTCGGGACAGGCGGCCGTACGTCACCGCGCACTACGACACCGACGAACGGAGGGTCATCAACGTCTACGGCCTTTGAGGCTGGCCGCTTTCCTTTGGCCTTCTTTGTGCTCACCACAGCCGCTCGGGGAGCTTTAGGGACTCTCGATCTTTTAGGAGCCATGGCGGGAAAGCTCTGACAAAAGCTTCGATTGGAAGAGAAGACAGAAAGCCAGAAAGTTTTCTCTCTTTGAGCAACCCCTTACTTATAGGATGGGGCCGCGTCAGCAGATAAAAACAAAATCCTTCGTATTCGAAGAAACTCTTCGAACGTCGTAGGAATTAAAAACGAGATCATGATGGTCGTTTACTAAAAACGAGGAGTTATCATTAACTTTAAATGAAACAACGGCTCAAGGCATTTAATGTTGAAGGCCAAGCGTGACGACAGCCTGTCAGCTAGCGTGTTGTGCACTTTTCAAAGCCACGTGTCATTTTATGCTTCTTTTAAAAGTGTTTCGAACTTATTCAAGTTTGAAAACTTTGAAGGGGGTCTTGTAGAAGCATGAAAAAAGTGCAGCATCTACGAAAGCGCATTAGACATCCATACTACACAGGAGCGTATGAAGCACCTAAGTTGCTGCGCACATCACTCAGAATCACAAGAGAAGCAGTGTACAAAAAGAAGTTATTTATTAAAAATTATGTCTACAAAGATCTATTACATATTCTTTATCATTACATAAGACTTAAACACCTAAAGTCTACAAATGAGCAATCTTCAGAAGCGCGTAGTCGCCACAAGCGCAGCAGCGTCAGAGCAAATCACTTTCTGGTCAGACCGAGCCACTTCCTAGCTAGACACAGAGAAATTCCAATATGGCTAATGAAGCTGCTATTGGCCCGAGCAAGAACGTAGCTCCTGCACGAAGCTCACAGCACAACCTATGGTTCTTCTTGAGCAGGACAGAACACAACCTGTGGCTCTTCAGGTTGGCAATCAATCAAAATCCAGTAGCTTGGACCTCGAAGACCTCCAAATATTGGTCAGGTTCAAAACCCTCATGCCAAATGATCAAGTGCATTTCGAAACTCAGTAGCTGTTCTTCTATAATGTCACAGCTTCTTTGAACGAAGAGATCTACAACCAACAGTTAACTTGTGCAAGGCTAATGGTCGTTCGAAGCTAAGTTGGTGTCTAGAATGACGGTAGAATGCTAAGAGACAATGGACATGGCTCATTAGAAAAGATTCCCTTTATATAACCTGTGTGTGGTAAAACTCACACGCCACGTGTCAATCGGCCAATGACCGCCGAATTAATGGGATGAACGTAGGACTCAGCACAATGAATCCCATTTAATAGGTTCATTTGACTAAATCCTAGGCCACGACTTCTGAAAACTCCAAAAAGTAGCGACAATTAAAGACACTTGACTCGGCTACTCAAGGGGAGTCATTAAAGCACATGCTCTTAGAAGTCCTCCGTTGCTTCATAAAAAGTACAGTGGCTTCACAAAGCTCCCAGAAGTCCTTTGTCGTCTCATAAAAGCGCAGTGGCTTCACAAATCCCTACAACAGTCACCTCGTCACCCAAAAGTGTAGTGACTCCGTGGCCTTTGAAACAACAGTCACCTCGTCGCCCGAAAGCGCAGTGACTCCGTTGCCTTCGAAACACAGTCTCCTCGTCGCCCAAAAGTACAGTGACTCTTTTTCCTTCGAAAACAGTCTTCTTGTTGCCTAAAACTGCAGTGGCTCTATTCCCTTCGAAACACAGTCTTTTCGTCGCCCAAAAGTGTAGTGACTCCGTTGCTTTCGAAACAAAGTCTTTTCGTCACCCAAAAGTGCAGTAACTTTGTTGCCTTCGAAACACAGTCTCTTCGTCTCCCAAAAGTGTAGTGGCTCCATTGCCTTCAAGAGACAGTCTCCTCGTCGCCCAAAAGTGCAGTGACTCCGTTGGTTTCAAAATAGCAGTCTCCTCGTCGCCCCAAAAGCGTAGTGACATCGAGATCTCACCAGAACCACAGCTCGTATAGACACGCTATTTTATGATGTGGCATTGTTCTACGTGGCTACTCTAGCATATATATCTTTTCAGATATGATCAAATCGATTTGTTTAAACAGTCACTCCTAAGATAAGAACGGAGGTTAAACCACTGCCTCTAAGATAGGGACAAAATTCGACTCTATAGATAGGAGTGAAAACCACTCAGCTTCATCCGATCAAGATTATCAAGCAATAAGCGCACGCGATGTGTCATTTATTCGGTTATATTGATAACCACCCGAGATCTTGATAGAAGAGAATCTCAACGCCCGCCGCGTGTCAGCTCAGCAGTAGCCCTCACCGTACAGTTACAACATACTCTCATATCTCCATGCGCAGCGCTCTTGTGTGCCCAAGAAAAACCCTATGCACATCGCATATATGCTAGCCTATAAATAGGAGTTTTTCTTCATTAAAAAGGTCTGCATCTTTCTGATTAGCAACCCTGAGTACCACTCTCGAGCATCGGAAAATCACAGCAAGTTCAAGTCATTGTCAGATCGTCAACAAAGTAAAGAAGCTGCTGTAGTGCTCGATCTCCATCGTCACACTCCCCTAGAATTTTATGTACATAAACCTCCTATTTAGGAGTCTTTTTTGTACTTTTCATATATTTGAATACAAAAAGTTCGTATAACTTTTGTCATGGCAAAAAAAATAACTCCAAATAAATTTCTAAAAATTCTAAGAAAATATTATAAAATTGTAGAAAATATTTTTAACCACCTAGAGCCCAAATAAAAATACCTAGTCCTGAAATAACCCCGAATGATCTTTACAGTAAATCTTGAAAGTCTTTAAACATAATAAACCTTCATATATTAAATACCTAAAAATATCCAAAAATTACAGAAAAATATAGAATAGGTAAATAATATATATAGGCTGTCTAGAGGCCATACGACCTTAACATGGTCATAGCTCACCCATAAGTTATAGAATGACTCCCAATAATGAAAAAAGTAATCATAATCAAAATTTTCTAATATAGGAGGCAGGTGCAACATGCCCCAGTCCCAAAAGTCACGGGACTAGCAAGTGACTCAGCCAGCTGGTATATACTAAAGGGTGAATCCAATCCATAGAACCCTCAAGTAATGCACGTAAGTAATCTAAGATTGGGTCTAAAGTGGCAAGTTAACAATATCTCAATCCACATATAATAATCTCAAGTGGGAGCCAAATGCATTAATGTTGATCAAATAGTAATAAACTGATGTCACTTGAATATAAATACAAGAATAGACAATTTATAATAAAGTGGGCCAGACCCTAATACAATCACCTGAACAAGCTCATAACAAAATGTAAAGCTTCTAAAACTAGGCTATACAGTTGGAGATGTCGTCATAAAATATAAAAGATGAAAGAACGATAAAAGTAACACTAGCGATACCTGAATCCTGGAGATACAATCGTTCATCAATCTATCATTCTATTCTAGCAATCTCAGCAAAATACCTAGAGAGATTACTGTAACACCCAGTTTTCCAGAAGAGGGTAATTTTGAAATTTTGTAATTTTAGTCTTATAATAATGATATTTAAATCATGATATAATTTTTGGTGATTTTTAATTATTTAAAACTATTTTAATTTATGACTTATGATTTTGGTGTTTTGATAGTGTAACCTTGGAGACTAGTTGACCTAGAGCCTAGCCATGTGATTAGGGTATTTTGTTTATCATTTTTAGTTTGAGGATATTTTTGTCATTTTTGGGGTTATTTGAATTTATTATAATTTATTTGAATTTATGGGAATTTTTAGGATTTATTTTAGAATTGTTTGAATGAAGGTTGACTAGGTTGACTTTGACTAGCAATGACCTTGGTAGACTAACCTAGGAGCTAACCCTAGTTGAGTTTGGACTTGGTTAGGTCATGCAACCCTAGTTAGACTAGGGACAACCTATGGTTTAGTCATTTGACTCAAGTTAGAATAGTTATGGCACAAGCCATAACTTATGGTTGAACCATTAATCAATATTTTAGCCATAGAAGCCCAGAGCCCATTAGCCATGAGCCAAACCCTAACCCTAATCCATGTGGCCAGCCACTTAACCTAGGGAATCTCCCTATAAATAGTCTCCTAGAAATTAGGACTAGCTTCCTTAGAATTTTACAAGCTTTGGAAAGAGGTGAGTCTCCATCTTCACAAATCCATAGAAATTCCATTTTAGCTCCTTTTTCCCTCAAACAAATTTCAATAGGTTCTAAATATAGTTTTCTTGCTGTTGGTATATGTTATTCTCAAATTCAAACCAATTTGGAGAAGTTTGACTATCAAGAGGAACACCTCTCTTTGGAGCTTTTTGAGGATTTTCATACATATAGGTAACTTTCATTCTACACCATGAAATTTTAATTTTCTTGTATATCTAGGAAGCCCTAGGCCTAACCTAACTGTAGGAATAGGTAACCCTAGATTTCGTGTCCAATTCGTGTCCCATTTGGACAAGTATCAGTTTTACTGCGCAAGTGTTTGATGAAATGCCCCAATGGGCATTTCGATTGATTTAATGCATTCTAAATGAATCTAGGTCAATCTAGGCCAAAGTCAACTCTTGGTTAACTCTGGTCAACCCTAGAAGTCAAACTAGGTCAACTACGATCAAACTAGGTCCAACAAGTCTAAACTAGGTCAAACAAGCCTATACTAGCCTATTCTAGGTCTAACAAGGCTATACAAGTCTAATCTAGGCTCACTAGTCAAGCAGACACACATATAGGCCATAGGCTATATCATGCCTATGAACCAAACCATAACACATAGACTAATGACAATATTTATATCTAAATAATACACATATTGATATGTTAAATATATATATATATATATATATATATATATATATATATATATATATATATATATATATATATATATATATATATATATATTTATATTGATACACACTCATTGATATATTATACCATCTAATATAGAAATACACATTTTGACCTATTTATATAAGCTAATATAAGAATACATAACATATAGGCTAACTATATGTATATATCACACCATATTTATATCTAATATATATATTTATTAGGCACACACATTACTATAGGATACACATATGGCCATACCACACAATCCAATGTAGAATACACATATTGACCTATTGGCTCCTATGTGTTTACCACACAACATTATATGTCAATACATATATATATACATGGAGAATAGGAAAGGATGTGGTGTACATGTGTGTGTGTCATGAGTGAAGTGAGGTGTCAAGAGAGCGTGTGAAGAGTGTGAGAGATGAGTGATACAAGAGTGTATGAAGAGGAAATGATATGTGTATGTGTGTGTGTGAAAACATGAGAGTGTATGTGTGATGAGTGTCTTGAGAGAATACATAGGTGTGTGAATAGTGTGTATATTAGTGAGAATGAGGCACTGAAAACAGTGAGCTACAACAATGTAAAATCTGGAAACCTAAACAGTGTGACAGCCATAAAATCTATCCCCGCGTTGTGTCTAGTGAGCACGAGGCTCTGCACTGGGTTGCCTGACTGTTCAGTCGAGTTTTTATTTGACACTGATACGCAGTTATAACTCGGACACGGGGACACTTTAACTCAGTGTAGACACCTAGACACGAGGGCCTATGCTAGGCGTATCCCTGTGCACGAGCACGAGGGTTGACTTGTACTGTGTCGAGTGCACGACACGCGTGCACTCGTGCACGAGGCAGTGTGCAGAACAGTGCCTGTGTGCACTGTAGGTGTTTATTTTGTTTTTGGACATGATTGTGTCATAATGGTGGACACGTGTTGGACACTGGAACACACTTACATTTTATATTTTAATTACCAACCATTAAACCTATATTTTTGAAATGATTTAAACTATTATTTCCCTATTCCCTAAAAACCTGATACACATGTATTTTCTGTGTTTTTCTAGATTTTGAGAAATGAATTTGAATTGGTTAATTAGCTATTTGTTTGCTGTTAATTATTGGGTTAAGTCCCTAAATTGATTCTCCTATGTTTGTTCTAGTTGTGTGTCGATTTTTGGGTCGTTTGGTGTCCTTTTGAATTCGAAATAGGGTTAATAATATGTGGGGACTGAAAACTGGTTCAGTTTTCACTTAACTGTTATAATGCATTGATTTTCTTTCCTTCATATTTTCCTGAGATTGAACTGTAGGGACTGTTTTGTGTATAATGTGAATTGGTTTCCTTTCCTCACTGTTTTTATTCCCAGGATTTTCTCTCTCTAACACACACTAGTGTATTCTCTCACACCCTACATAACTCATGGACATACACACACACACATAGTCACTCACATTCCTGTACACCCTACACTATGCACCCAGTCACACACACACTCAGTTTTTAACCCACCTGAGAGCACACATGCCTACCCCTATTAGCTAAGTCACCATCTCCTCTCATAAACACACACACTTTGTTTCTCTTATTTTACACACTCATGCCTTCCCACTCTCTCTATATGCATATGCATAATGTATATTATGTGTATATATATCAATTTAAGTAGTATATCTATATAGTAATGCATATGTGTATATTGATTTAGCCTATATATATATGTATAAATGTATGTGATGTTCCTAATAAATATAATTCTATAACCTAACATGTATGTACATATTATATATGAATATGTAATATGCGTATATGTGTGTAATGTAGATGTATATATAATAATGTATATGCCTATATGTAGGTAGGTAGCTTTATAGTTGCATTGAATGTAGTAGTAAAATGGTTAGAATAGACTAGTATAGACTTGTTAAGCTTGTATAGCCTTGTAATGGTATGTGTTAGCTAGTTTAGCCTTGTTTAGACTAGTATGACTAGTTAGACCTAGAATGACTAGTTTGACCTAATTTAGACTTGTTTGACCTAGTTTGACCATAGTTGACCTAGGTTTGACTTCTTGGTTGACCAAGGTTGACCAAGAGTTGACTTTGGCCTAGATTGACCTAGACTCATGTAGAGTGCATAGAAGAACTTCATTTTACCATTTTAGACTGACTTGTGCTGTTCTGATTAGGAGCCAGACACCTCTCCTCGGACAATACATTTCATCCGGACACTCAGATACCAGGCGAGTACATTCTCTGATCATTTCATATCTTGCTTAGAATTATTTTCCTGCATTAAATTACTTTACTTGATATTGTCACATTGGTCACACGGATTAGTACTATATGGATCTCTTCATGCGATGTTATCCCCCTCGAGAGCATCGGGTACATTATGTCATGTGCGTTTTACTTTCATCATGTACTCCTGTGCTTTCACCATATATGTACACTCCTGTGAATCATGTACTCTCATGTTCACGGAGCCCCATGTATACTATCATGTGCACCCTTTCATGGGCCCCATGTGATATCATGTACAATAACATAACATGCTTAGATCCTTGTGTATTAATTGGAGAAAACATGGGAGTGCTAGTAGTCATGTGAACAATTCCATAGTAGTGTAGATCATGTGAAACTCTTTAGTGTAGATCATGTACAAATTTATTCTGTTCACATGTGCTATCCTGTACTCTGACTCACTAGCCACTGATAGTTCCTTACTTATAGTAGATATTTCTATTACAGTTCTCTCTCTCTGTTTACTTACTGCATTTCTTCAGTACCTGTATCTTACTTTACTGCATGATTATATTTTCTAACCTGCTATGAACTGTTGAGATGTATTGTGCTCGCTCCTGTCCTGACTGGACCTGTTAAAAATATTACAGAGGACGAGGAGGAGGCCTGTGTGGATTCCTTCTACGGGGCAGCCCTAGACGATACTTACGAGCTGGACTCTCAGGAGGACCCAGCTCTAGCTGAGGACATTACCCCCATTGCCTAGACTAGCTTAGTTAGGCCTTATCTATTTATGTTGTCTTCAGACTGTTTAGCTAGACTTTATTTTTGTTCGGAGATTCTGAGTTGTATATATCTTTCATATTCAGTAGCTGAGTTTTGTACTCTGGATATTTGCTGAGATGTTATCTTAGACTATTTTATCATCTGTATTTTCTTGAGTTCTATATCATATCGTGCTTCTTATTCCTTAGTTGTGATTGAGTTTACTTCTATCATGTCACCCCCATTCGAGGAGTATAAACTGCTTAGTATATTACTGCTAGATGTTGTGACCTAGGACAGCGTTCTACCGCCGACACTGCGGCGTAGGCTGGACGTACCCACGTCTCGTGCCCTTACTCTAGGGTGCGAGTCGTGACTAGCCTATATGTTATGTATTCTTATATTAGCTTATATAAATAGGTCAAAATGTGTATTTCTATATTAGATGGTATAATATATTAAAGAGTGTGTATCAATATATATATATATATATATATATATATATATATATATATATATATATATATATATATATTTTTAATATATATATATATATATATAACATATCAGTATGTGTATTATTTAGATATAAATATTGTCATGAGTCTATGTGTTATAGTTTGGTTCATAGGCATGATATAGCTTGTGGCCTATATGTATGTCTGTTTGACTAGTGAGCCTAGATTAGACTTGTATAGCCTTGTTAGACCTAGAATAGACTAGTTAGGCTAGTATAGGCTTGTTTGACCTAGTTTAGACTTGTTGGACCTAGTTTGACCGTAGTTGACCTAGTTTGACTTCTAGGGTTGACCAGAGTTGACCAAGAGTTGACTTTGGCCTAGATTGACTTAGATTCATTTAGAATGCATTAAATTGTATCTTGTTATCATTTTAGACTTGTTGTGACCTGTGCTGTTCTGATTAGGAGCCAGACACCTCTCCTCGGACAGTACATTTTATCCGGACACTCAGATACAGGCGAGTACATTCTCTGATCATTTCATATCCTGCTTAGAATTATTTTCCTGCACTAAATTACTTTACTTGATACTGTCACGTTGGTCACACGGATTAGTACTATATGGATCTCTTCATGCGATGTTATCCCCCTCGGGAGCATCGGGTATATTGTTTCATGTGTGTTTCACTTTCATCATGTACTCCTGTGCTTTCACCATACATGTACACTCCTGTGAATCATGTACTCTCATGTTCACGGAGCCCCATGTACTATCATGTACACCCTTTTATGGGCCCCATGTGATATCATGTACAATAACATAACATGCTTAGATCCTTGTGTATTGATTGGGGAAAACGGAGGAGTGCTAGTAGTCATGTGAACAATTCCATAGTAGTGTAGATCATGTGAAACTCTTTAGTGTAGATCATGTACAAATTTGTTCTGTTCATATGTGCTATCCTGTACTCTGACTCACTAGCCACTGTTAGTTCCTTACTTATAGTATATATTTCTTTTACAGTTCTCACTCTGTGTTTACTTACTGCATTCTTCAGTACCTGTATCTTACTTTACTGCATGATTATATTTTCTAACCTGCTATGAACTGTTAAAATTTATTGTGCTCGCTCCTGTCCTGACTAGACCTGTTGAAAATATTACAGAGGATGAGGAGGAGGCCTGTGCGGATACCTTCTTCGGGACAGCTCTAGCTGACGACTTTACCCTACTGCCTAGACTAGCTTAGTTAGGCTTTATCTTACTTATGTTGTCTTGAGACTAGCAGTTAGACTTTATTTCTGTCTTTGAGATTTGGGTTGTATATATTCTTTCATATTCAGTAGCTGAGACCTTGTACTCTGGATATCTGCTGAGATGTTATCTTAGACTATTTGATCATCTGTATTTTCCTTGAGTTCTTTATCATATCGTGCTTCTTCTTCCTTAGTTGTGATTGAGTTTACTTTCTGCTATGTCACCCCCACTCGGGAAGTATAAACTGTTTAGCCTTATACTGTTAGATGTATTGAGACCTAGGACAGCGTTCTACCACCGACACTGCGGCGTAGGCTGGGCGTTGTTACGCTCTCGTACCATCACGGTGGGTGCGGGTCGTGACACGTTTTTAGTGGTGGCCCATGCAGGTCGAGTTTGTGTAGTGGTATTCGAACTAGAATATCACTACAGCCTGCAGTAGGATTAGGATATATATTTTGAAGGTACTCAATCACAGTTAGGATTCTTTGAGAGATTCCTAGAATGACCCTTGAGAATCATATTTAAATTCAATTTGAATCATTTCCCTTGTTTTGTTGCTCTCACTCCTTGATTGCTGAACTTGATTTTGTTGGATCGTTGTTGATTTTGATTTTCCTATCGAGATGAATTTTAAGGCCTGAGTTACGATATTTTTCTGATAACATATGTTGACGGGAATACAGGGATGGTAAAACGTCTACTTGATTATGGAGCTTGTAGTTTATCGCAGCCATATTAGCTGGCATGGCGAAAACATAGAGACCTGACTTCGGATGTACGTATCTTGGTTATGAGATTTGGAATTTCTTGCATCTATACTAGTCGGCATCGCGAGAATTCCAGACGACATGATTATAGAGGTGCATGCCCCAGTTATGGAATCTATCGTTTATCGCAGCCTTGCTTACTGGCATGGCGAGGACTCTGAGTAACATGATTTTTGACAGACGCATATGATTATCAGATTATATCTTGAGAAGGTTTTAAATATATCATCTCTATCGTACCATTCTGTTGTTATAAATTGTACCCCATCATCAAATAACTTAAGAATAGGAGTAAGAGTAACTTTAGCTGTTATTATAAACCCAGTGTAACTCCTTGCTATAAATTTCTTCCTAATATAATGAATCAATGATTTTGCTAGACCTTGACTTAGATTTGATATTATAACTCTGGTTTCAAAATGGTTCCTTCTTTTAAACAGATACGCAGAACAGATTTTATCATTATTTTCTTTCTTGCCATTATTTCTTGTATTACCTTAGAATATATAATATAGTGGACACAGATGCTTGCCTGACACTTATGCATGCTACACTTGATTCTCACCTATCTAAATGCATATTAATATGTTGATGTTAATTTTTTTCAAATCCCAATAATTCTAATATAGGACAGTATCAGTAACTATTTCTCCGTTTCCTAGATTACTTTCGTAAATAAAATTTAAATTTCATGTTATTAGTTGTTGTTTACATTACTGCACATGTATGTTACATACAGGGTTTCAAGTCTTAAAGAAAATGGGTTGAGTTTTGTGTTGAATTTGTCAAATCTGAGACTGTATACATATTAAACCTTTAACCCTAAATTCTAAGTGTTTAGTTCAATTTGCAGTTTTAAATTGTAATATTTTGAGCCGTATACATTGTTGTGAGTAGGTATATAAAGTTAGATTTCATACTCTTACATGTTAGGTTGTGGTTGTGGTAAACATTGAGTTGGTTTTAATGTTCGAATTTCTCAAAAATTTTGAAAACTGAATACATGTTAACATTTTTACATTGCTTTCAAATGTGTAGTTCAATTTTAGGGCTAATATGTAATGTTGAACTGAACTAAAAGATCGAACCCCTTATTTCAAGTTTTAACCCATGTACACTTGACACTCTACACTAATGTTCACAACTGCCATAAAAACCTAACCCTTCATCTCCATGTTATGATTCATATAGCTATATAGATATATATATGTATATATATATATATATATATAAATATATATATATATATATATATATATATATATATATATATATATATATATATATATATATATATATATATAGCTATATGAATCATAACATGGAGATGAAAAAAAAAAAAAAAAAAATATATATATATATATATATATATATATATATAGTTCTGTATACATGTTATAATGTATGTAGATGCATAATTAAATCTCTACCTCGCTATACCTATAGATATACATATATATATAGTTAGCCATGCATGTTATGAGTAAATAGCTTGTGCCATGTAGGCTGCTTAACCAATATGCCATGAATAGTGTAACTTGATAGCTACAGTTGAGACCCAAATCCTCCTATACACTTTCATGTATAATTCAAACAAACCACATAACCCTTACATAATGCTAGCTTTTCCCTCTCTAACACTCTCTCTTTCTATATATATTATATTGTAATTTGATTTAATGCTATTGACTTTCGTTCCTTAAACATTTGGTTTTGATTTTTCTTAAATAGTACCCCTTTATAGATGATTAATATTTATCTTATTTTATTTTTGATAATTACCAGTTTTTATATAGGATGGTAGACTACCTTACAGCCTTGATGATTGTTGTTTTGTAACTTTTCTAGTTCAACACCCTTGATTGCTTGTATGTTTTGATACCTTGTGATTGCCTGGTGCTGTAGCATAGTTGGTGTAACTAGATGAGACCCCAGACTGATATTGTATGCCATGACCCCATAGGTTACACTTTCCAACTGTATGATTTAAGTAGGTTTCTGAGACTATGATTGCTGGGGGCTTAACCTAGAAGGGGTGTTATCATCTTAATTTCGAGTACGAAATTTTTATAAGGTGGGTAGGATTGTAACACCCAGTTTTCCAGAAGAGGGTAATTTTGAAATTTTGTAATTTTAGTCTTTTAATAATGATATTTAAATCATGATATAATTTTTGGTAATTTTTAATCATTTAAAACTATTTTATATCATGACATATGATTTTGGTGTTTTGATAGTGTAACCTTGGAGACTGGTTAACCTAGAGCCTAGCCATATGATTATGGTATTTTGTTTATCATTTCTAGTTTGAGGGTATTTTTGTATTTTTGGGGTTATTTGAATTTTTATAATTTATTTGAATTTTTAGGATTTATTTTAGAATTATTTGAATGAAGGTTGACTAGGTTGACTTTGACTAGCAATGACCTTGGTAGACTAACCTAGGAGCTAACCCTAGTTGAGTTTGGACTTGGTTAGGTCATGCAACCCTAGTTAGACTAGGGACAACCTATGGTTTAGTCATTTTACTCAAGTTAGAATAGTTATGGCACAAGCCATGACTTATGGTTGAACCATTAATCAATAACTTAGCCATAGAAGCCCAAAGCCCATTAACCATGAGCCAAACCCTAACCCTAATCCATGTGGCCAGCCACTTAACCTAGGGAATCTCCCTATAAATAGTCTCCTAGAAATTAGGGCTAGCCTCCTTAGAATTTCACAAGCTTTGGAAAGAGGTGAGTCTCTATCTTCATAAATCCATAGAAATTCCATTGTAGCTCCTTTTTCCCTCAAACAAATTTCAATAGGTTCTAAATATAGTTTTCTTGCTGTTGGTATATGTTATTCTCAGATTCAAACCAATTTGGAGAAGTTTGACTATCAAGAGGAACACCTCTCTTTGGAGCTTTTTGATGATTTTGATACATATAGGTAACTTTCATTCTACACCATAAAATTCTGATTTTCTTGCATATCTAGGAAAGTCTAGGCCTAACCTAACTGTAGGAATAGGTAACCCTAGATTTCGTGTCCAATTCGTGTCCCATTTGGACACGTATCAGTCCCACTGCGCAAGTGTTTGATGAAATGCCCCAATGGGCATTTCGATTGATTTTTAGGATTCTAATTGAATAGGAAATTAGGTTTTTATGTCGCTTATGTGTTTCTTGTGTCTTGGTGTGGTTTTTGTGTCGTGTCGAGTCACCACAGACACGTGAACACGCTGTACGCGTGTACGTGCACGGGCACTGTAGCTGCCCTGCTACTCGGGGTCTGTAGCGCCGCGGACACGACACGTCGACACGTGAGATTTGACACACAGTGAGGGGCACTGTCTGTCACTACGTGTGTCGAGTCTCAGACCCTCTCGTGTCGTGTCGGACACGCACGAGGCAGTGTATTGGTTTTGCACTGAACCGACGGCTGTCGATTTCGAGCACTGATACGTGTGTCGTATCGCACGCACGCGTATCGTGGACACGTGTCAGGATGTCCTAGCCCTAGCCCTAGTCCTAGTCGACACTTGGACACGACCACCAGGTTTGTGTCGTGTTGTGTCGTGTGCACGAACACTGTGAACACGTGCACGAGGATTTCTAGTTTTTGCAATGTTTTGTGTTTTAATTTGTTTGGACACGTTTGTGTCCACTTGGGTGGACACAAATACATTGTATGACACATACACTATATGTACTTGTATTACCAACCTTTTGTTTGGTGTTTTAGTTTAATTTTGATGTTCAATTCTCATTTGCCCAATTCTCACTGATACCTTAAATATCAGTCTATTCTTCACTGTTTTTCCAGATTTTAGAATATGAATTTTGTCATCATTTTTAACCTATCTAACACTGTTAATTAATGTGGTTTAGGACTCTAATGTGTACACCTATATGTGTTCTATTGGTGTGTCGATTTGGGGTTGAATTGGTTTTGGTTTGGCTCTATAATCTGTGAGTTGTGTTTGGACTGAAAAACTGAGTTTCTATGTTACTTCACTGATCATTTCATTTTCTATTTTATCTGAGATTGAGTGAATGTGTTGAATAGCCACTGTTGCCTATAACTGAGAATGAGTTTCTTCCTATTTTGAAACTAAATGAATGTTGTTCATGATTCACTATTTTCCTATGTTCACTGTTAATGCAATGTTGGTTTCCTGTTTTCAGGATTTGCTCATATTCACTGATTTTATGGCTATCACACTGTTTAGGTTTCCAGATTTTTACATTGTTGTAGCTCACTGTTTTCAGTGCCTCACTCTCACTAATATACACACTATTCACACACCTATGTATTCTCTCAAGACACTCATCACACATACACTCTCATGTTTTCACACACACACATACACATGTCATTTCCTCTTTACATGCTCTTGTATCACTCATCTCTCACACTCTTCACACACTCTCTTGACACCTCACTTTACTCATGACACACACACATGTACACCACATCCTTTCCTATTCTCCATGTATATATATATGTATTGACATATAATGTTGTGTGGTAAACACATAGGAGCCAATAGGTCAATATGTGTATTCTACATTGGATTGTGTGGTATGGCCATATGTGTATCCTATAGTAATGTGTGTGCCTAATATATATATATATTAGATATAAATATGGTGTGATATATACATATAGTTAGCCTATATGTTATGTATTCTTATATTAGCTTATATAAATAGGTCAAAATGTGTATTTCTTTATTAGATGGTATAATATATCAATGACTGTGTATCAATGTATATATATATATATATATATATATATATATATATATATATATATATATATATATTTAATATATCAATATGTGTATTATTTAGATATAAATATTGTCATGAGTCTATGTTTTATGGTTTGGTTCATAGGCATGATATAGCCTATGGCCTATATGTGTGTCTGCTTGACTAGTGAGCCTAGATTAGACTTGTATAGCCTTGTTAGACCTAAAGTAGACTAGTTAGGCTAGTATAGGCTTGTTTGACCTAGTTTAGACTTGTTGGACCTTGTTTGACTGTAGTTGACCTAGTTTGACTTCTAGGGTTGAGCAGAGTTGACCAAGAGTTGACTTTGGCCTAGATTGACCTAGATTCATTTAGAATGCATTAAATTGTATCTTGTTATCATTTTAGACTTGTTGTGAACTGTGCTGTTCTGATTAGGAGCCAGACACCTCTCTTCAGACAGTACATTTCATTCGGACACTCAGATACATGCGAGTACATTCTCTGATTATTTTATATCTTGCTTAGAATTATTTTCCTACATTAAATTACTTTACTTGATACTGTCACGTTGGTCACACGGATTAGTACTTTATGGATCTCTTCATGCGATGTTATCCCCCTCGGGAGCATCGGGTACATTGTGTCATGTGCGTTTCACTTTCATCATGTACTCCTGTGCTTTCACCATACATGTACACTCCTGTGAATCATGTACTCTCATGTTCACGGAGCCCCGTGTATACTATCATATGCACCCATTCATGGGCCCCATGTGATATCATGTACAATAATATAACCTGCTTAGATCCTTGTATATTGATTGGGGAAAACGGGGGAGTGCTAGTAGTCATGTGAACAATTCCATAGTAGTGTAGATCATGTGAAACTCTTTAGTGTAGATCATGTACAAATCTGTTCTGTTCACATATGTTATCTTGTACTCTGACTCACTAGCCACTGTTAGTTCCTTACTTATAGTAGATATTTCTTTTACAGTTCTCTCTCTCGGTTTACTTACTGCATTCTTCAGTACCTGTATCTTACTTTACTGCATGATTATATTTTCTAACCTGCTATGAACTGTTGAGATGTATTGTGCTCGCTCCTGTCCTGACTGGACCTGTTGAAAATATTACAGAGGATGAGGAGGAGGCCTATGCGGATACCTTCTTCGGGACAGCTCTAGCTGACGACTTTACCCTACTTCCTAGACTAGCTTAGTTAGGCTTTATCTTACTTATGTTGTCTTGAGACTAGCAGTTAGACTTTATTTCTGTCTTTGAGATTTGGGTTGTATATATTCTTTCATATTCAGTAGCTGAGACCTTGTACTCTGGATATCTGCTGAGATGTTATCTTAGACTATTTGATCATCTGTATTTTCCTTGAGTTCTTTTTCATATCGTGCT
This sequence comes from Iris pallida, assembly GCA_029216955.1. Lineage (NCBI taxonomy): Eukaryota > Viridiplantae > Streptophyta > Magnoliopsida > Asparagales > Iridaceae > Iris > Iris pallida. Next base: position 2,688,067 of record JANAVB010034420.1, read on the forward strand.
TCTAATTCCTTAGTTGTGATTGAGTTTACTTTCTGCTATGTCACCCCCACTCCGGGAGTATAAACTGTTTAGCCTTATACTGTTAGATGCATTGAGACCTAGGACAGCGTTCTACCGCCGACACTGCGACGTAGGCTGGGCGTTGTTACGCTCTCGTACCCTCACAGTGTGTGCGGGTCGTGACAATTACCAGGTCCTTACGGAACTAGCATGATACATAATATACATGCCACTAAATAACAGTAAATAACATGTACAGAATAGGTAAAAAAATAACAACAGTAAAACACAAGTGGAAACCAAGCATACGAGTAGTGCTACTAGACCTGGCTACAAAAAAATATCGGGTAAAATCGTAGCACAGTGCGAGCAAACGGTCCTATAGAAAGCAACATGGGGCATGCTAAGTATCTATATTAAGTCTTTATCGCAGCACGGTATGTAACCCTTTTCCCCAATTTTTAAATTTTTTTATTTATTATATTTTTCGTATTTTGAAATAAATCCTGTTGGAAACATATAAACGTTATTTTGCTATTATATTGTCATTTCGAAAACTAGTTATCATTTATGGTTTGAAAGTACTATTTGGCTTTAATAAAAATATTTACTTTTGAATTTATTATGGCATTATAAAAAATTTGGTTAGTAATTTTGGGCTTTTAAAATATTGATTTCGAAAATGGTTTTGGAAAAACATAGATAATTTGTAGTAATAAATTTGTTAAAATCGTTCTAAATAAAATTTTAGATTAATAAAACTATGTTTTAAATTATTTATGGCGTTGGTTTGAAAATAGGTGATTTAAATTATTTTGATAAACCTTAAATGCTATTTTAAAGTTCTTATGCTGATCGCTTATTTGACTTGGATTTGAAATCGTATGATTCAAATCATTGGATAATAATAAATGATTGACGTAAATTAATATGTTATTTTCTACTAATGAACTTTTGATTAAATTTATTTGTCTTTAATTTAAACCAAAGAGGGACTTATCCATTAGGAATTATAGTCCTTTATCCAACTAGGAGTTTAACCTCTATATAAGGAGAGCTCCTTGTACCGTTTTCTTCAATCCCAACAATTTATCAAATACAGCAAATTGTGTATTGTGTCCGTGTCTATATAATTTTTCCACTATTTTTTTCTTTACATCTACATCCATCATCTCCCGTGTCCGACATGACAGACACCAATCCCAAATCCTACGAACATATGTTCGATACAATCAAGTAGTCAAACCCTAACCCTAATATAGTTGAAGCCATGCCCTCTGGACCAGCCAACCCCAACCAATGGTCTCTGCCACCAACTGAAAAATCACTACGGTGTGTCACCTTTATCCTTGCAAACCACCTTCCTGTCAAACCAATCACCTACCCTTCTGGTCAACACCACCCTTGTTATCAACCCTGCCATCACAACTCCATACCTCGCCACCACCATAACCGCGACCACCGCCACCACCAACAGGACTACCACCGACTTCCTCCTTTCTCCAAACACAATCGACCTCACCCAAAAAACATCAGCACCACCCGTCACCTCCGGCCAGGACCATAGGTCGACTCGTCGGCGCCGCAACACTAAAGAATGTAAAAAAAAAAAGTAAAAGGAAACCCTAACCTCCCCCGACAAGCCCGACTAACCCGACCAAGTCTTCGCCCCCGAACCCCGTCCTTTGTCGTGCCCAGCGCTTATCGTGGTTGCGTTGAAGAGGCTAACGTCGACCTTTCTCTCTCCTCCTCCTCCTTCCCGTACTCCCATGCTACATGTCCCTTGTGCACGACCAGCACCTGCAGCTAGCGCCCACTATGACCCGTTATCGAGCCGTTTGACCACATCGTCGAGGTTCCCACCTGACCGCTTCGTCATCACCCGCGTCCGGACACAATGACTGCCGCCAGCAAACAGTTGCTTGCATCAGTCACCATTACAGTTCGTTCCTTCTTTATCTCTACTGCCTTCATGGTCCCTATCTATTGTGCGACGTGGCCGATCCCTCCCTAGAGCGTCACCGGAGTCGGTGAGCACTTTTTCCTCTCTCTCGAATAACTCCTCTTCTCTTTCAATCAGCCCTCCTTTTCTTTTCTCTTTCCTCTACTCTTCTTTCTCTCTCCGAGTCTCTTGCGCCCTCTCTCTTTTAAGTTCCTTTCTCTCACCTCCTCTTTCTCAGTGAAGCTATAGATATTTTCTTTTAGTTTTATTTTATTTATTTTCTATGGGAGAGAATGACTTTGCATAATTTTGGTTTTAAGGGGATTAGGCCATTGGGCCATCCTCTTGGGACTATTATTAAAAATTAGGCTGGGCCTTGATTTTTTTAAGAGGAATGGGGTTAATTAAAACAATTTTTGCCTAAATAATTTAAATTAGAAATGTTATTATCATTAAACCATATGAATAATGTTTCGGGTTTTATATTTATATGTTAAATATTTTAGTATGGGGTTAATTCTTATTTATAAACAAAAAGGATTTATATATATTATTTGGGCTTGTAATAAATAATTTAGGCTCATATTTTCAAAATAAAGATATAAGTATTTTAATATAGAAATTTATATATAAAGCATTTTTTATCTATAAGTATATATTTGGATGGGCTTTATTAGGTTTGGACTTTTATTTGAAAAATACTTTCCCAAATTATTATTAAGGATTTGTCTTAATAGTTTTCTAAAAGAAATATTTTCTTAGAGGGTTTAATTATAGTTTCTAAATATTTTATAAGTATTTTGCTAAATTAAAATTTTTAATTTCTAATAAGAATTACTTTTCCTAAAAGATTTTCCTTTTCAATTAAATCGTTCCCAACCATGACTAATCTATCACTTCCTATTTCTCTGTGAATTCCAGACTTCTTTATATCGACCCTATCTATTTTGACTATTCTAGACTCAATGACATGGTCTTGCATACTTTTGAAATCTGTGACTATTCTGTGCCAACAAGATCATATTGTGCGCAAGTCGACTTCAACCTAATTCAAGGCAAGTACATTATACTAGTTAGTTCCAATTCCTAATAGTTTCTATGATACATGTTTTATATACGCATTACCTGATACATGACGCTTGAAACGTTGTTCACACGAGTTTGGATTCAGATACATGATTATTTAGTTTTGTGATTTACTTTATTTATTGTGACGTGAATCCATGAGTCGGGCAGGAAAATATATTAGTAGACATGTGAATATTCCCATACAAGAACCACCCCTTTAAGTCTATTCTGGAACGATAGCGCTCATACACTTCACGTGCGGGTTGCCTATTTACCCCTAGCCGTTTACATGTCAAAAGTAGTATTTCAAAACACTTAGTTAGATGTCTTGATCGTCATGTTTATATGTTCCACTTTACATGCCATAATAGTCGTTTTTACATGTTTCTTTATAGTTGTCTGCCATGATTATATTCATTATCTATTTTCACTAAATTTTGTCATACCATATCACTATGTATTTCATATATTATTTATGTTTTATAATTTCTATTATGTCTTGAATAGTTTGCCATTTATATACTTGTTCCATTCCTGACTGGAAACCATTTTTCTTGATTAGTCGCTTGCGATATATTGGATCATTGGAAAAGATATCGGTATATGCCGAGGTCGACTCCGAAGGGCTAATTAGATAGATTTGATCATCAATTTTAAAATTGTTGTATTAGATTTGTGAGACATTGTATTTTATACAAATGTATTCTTGGAATATTGTGATCTAATTTAGTGTTGTGAATGAGCAAATAAAAAGATTATTTCATGAGCACTTGTTTATTGTGGGCTAGACAGTATTCTATCGTCGACAACTGCGACGTAGGCTAGACTTGTCCAGGCACTCGCATCCCGAAAAGCGGTACGAGTAATGACATATTTTTTGGGGGGCCTATGCAGGTCAGTCTTCGCAATAATTTTGCGAACTAGTGGTAGTACCATATTAGTTGTACTACTGTAAGCCTGCGATTAGGAATTGCTCATTCAAAAATAGGTTGATATTGATTTTAGGATGTGACTAGGCATAGGACTAGGTATACCGTGGGCAACCCAAAGATTTGTTTCGAATTAATTACTTGGGTAGTTAAGTTTATTACATAGGCAACATGATTAACGTATACATGGAGTTGAGATAAATCTATTTGAAGAATTTGAATATTTAGGTGATCATAATTGGTTTGATTGAATGACTCTAGTTCAAGGTGGGTAGAGTTCTCGATAGAGGAACTAAATTTTTGAGGTTAATTAGATGGGAAATTTTAGATTTTGGTGTCTTGAGATTCCTATATGGTTGAAGAATTTATTTGAATCTTAGATTCTTAAAGGAAATGATTTAATATTTAATCAATGATAAATAATAATAGATTAAAGTTGTTAATTATTGTCACTTGAAAGTTTAAAATTTTATGAATTTCTTGCTAATGTATGGTTGAATGTTTTGACCTGAGATATGAATTGGAAATTTTTGCATTTCAATTTTGAAAGAATAGTTCCGACTTAAGGTAAGATTTGAAGATTTTGAAGAGATTATGAAAGGATTCAATTAGAATTTAAAAAAATTCTTGAGAAATTTAATTTTTTTGAATTTTGAAGATATTAGCGATTTGGATTAAGACACGTGAATTTGGTAAGACAATATTAAGGAAATTACTAATTACGATATTAGATTGAGTTAGTGATTTAAATTTTAAAGATTTATATTAAAGATATTTTTGAGGTTATAATTTTTGTATTGAGTAGTGACTTGATTTTCTTACGATCGAAGAAAGTTTGAAATATTATTGGGAATACAGATTTATAGGAATCAATTTATGATAGGTTAGCTGTTATATTGGTAATCCTCCTCCAAACACTCTATATTTCCATAACTTTACTTTGATCAATTTTCTTATTAAGAAAATTTTATTATCTTCCATCTCATTGATCATTCTATCTTATTAATTTTTTATCTTTTCACCCGACCAACCAAGCCAATCTCCTCTTGTCATCCTAAATTTTGAGGACGAAATTTTTCTAAGGAGGATAGATTTGTAACCCGTCTTTTCAAATTTTTCAAAATTTTTATTTATTTATTTATTCCATTTTTTGTATTTTGAAATAAATCATGTTTGAAACATATAAACGTTATTTTGCTATTATTTCGTTATTTCAAAAACTAGTTAACATTTATGGTTTGAAAGTACTATTCGGTTTTAATAAAAAAATATTTATTTTGAATTCATTATTGCATTACAAAATTTTTGCTTTGTAATTTTGGACTGAAAATATTGATTTCGAAAATAGTTTAGGAAAAACATAGATAATTTCTAGTAATAAAATGATTTGTTAAAATCGCTTTAAATTTTTTTTTTGGATTAATAAAACTATATTTTAAATTATTTATTGCGTTGATTTGAAAATAGGTGATTTAAATTATTTTGATAAACCTTAAATATTATTTAAAGTTTATTTGACTTGGATTTGAGTTCGTATTGTCCAATGATTGATTGATTCAAATTAAGATGTTATTATCTACTAATGAACTTTTGATTAAATTTATTTGTCTTTAATTTAAACCAAAGGGGGACTTATCCATTAGGGATTATAGTCCTTATTCAACTACGAGTTTAACCCTTATATAAGGAGAGCTGCTTGTACCATTTTCTTCAATACCAACAATTCATCAAATATAGTAAATTGTGTATCGTGTCTATGTCCACAGATCTTTTCCACTATTTTATTCTTTTACATCTACATCTACCCTCTCCTGTGTCCGACACTGCGGACACAATCCCAAATCCTATGGACACTTGTCCGATACAATCAAGCAGTCAAACCCTAACCCTAATCTAGTCGAAGTCGCACCCTCTGGACTGGCCAACACCGGCCAGTGGTCTCTGCCACCACCTAAAAAATTACCACTGTGCGTCGCCTTCATTCCGGCCAACCACATCCCTGTCAAAACTAGCACATACCCTTCCGGCCAATATTACCCTTGTCATCAACCCCGCAATCACAACTCCACACCTCGCCACCAACATAACCGCGGCTATTGCCGCCACCAATAGGACCACCATCGACTTTTTCCTTTCTCCAAACACCTCACTCAAAAAAATTCACCACCACCCGCCGCCTCTGGCCATGACCCTCGGCCGACCCGTTGGTGCTGCCACACCAAATAGTGGCAAAAGAAAGAAAGGAGAAACGCTAACCTACCCCCGACGAGCCTAACCAACCCGACCAAGTCCTTGCCGGCGAACCTTGTCTGCCGCCGTACACACCACCCATCGTGGCTGTGTTGAAGAGACTAAGGCCTGCCTCGCTCTCTCCTCCTCCTCCTTCTTATACTCTCATGCCGCCTGTCCCTCGTGCACGACCAGCGCGCTCCGCGACCAGTTGGTTAGCCGCTTGACTGCACCGTCGAGGTTCCTACCAGACCGCTTCGACCTCACCCAGATCTAGATCTAGCGACCGTCGCTAGTGAATGGTCCAGTATACCGGTTACCACTGCAGTTGATTCCTTCTTCTTCTCTACCATCTTTATTGTCCAGATCTACTGCGTGACATGGCTGAGCCCTCCCTAAAGCGTCGTCGGAGTCGGTGAGCACTTTTCCCTCTCTCTCGAATAACTTCTCTCCTTTTTCGTTCAGCCCTCCTCTTCTTCTCTCTTTTCTCTGCTCTTCTTTCTTTATTTTTAAGTTCATTTTTCTCACATCCTCTTTCTCTTTGAAGCTATAGATATTTTCTTTTAGTTTTGTTTCATTATTCATTTTTCTATGGGAAAGAACGACTTTGGTTAATTTTGGTCTAAAGAGGATTGGGCCATTGGGCCATCCCTGTAATGACCCGCTCCGCCCTAGCGGAACGCCGATTCAAATGGCAAGTGCAACGACTCAAACGAGCTGTCGACCCGAAGAGTTGGCATCGACCTGATAAAGAATCGATGCAAGGCTTACATTGGCCCATCAAGATGAATCCAGACTTAGACTTTCAAAGGCACGCTCGGAGTATCGCTCGGCCGATACGAACATCGCTAAGGTGGGTGGCTCCGATGAACCCGTCTTTGCTTAGCCTAGACACATAATAATACGGACACAAATGTTAGAATCGCTAGGCGATAACACCGCGCATGCTAACAAATGACTCAACGCACCTAGCTAAGGGAATAATCCCATCTTGTATGCTTGTATAGAATATGGAACGAAACTTGGATAATATGAACTCTCGCACCGCGCTCCACGCTCGTGCTAAGGCACAAGCTAACGTTCAAGTCCCTTACGCGTTCAACAATGAAACAATGAATGGGTTACAACAAAGGAAACAGAAGGCTATCAACATAGTCATTCCGAGTAGAGTATAGCAACATTGAAAGACTATGGGACCGAAGGGTCGCCAAGGCGACTCCCGTACGGGGAGTTGCATAATGTAAGAATGAATGAATAAGTGAATGAATGAATCAACGAATGAATGAATGAATATGTGAATGAATCAATGAACGAACGAACAAGTGAAAGAAGAAAGGAAAGGAAAGAATAAATAAAAGATAAAAAAGGAAAGAATGGTTAGCGACAGGTGTGACGGACACGTGCAACGGGGCTCGCTACCCGCGTTGCACGGACGCCAACCTGGTCGATAACGCATTATGGCTAAGGGTTAGCCTACGGCTCGAAGACAGCCGTTAAGTTAAGATGACAATAAAATACGAAATGGTCGTGGACGGCTCGTGCACGAGCGAAAAGGAATTCCAAGGGCAACGAACGACGATTTCGTGGCCGGCCTAGGCGGAATCATGGCCTACGGGCGGACAGAATGTGTGGGCTTGGGCACATAACCAAACGTAGGGCCGATTATTCAATAGTCTATCAAGGTGTACCGGCCATCACGCTTGATAGATGAGAATGCCACAGGGGAAAATGTCCAAAATGGCTGACAAGCCAGCGACCGGTGCATATAGATTTAAGTGGGCTTTGCTGGTGGCAATCCACGTGCAAGTCCTTCCATTGAAATCAAAGTAGTCTAAGTTAAATGAACAAGTGCCTATTAAACGGCTTGAAATGTATCACACCAAATGATAATGAATTAGAGAACACACCTACGATGCGCTAGAACCCGAAGCAGGGACACGCCCTTGATATTGAAAGTTTACATGAGGCACGTTATGTTATTACATATGAATTATTGACTAACTTGATTTGCTTTGGACAGGGAAGGCCGAACGGTAAGTATGGGTAAGTCGTGCATGTATTTCCATGCGACACTTGAATTTGGCAACACGGGATAGGTTATGACATATGCCATAAAATTGATCCTAAGGCAAGATTAGAAAGACAATAAATGATAGAGATGCACAAAAGTAAATAGAACGTGTTTGGTAATGATAGCATTGTAGGCGAGCTAGCCTCCCCACCAGTGCATAACAATGTACTGATAACCCCACAGTCTGCTTGAAGGATGCAGGAGACGCCGGCGGGTGCAGACCTTCCATCGAACGCGCTAAGGCGCGGAGCTATCTCTGGAGCCTTGGAGCGCTGCAAGAAGCTGAAGCACCATATACAGGACATAATGTATCGGAACATCGCCATGAATCATTCTATGTTGAAAGCCACTTGGCACGCCTTTTATGTTTCAGAGAGAGAGAGTTTGAGCGATTTGTAATATCGGCCTAGCGCCGCTTGTAAACTTCTTGAAAATCAATAAAGAGTTTGAATTTACTTCAATTTTGTGTTCGTTTACTTTCCGCTGCAAATGGGGACACTCTGTGCGACTCTGTGGCCTAGCTCAAATCGGCCGTTTCTGGACTTGGCCTTGCACGGGCGCAACCTAGGCCTGTGCGGCATCACGGCTTAGCGAGGACGATCGCTCCTACTGGAGCGGGGCGTGACAGATTGGTATCAGAGCACGGCTTTACGTCCTTGGACTTCCTTTCGATTCTCTTAGTTTTGAAAGCTCGTTTTGAGACAAAAGAAGTATACGCTCTCTCGTTGTGTCTTGGGATGTTCCATATAATAAGTCTAATACTTTTAAAAGCTCGTACGGGTACTCGGTTGGACGGGATCGATAGGCGAAGGCCTTTGTGCCACCACGATAAACTTGAGTTTGAAGGAACCGATGCTAAGAGTTAGCAAACGCAGTGCGTGCTTGAATAAGCTTACGCTGACAATAGCAAACGAAGTATACACGAGACCAAGTATAGTTCAAACGGGTTGGTTATGCACGCAGCCTTTTGGCTAAGTTGTGCAGAGTATCGCGCACCTAGACCTTTTGGTGCAAATGAGTTGCGAGCGAGATCGATTATCGCTCGAACGAGAATAAGTGAGCGTGTAAACTCGAATATAGTCCGCACGGGATAGCTATGCACACGGCCTTTTGGTAATATTGTGACGCGTGTCGCGCACCTTGACTTTTGGGTGCAATCGGGTTACGAACGATATCAAGTATCGCTCGATCGAGATCAGAGATACACTTTGAGTGTCTATCGATAGGAACGCTATCGAGTTAACGCTTAGATGTACCCGAAAAGATTGGCTTGGATTTTAAGGATTAGTGCGAACGACTTAGTACGTCGAGGCAACGTGAGCGATTACGCTAGAGATTCGTCAAACGAATCTGAAGGATGTCTTAGCGCATGACGGGAACGTGATTGAGGACTAGATCATATGGCTTGAATCAGAGTGGTGTATGTGATAGGTTCGGAGAAGAATAAGAATGAGTGTCGATGACTAGTCGAGTGGCTTAAACCCTGAGTGGTGTATGGACGTCATAGAAATTGTTCGAGCGAGACTAAAGGATTTACGGATCGTACGAGTATGTCGGCAAGCGATGCGATCGCGCAAAGCCTAAGAACGTGTCACGCTCAGTTGGCCGTGACGTCAAAAGTCCCGAACGAGATGTCACTGGACAACTTGTCAATGGGCAACGCGAGTTAGAAAATGGTTCGGAACGATGAATGAAAATGAATGGTCTTGATCGAGGAAACTTAGAGGATCGCGCGTACGATTTCGGATTGATTCAAATGAAATTGCGGAATATCCAACTCGGACAACAGCATCAACGTACGACTCGAAATCGGTTGCAAAGGAAGATCGTCAGGTTATGCATATCGTCGATGGTATTGAGGCGTATCAAAGATCAATATGCGATAACTCGGGGGTACTCTGACTCGGCGAATGACGATCGTGCCAATGTCATTGTTCCGTTGGATGCTATACTTGGGATGTTAAAAATGTGTCGAGGAAAAGATAGACTTGGCTCGAGGATTTTCTAGTTGAACGCATGACGGTCGGACTGTCGAATTGATTTGGCTTGGATGAAAATGAGAATGCTTGGATTTTCTTCGTTGACAAACACAACGTTGACGTTCTTGTCTTATGCGAGCGCAACTCCAGCCTCGCACATGCGTCACGTCGGATTAGGACCATCACTCCGCGTGAGCGCTGGTATGGTGATTCATACAGCGGGAGTGATTGAACTTGGATGGCGTGGCAATCTGATTGCTTCGACTTGTGGTTTGACGCGAAGGTGGACTCGAGAATGAATTTGTATGCTTGAAGAATTGAACTTGAGGATTGAGTAGGTCCAATCCGCGTATCGAGAATGGGTTAGTCTAAAACTCAAACAAGAGTTACGTCCTGATGAGAATGATTATTCCGCGGGAGCATTGTATGGTGATTCATGAACCGCCGTGGATAATCGGACTCGCGTGAGCTTGGGGCGCAATGTATTGTCGAGATGGATGACCTTATGATCGAATACATGAATTGGTTAGAACTGGTGATTGAACGGAATTGAATATGTGCAACGTAAGTCTTGATGCGAATTAGGTGATCATGCTCGATGTTTAGAAATTTGAGTGAAACGAACTTGGGTAGAAAACTCCCGTACAAGCGAACAAATGGTTTGACCATAGGATTTGGGGCGAGCGTCGTGCAACGACCTTGCACGACGAGCCACGGACCTGACGTGTAACTATGACCTTGTGAGCTGACCTAGCGGATAGGCGGACGACCCTATGCCGAGTGATTGAACTTGTGTGATTGACCTTACAGTATCGTCTGGACAGACGATAGACTTGGGCAGCAATACTTAGAGTAGGACGGGAACTGTGAGTGTGCGGGAACGACGGTGAGATTGGTCCCAAATGACGGAAATGATAAGAATGAATGATGCACAGTAAAGTTGGGATAACGAATTGAATCATTGATTGGAAGACGTACTCGATGACAGTACAATATTTGGTCTCGAATCGGATGGGAATTACTTAGACTTGGTCGGCTCTGCTAAGAAGAAATCGTATTGATTTCGTAGACAAGAACGCTTGAGAAGCGAACCGGATCATCTCGAGGACCGAGATAAAACGATAGTGAGATGCATTTGAGTTCGGTTTTAAATCAAAGCTAGCAAAACGATCGGCAAATCGAAACTATCACGAGTAGCTTGTCCGAATTTGCTAGTCGCTAAGCTTGGTTGAAATGTACGTATTCGGGGGACGCCTTGAATGCGTGAATGATCCAAACGCAGCGATATGATGAAGTCGAATACAACTGCAAGTGGGCGTCGAGATGCACATGAACAAATGAGTGAGTTTGCCTCAGCCTACGACTTTCGTATTTGACGAATTACAATGCACCTCGTACGACCGTTTCAATCCCATGATACGTTGAAAAAGCAACCAAGTCGAAGAAACACTTGAATTGAATAAGTGCCATCAACTCTAAAATGAATAAAAAGTTATCCAATAAAAATCGACCAAACGTATGCGACACGGAACTTGGAAAGGTACCGAGCATGGTTCGATGCCATCGAACGATAGAGCCGTTCGATAGAATTATCTATGAAACACGATGACACGAGTTAAGGAATGGTAGGATGACCTGCACTCAGGAAGTCTCGAGGACGAGACTTGTTTTGAGTGGTGTATTATGTAATGACCCGCTCCGCCCTAGCGGAACGCCGATTCAAACGGCAAGTGCAACGACTCAGACGAGCCGTCGACCCGAAGAGTTGGCATCGACCTGATGAAGAATCGATGCAAGGCTTATATTGGCCCGTCAAGATGAATCCAGAGTTAGCCTTTCAAAGGGGCGCTCGGAGTATCGCTCGGCCGATACGAACATCGCTAAGGTGGGTGGCTTCGATGAACCCGTCTTTGCTTAGCCTAGACACATAATAATACGGACACAAATGTTAGAATCGCTAGGCGATAACACCGCACATGCTAATAAATGACTCAACACACCTAGCTAAGGGAATAATTCCATCTTGTATGCTTGTATAGAATATGGAACGGAACTTGGATAATGTGAACTCTCGCACCGTGCTCCACGCTCGTGCTAAGGCACAAGCTTATGTTAAAGTCCCTTACACGTTCAACAATGAAACAATGAATGGGTTACAACAAAGGAAACGGAAGGCTATCAACATAGTCGTTCCGAGTAGAGTATAGCAATATTAAAAGACTATGGGACCGAAGGGTCGCCAAGGCGACTCCCGTACGGGGAGTTGCATAATATAAGAATGAATGAATAAGTGAATGAATGAATCAATGAATGAATGAATGAATATGTGAATGAATCAATGAACGAACGAACAAGTGAAAGAAGGAAGAAAAGGAAAGAATAAATGAAAGATAAGAAAGGAAAGAATGGTTAGCGACAGGTATGACGGACACGTGCAACGGGGCTCGCTACCCGCGCTGCACGGACGCCAACCTGGTCGATAACGCATTATGGCTAAGGGTTAGCCTATGGCTCGGAGACAGTCGTTAAGTTAAGATGACAATAAAATACGAAATGGTCGTGGACGGCTCGTGCACGAGCGAAAAGGGATTCTAAGGGCAACGAACGACGATTTCGTGGCCGGCCTAGGCGGAATCATGGCCTACGGGCGGACAGAATGTGCGGGCTTGGGCACATAACCAAACGTAGGGCCGGTTATTCAATAGTCTATCAAGGTTTACTAGCCATCACGCTTGATAGATGACAATGCCACAGGGGAAAATATCCAAAATGGCTGACATGCCAGCGACCGGTGCATATAGATTTAAGTGGGCTTTGCTGGTGGCAATCCACGTGCAAGTCCTTGCATTGAAATCAAAGTAGTCTAAGTTAAATGAACAAGTGCCTATTGAATGGCTTGAAATGTATCACACCAAATGATAATGAATTAGGGAACACACCTACGACGCGCTAGAACCCGAGGCAGGGACACGCCCTTGATATTGAAAGTTTACATGAGGCACGTTATGTTATTACATATGAATTGTTGACTAACTTGATTTGCTTTGGACAGGGAAGGCCGGACGGTAAGTATGGTTAAGTCGTGCATGTATTTCCATACGATACTTGAATTTGGCAACACGGGATAGGTTATGACATATGCCATGAAATTGATCCTAAGGCAAGATTAGAAAGACAATGAATGATAGAGATGCACAAAAGTAAATAGAACGTGTTTGGTAATGATAGCATTGTGGGCGAGCTAGCCTCCCCACCTTCATAACAATGTACTGATAACCCCACAGTCTGCTTGCAGGATGCAGGAGACGCTGGCGGGTGCGGAGCTTCCATCGAACCCGCTAAGGCGCGGAGCTATCTCTGGAGCCTTGGAGCGTTGCAAGAAGTTGAAGCACCATATACAGGACATAATGTATCGGAACATCGCCATGAATCATTCCATGTTGTAAGCCACTTGGCACGCCTTTTATGTTTCAGAGAGAGTTTGAGCGATTTGTAATATCGGCCTAGCGCCGCTTGTAAACTTCTTGAAAATCAATAAAGAGTTTGAATTCACTTCAATTTTGTGTTCGTTTACTTTCCGCTGCAAATGGGGACACTCTGTGCGACTCTGTGGCCTAGCTCAAATCGGCCGTTTCTGGATTTGGCCTTGCACGGGCGCAACCTAGGCCGGTGCGGCATCACGCCTTAGCGAGGACGATCGCTCCTACGGGAGTGGGGCATGACAATCCCTTTGGGCCTATTATGAAAAATTGGGCTGGGCCTTAATTTTTTTAAAAGGAACAGGGTTTATTAAAACTATTTTGGGCCTAAATAATTTAAATTTGCATTTATTATCATTAAACCATACGAATAATGTTTTGGGTTTTATATTTTTATGTTAAATATTTTAGTATGGGCTAAGTTCTTACTTATAAACAAAATGGATTATATATTTATTATTTGGGCTTGTAATTAGTAATTTAGGCTTATATTTTCAAACTAATGATATAGGTATTTTAATATAGAAATTTATATATAACGTAATTTTTATCTACAAGTATATATTTTAATGGGCTTTATTAGGTTTGGACTTTTATTCGACAAATACTTTCTCAAATTATTACTAAGGATTTTATTTAATAATTTTATAGAATAAATATTTTCTTAAAGGGTTTTAATAAAATAGTTTCTAAATATTTTATAAGTATTTTTCTAAATTAAAATATATATTTTCTAATAAGAATTACTTTTCCTAAACGATTTTCCTTTTTCAATTAAATCATTCCCAATCGTGACTAATCTATCACTTCCTATTTCTTTGCAAATTTCAGACTTCTTTATATCGACCATAGCTATTTTGACTTTTCTGGACTCAATGACATGGTCGGTTTTATCATCTGAGCTCATCTTGCGTACTTTTGAAATCTGTGACTATTCTGTGCCAACAAGATCATATTACGCGAAAGTTGACTTCAACCTAACTCAAGGCAAGTACATTATACTGGTTACTTTTAATTTCTAATAGTTTCTATGATACATGGTTTAGATATGCATTACATCATACATGACTCTTGACACGTTGTTCACACGAGTGTGGATTCATATACATTATTATTGAGTTTTGTGATTTATGTTATTTATCATGTTTCGTGACTTGCATTTCGTGATTATTGTATATCATAATTATCGTATGGTGACACAAATCAATGAGTCGGACGGGAAAATATATTAGTCGACATGTGAATATTCCCAAATATAAGAACCACTCCCTCAGGTATATTTTGGAATGGTAGTTCTCGTATACATCACGTGCGAGTTGCCGTATTTATCCCTAGCCATTTACATGTCGAAAGTAGTATTTCAGAACACTTAATTAGATGTCTTGAATGTCGTGTTTACATGTTTCACTTTACATGTCAAGATAGTCACATTTATATGTTTATTTATAGTTGTCTGCCATGATTCTTTTTGTTATATGTTTTCTCTAAATTTTGTCATACCATGTCACCATGTATTTAATATGCTATTTCTATTTTATAATTTCTATTATGTCTTGAATATTTTGTCATATATGTGTGGACACAAAAAAAAAAAAAGAAAATGCTGTCTTTTCTTTTATTGGTGCAAGACACCACAAATCGAGTACGCTTGAGAGATCCTACGCTGAGGATCCCCGAGTACAAAAAATAATTCTGGGGAATGGGACGATGGAGATCGAACGGCAGTTTTTCCTTTACTCCGTTGACACTCTGATTACAAAAGTGGGAGAAAACCTAAGAAAATTGCTAACTCTCGGCTCACTGGCAAGAAGTGCAGCAATTTGGCTCTTAAAAATGCTCTCCGTTCTGTCCTTTGAAGAGGGATGATGCCCCCCTTTTATAGTCGTTCTTGAGCTGGAATGATGTTATGCGCCCACACGAGGAAACACGCTGGTTTTTATGTGGGCGCATATTCCTGCTTTGGGCGCATAGGATGTAGGCGCATACAGGCTACGAGATCGTGGGTTGGTCGTGGTGTTGACGTGGCCGCATGCTTCGGTGCACGACTGCTCGTGGAGACTGACATGGCCGTGCACTTCGGAGTAAATTTTGATCATGTCTTTGACTGAGTCAGGCTTGGGCGCATAGCCATGTCTCAGGCTATGCGCCCTCCTTTCGGGGGAGCTAGTCTTGGGCGCATGAAGCTTCATTGATTGGGCGCATGGAGCTACACTGACCTGGGCGCATGGGGCTTCACTGACTGAACGCATGGAGCTACACTGACTTGGCGCATGGAGCTACACTGACTTGGGCTCATGGAGCTACACTGACTTGGGCGCATGGGGCTTCATTTGCTGAAATTTTTTTATGCTTCTACAAGACCCCCTTCAATGTTTTCGATACTTGAACAAGTTCGAAATACTTTGAAAGAAGCATGGATCGTCTTCTCGTAAGGCAATGGGCTCATAGCACGGCTCTCTCCTTGGGCACATAGTATTTGGCCAGCTTGTCAGGGAGATACGAGTGTTGAGATTTTCCTTGAAATCTGAACTGACAGATTCATCGAAACGGAATTTGAAGCGGTCCATCCTTCATACGTCGTCTACGTCAGCAAGGGACAGTCGCATAGTATGCAGAGAGCCGATCCTTCACGTGGGCGCATAGGCTGTAGTGGGCGCATACAACACAATGGACGCATACAGCAGGTGGGCGCATAGGAAGTGGCCCGTGCCTATAAATAGACCCTGGAGGAGAAAGAAAGTTCATTTATTCCTTTCTATTTGAATTTTTTAGAAAACTCTTCGTCTTCTTTCTTTGAGAACCATGTCTCCCAAGGTCGCCAAGAGATCCGCGAAGGGCAAGGGGGCTGCGTCGAGTGGCTCTCCTCCTGCGGCAGAGTCCTCGGCAGTCCAGGACCGAATTTTGGGTGAGGGCATGCTTCAAAAAAACAAAGTCTCGAGCGTTAATTTGCGACACTCGGACTTATCTTCTGCCTGGGCGCTTGCGCCTAAGGCAACATACTTCTGTGAGCATTACTATACGCCCACAGAAGTCATGCACTAACACTGTGGTGTGCTATGCGCCCACATGTTACCATGTTATGCGCCCTATAAGCTGTGGCATGTTATGTGCCCACGTATTGTCTATGTGTTATGCGCCCACATGTCCTGTTTTAGGCACATATCCCTTCTGGGTTCATAGAAGCCCTTCAGAACATAGTTTTTCTTGCGGTTTTCTAAGTCTGACTGTCTTTCTGCCCCTTTTTATATTCTATAGGGATCTGTCTAGCAAATTTCTCCAGGACCGGTATCGGCGATTCTAGTCATGGTAAAGATGTGACACTTGACACCCACATCAGAGAGCTCAGGACTCTTCATGTTTTGGAAGGGTTTTCCTCAGATGGTAGAAAGAACCTTTATACATCGAAGAGTCGGATGGTAGTTGGGCACTACCGTGAAAGTTCTGCTTTCACGGTTCTTCAAGTAGGCAAAAGCAACACTAGAGATATTGTTTTGAAGGTATAGTCCCTTGAAGAAATGGGCCCACGACATCCGCCATATGGAGGAGAAGAGATCACCATTTGTAGATGTTTTAACATGCTATATTTGTCCTCTGTGTAGCTTCTTGAATGTTCAACAGCCTTGTTTGCTTGCTCAACAGTAAAACATGACCTCCTTCGACGAAAGCGTGGTGCTGCCAAGCTGACCAACGTATGTGTTGCTGATGAGTAGAGAATTCTTCCTTCTTTTGGACATCAATATAATCCTCTACTTCTTGCTCAGATGAAGAGACGGAGAACCTTTTATTTTGCTCATGAGATGTAGTCCTGTGAATGTAACTGATTTTGAATAAACAGAATACATTCGCTCCACTCTTTGTTTGTGATATCTGTGGTGCTTGTTAGAGAGCCAAATACCGTATTTGTTTAAAGGGTATCCTGCTAGGGGATCCCCCTCTCTCTTTTTTTGTTTGGACCTATTGCCCTTTTGTGCATCCAAAAATGCGAGAAAATAGATTGTAATGAAACTTTCGTTGACCTATTACCGTTTGACACACCGGTGGTACGGGTAATAGATTTGAAACAAAACCCAACAGAGGTAACATGGTCGTGATAGGTTTCGTGATCTTGACACCATATCTTTTATTCCGGGTTGCGTATAGGTGTCGAGTCTGAAGACTATCGGTATCCGAGGTAATACGGACGTGACACATGATAATCAGGAGTGATTTTTGGTGGAATAGATTTTCTTGTCAAGTTTGGCTCCTTGTCAGGTATCCCTTCCTATAGCGGGAGAGACTTTCCAAGCTTCTTTTTCGGCGACCTCCATTATAGATGAGATGGTCCAGGAAGTCGTCAGAGTTTTCTACTCTATACTAAAAGTGAAGCTTCCTAGAGTCTTGAATCGGAGCGCTGCCTTTGGCCTGTGAAGGCTGTCGCCGAATGTCAGGTGGAGGCCCTCGAGAGCATAGTCGGCTATGAGGAGCGAGCCAACACCCTGAGGAGAGTTCTGAATGACTTGGAGGGTCAGGTAGCCAGGTTCCGGGATACCAAACAGCGGAGTCCGACGTCACTGTTCCGTACAGAGGACGAGGCTTTGACGACAGCTCTTGCGGAGGAGAAGGCTACCTTCCAGGTAAGGAAGGACGCCCTCGCTCGGAAGATTGGCGAGCTGGCTGACCAGTACAGCCAGTTCAACACTGCAGGTGAGGCACATGCTGCCTCGAAGAACAGGCTGGCTTTGCAGATCACTGAGAAGCACAATCACATTACGCAGATCAGGGACGAGATCGCCCAGTTGGAAGCCGACTTGAGGGCGGCGACATCTGAACATGAGGATTATTTGTCCCTGGCTGCCATGACTGTCACCACTTCTGCCCGGTTAGAAGAATAGCTGGCGAAGTTGGAGGGGGAGCATCAGAGTCTGATCCTGTTTGACGATGAAGCCGCTCGTCAAGAAGAGGCACGTCGCCGAGCTGCTGTGAAATCTGAAGCCGAGATTGTTGCTCTGCGGGACAACATAAACCGCTTGTCTATCCCGTAGATTTTTTGTAACTCCCCTTTTTTTGGCCGTCACAGCTTTTGTACCCTTTTTTCTGTTTTTTGATAGACGTTCAAGTACAAAATAAAGAATCTTTTCATAAGTGAATGTGGTTTTGTTGAAATATCGATGCTAGAGGTAATGTGGACGTAGCAGAGATATTTCTGGTGGGTATTATGTTGGGGGATTTTTATGTGGACCTATTATCCGTTTTATATTCGAATGATTCGAATATAGATAATAAGTTGAACGAAGCTGCTAATAGAGGTAATATGGACGTAATAGCAGAGGATGTTCTATATCTGACCAGAGGTGATATGGACGTGGAAAGATATATAATATTAGATGAGAGTGGATAGTTCAGTGGTAATATGGACATGACTATCCTTGATGAATGCTTTGCTCAGAGGTTATGTAGACGTGGCAAAACATTTGATCATTCCGCTGGGGAAATAATTATCGAAAAATAATTCAGAGGTAATAGGGACGTGATTTGTTTTCGTTAAACCGAGTTTGGACGGAGTCAAAAATGGAAATAATTCCACTGGGGAAATATTTAGAGGACCTATTATCCAGGGCGTATTCAAGACTCTTGAAATACCGATAATAGTTAGATAGTTTTTTTGAACCATATATACATCGCATTGTACATTTACATGACTGAACATATGTGAACATTATGTAAAAGTGGTTACACATAGTATTTCTTCAGGAACTTGCCATTGACAGGCATCTTGAGCAAGTCACCATCGGACTTGGTTAGCCGGTACGCACCGTTAGAATACACCGATTCTATGACAAAAGGACCTTCCCATTTGGGCTGGAATTTTCCTTTTGTTTTGTGTGTCATGACTATCGGTCTTCTCACTGCTAGGACCAGATCACCGACTTGGAAGATCCTTTCCTTCACTTTTTTATTGAAGGCTCTGAAAAGGCATGCTTGGTATAGCTCAATGCGCTGCTGAGCTAACAAGCATTTTTCGTCTAGCGCTTCGAGCTCTTGGAGTCACAGACGGTAGCTCTCTTCAGTAGTCAGCTCGCTGGCTAGGGCTACCCGAAGAGAAGGAATCTGGATTTCTAGGAGAAGAACTGCTTCGTTCCCATAAACTAGAGAGAATGGCGTACTGCCTGTTGAAGTCCGGACCGTTGTGCGATAGGCCCATAGAAATTCACCGAGCTTCTCGTTCCAATTATTCTTATTTGAAGACACGAACTTCTTGAGAAATTTTTTGATGGTTTTGTTGAAGGCTTCTGCTAGCCCGTTAGCCGCTGGATTGTAGGCAGTAGAGGCTATGTTCTGGATTCGATTCTTATCCCATAACCGATAGAATACATAGCATGCGAACTGTGGACCATTATCATGGATGATCCTACGAGGTAGGCCGAAGCGGTAGATGACATGATGTTTGATGAAACTGATCACGTTTGACGTCTTCACTTCGGTGAACGGTATAGCTTCTGCCCATTTGGAGAAGTAATTGGTTATAGCTAGGATGAATCGATGTCCTTTGGAGGATGGCGGGCTGATTGCTCCTATGATGTCCATGCCCCAGGCTGCAAATGGCCAAGATGCTGCCGTCGGGTGTAGAAACTCCGAAGGTTGACAAATGAAATTGGTATGGAACTGGCAAGCTCTATACTTCTTTGCATATTCAACAACATCCGCAATCATTATGGGCCAGTAATAACCCATTCGTTTGAGGCGATCTTGTAGTTTGGGGCCTGGTTGATTTGCACCACAAACTCCATCGTGAGCCTCCCGGACTGCATGCTTGGCTTCTGTGTCTGATAAGCATCGTAATAGTAGCCCGTCATAAGAGCGTCGGCATAGCATCTTGGTAGCTGTGTCTTAGTAAAATCTGAGGGATCGCCTTTGGATGGATACTGCTTCCTTCGGGTTCTCGGGGAGGATTTCATAGACAGCGTAGTCGATGAAAGAAAATCTCCAGTCTTTAGCATCGATGTTTGTTTCCGCTGCATAACTGTAATGAATATGCAAGGCATCTTTCACACAGAATAGTTCTCGACCAGACAATGCGATCGACTGCTGTGTGTTGGTAGGAACGGTCAAGGAAGAAGCGAGACCGGCTAGAGCATCTGCTTCTATATTCTGTAGTCGAGGCACGTGCTCGATGTAGAATCCAGCAAAAGTAGGCGCCAACTCGATTGTTGCTCTGTGGTAGGGGATGAGATCTTCATGGCGAACTTCATAATCCCCTCGGACCTGACTAACTATTAGCTTGGAATCGTCGTAAGCCTCTAGATAGTCAACACCCAGTTGCTTTGCCAGTTGCAGGCGATTAATAGGGCATTATATTCGGCCACATTGTTGGTGCATGGTTCTACGAGAGAATATACACAGTGTATAACCGGATGATCAGGTGACACGAGCACGACAACTACTCCAGCTACGATATTCTCTTTGGGCCCCGTTCTTGATGTACTGTCAAAGAACATTCGCCAAATGGGGATTTCTTCAGTTGCAGTGTTAGACTCGACTACTTCGTCGGGGATTTCGTCATAGAGTTTGGACGACTCCAGCACCGGATGAGCTGCTAGGAAATCAGCTAATGCTTGGCCTTTTACTGCCTTCTAAGGAACGAAGATCATATCGTACGGAGTCAACAGCATTGTCCATGTAGCTAAGCGGGAATTGAGAGAGCCCGGTTTAGTCATGAGTATTCTGAGAGGGTTGACTTTAGATATAATGTGGATAGTCTGCCCAGACACATAGTGGCGTGTCTTCTGGATGGAAAATAGTAGTGTAAGGTATTCCTTCTCCACCGGTGTGTATCTGTGCGCGACACCCACCATTATGCGGCTGAGGTAGTAGATTGCCTGTTCATGGCCGCCTTCATTCTTCTGAGCTAAGAGGGCGCCGAGGGAATGATCCATAGCGCGAACATATAGTAAAAAGGGCTTCCCTATTATTGGAGCTACCAGTACTGGAGGGCTTGTAAGATACGCCTTGATGTCGTCGAATGTGCGTTGACATTGTTCATTCCAGATGAAAGATATGCCTTTCTTCATGAGCTGAATGAATGGTTGACACCTTCCAGAGAGGTTCAAAATGAATCATCTGATGTAGGCTAGCCTTCCTTATAGTCCGTGTAGCTCTTTGAGGTTTCTTAGAGGATGCATGTCGAGAATAGCCTTCACTTTCTTCGGGTCTAGATGTATATCCTTTGAAGTGATGACGAAACCAAAGAACTTTCCACTGGAGACTCCCAGAAAAGACTTGGTTGGATTCATCTTGAGTTGGTGTGCACGCATTAGTTCGAACACCGTTCTTAAGTCTTGGAGATGGTTGCCCTTGAGGCGACTTTTGACTGCGATATCGTCTACGTAGCATTTCATATTTTTGTGTAAATGATCCCAAAAAATTATGTTCATGGCTCGCTGGTATGTTGCCCCTGCATTCTTTAATCCCACCGTATAGCAGTAGACCCCCAACGGTGTTCGAAAAGATGTGTGCTTCTTGTCGTCATGGAATATCTTGATCTGGTAGTAGCCTGAGAACCCATCCATGAAGGACATCCGCTCGAAGCCGCAAGTATTATCGATCATTGCATCAATGGTCGGTAAAGGGAACTCATCTTTCGGGCATACAGAGTTCAAATTATGGTAGTCGCTACAGACTTAAACATTACCGTTCTTTTTCATGGCTGGAACGATGTTGGCAACCTAGTCTGGGTGTTGTTCCTAGCAAATGAATCCACTGGCAATGAGCTTCTTGACTTTATTCTTGATGGCTTCCATGATGTCTGGTCGGAATCGTCGTTGTTGCTGCTTTACTGGCTTAGCTTTAGATGAAATATTCAGGCGGTGCATGGCGACTTTACGGTCCAAGCCTGGAATATCTTCATAGCTCCATACGAAGATGTCGATATATTATCTTATAAGCTGTATAAGAGATTTGCGTTCATCGCGGGATAGGCTTTTGCTGATAAAGATTGGTTTGAAGGATGCTTCATCTCCTAGATAGACTTGGATGACTTCGTCTTCGGTAGGTGGTTCTCGTTGTTCGAAGCACAGTTCCCACCTGGTTTCTATTTTTTGAGCCTATTGTTCGAGTTTGATTGATTGGACATCGTCAGTAATTTGGTCTACAAAACCATGTTGACGGACAGAGTTGCTTTGAACATAGCGCCGATGCTGGAGTCTGAGTCCCAGAGGGAGGAATCCAAAGAATGAGAACAACGATCTGCTTCATCATCTGATCTTTTAGAAGTTGTTGGAGGAGATACATAGCCCAAATCAACACTGCTTCATTGATAGTAGTTCTCGGGTTTGCCGGGGGAAGAAAAGTGTCATATTAGCAACCGTCGTCCTTGGTCGTAATTTAGCCCTTTGTCGCTTTTGATGTCATATCCCATATTCTGGATGATATTCTAGGCCTGCCAACTATACCAGAAAAGTTGCATTTTTCCAGAGTCATAGTCAGCTTCTGTGTTGTGCTTGGGAGAAGTAGAGTCTGGAACGAACTTTCTCTCCCAAATTATACGACCGAACATGATTAGCTCTTCATCTTTCTTTCTGGCTGGAACGATGAAGTAGAGGATATCTTCAGGGTAAACTTTTTTTCGCAGGTGACGTATTGTGACCGGCATGCAGAGATGTGGTCCTATGCCGTTCTCTAGGGCATATATCATATCAATGTAGTGGTTTACAGATTGATAGACATCAGAGTAATTTAAAGATAAACCTTTACTAAGGAAATACGCAAGTTCTTCTTCAGGGATAACATCATTCGCTGAAGGTACATTATTATGAGTATTGATATACTCATTGAGAGACTTTGGCTCACCTCCTCTTTCTTTGTGATGCTATAGATATTTTCTTTTAGTTTTCTTTTATTATTTATTTTCTTTGTGTGAGAATGACTTTGGTTAATTTTGGTCTTAAAGGGTGTCACGACCCATACCTTGTTATTCGGGTACGAGTACGTAGGCCACACCCAGCCTCCGTCGTAGTATCGACGGTAGAACGCTATCAAGTACCTAATAATTATCTATAACATCTAAATGATCCATAATAACCCATGTACTCAAATCACATCACAAATAGCTAAGGAAGATATGAACTGAAGATAACAATCACATTGAATCAAACAGAGTATGCAAATAGTCATCTAAGACAAGAATGTATCGGAGACAAATCCGATAATGAAAATACAATCTAAATAAAAAGATAATGGCCTAGAGCTCCCAGCAGACAACTCACGGTAAATGGATCATCGAGATCCATCATCATAAAGTCCAGGGTGTGGGGCATAACATTGCCTAAAAAATAGTTATCCAGTCAGGATTGGAGCGAAGTATATAACTTTAAAAGCAGTTCTAGTGCATGGTAGAAAATATATAACTCAATAGAATAAAATACATGACATGCTGGAAAGAAAATACAGAAAAATAGCATCAAGAATATGTAAGGGAAACTGAGTACATGAATAGTATAGAGAACATGGTAAACTATAATATTATAAGTGATTTAGAGCACAAGACAGTTATGTGATTGGTTTAGGTTGCCCATGATTATTCTATGGTAAATCGATTATACGTGAAGGTATAATCGACATATACATGAGTAAGCGATTAATCACATAACTACTTCTACTCTCCCGCCCCAATCAATACACAAGGATCCGATCACGACACATTACGTACATGATTATTAGTTTGCACATGGAGCACATATGAGCACATGAGAGTATATGAAAGCACATGAGAGTACATAAATAATACGAACAAGGAGTACACGATGCACATAATAAAGTACATGAGCATGAAATACCTGATGTACCTGATAAGGGGATAACATCTCATGACAAGATCATATAGTACCATTCTGTGTTAATAATGTGACAGCATCAAGTAAAGTAGTCTAGGGCAGGTAATATATATACTACCATGACGAAAACTATCTATGTACTCGCCTCGATTTGGTTGGAGTCGACGTGCGCAACATGAACATGTCAACACGGGATAGGTATGATGCTACGCTCCACAAGATGGTCCCAAATGACGGCACATGTGGCACCATTGAGTCCAGAATAATCCAAATAGCCTAGTTTGGTATATAAAAATCCAGAATCATGATTCAACACGATTATCGAGGCAAGAAAGAAGTTCACGACCAAATGATAGAAAATGACTATATTAGTCATGATGAAGAGAAGATTATTCTAGCCACAAAGAATTGATTTAAGAATAATACTGGTACCAAATAATTTGTAAACATATTTAGTCAAGAAGGACCTTTAGAAAGTATTTAGAAATATAAAAATTCAATTATTATATCAAGGCTAAATATCCATTATAATATAGGCCTAAACTAAATATTTATTCAAATTATATTTTAGGGCCTAAAGCCCACAATTATAATAAAAGCCCAAAAAATCCATAGATAAATAATAATTATAATAACGCCCAATTAAAATATTTGGCTTAAAGCCCATCAGTTAGAGCCTAAAACATTAATAGAAAGCTCAACAAGATTTTGCTAGATATTCCAAGAAAATATAAGTTTATTAGAAAAATATTTATAAAATTCTTATTATCTCTTTACAACCCGGATAACTATTAGGCCCTTAATAAAGCCCAACCCCTTTAAGGGTCAAGCCTATAAATAAGAAGCCTAATTATTATTTGTTAAATGCATGTTTAATCCAAAAGCCAGCCCAAAACCCAAAACCATGTATTAGCAAATTAATCAATGAAATTCTATATACAATAGCCCACAGCCCAAAATCAGATTCAGCCCTAAAGCAAAATAACCTTAAATCTATGCCAGTAACTATAATAATAATAATAATAATAATAATAATAATAATAACAACAATAATAATAATAATAATAATAATAATAATAATAAGTAATTAGTAACTGATTTATAATAATAATAAATTACTACTAATATCTCAATATATAGACAATAGGGTTGGGAAGCTGTTCCAAAAATCTTCCCTAAACCCCTAACCCCAATTAAGAACAAGCAAAGCAGCACAAGAAAAACCATAATCTTAATAGTAATTAGTTTTAGTAATAAAATAAATAATAATGAAACCTAATATCTACCAAAATAGCTGCTAACCAACAAAATAATAGCAACTAAGCTGTATTAACAAATAAAAGGGGAAACTGCTGAGCTCTACACTCATTCCCCAATCACAGTAAAATAAAAAATAAAGAGGGAGAAGACTACCCAAAATTTCGAACGGGAGGGAGAACCTTTCTGTTCCCATTCCTTCCAAATGCTTAATAAAATATTATAAAAATAGCAAGGGTAAAAGGTGAGCTGCTGTCACATTCTAAATCCTAATCTATTATTAATTAAAACCAAAATCATTTATAATAATAGACAGCAGGGGTCAACTCCTCTTCTATTTACTTTTTTAAAAAAAACCACATCTCAATAAGAGAGAGAGAGACGAAGGGAAGAGAAGAGGGAGTTTATTACCAGAGTGGCGGTCGGAGCGCATAGAGGCGACGGAGGTGAGCTTGGCTCGGGGCAAGGCGTGTTGGCGGAGGATACGGATGCGGCGCACGGGATGTGCAGCGGTGCGCTGGCCGGAGTGGCCCCCAGTCGTCAGTCGTGGGAGCTAGTGTCACTTGTCGACGGTTCAAGGTACTGGTCTAACTCTCTCTCGTTATTTCTGCAATAGTATTGGTTGGCTGGTGATGGCCCTGGGTGGCGGTGGCGGTGTTGGGAAGTGGGTGCCGTGGAAGGTTGTAGAGGTGGTATTTGTGGAAGCGGTGGTGACAGAAATAGGGCTGCGGCCAGGGTAGTTGGGATGTATCGTCGGTGTGGCATAGGATATTGTGATGGAATTTGCGGGAGGTCGGGGCTGGAGTTGGCCGGCTAATGGCATTGGAGGTGGTGAATGGAGCGGTGGTTGGTCGGGTCTTGGCTGGGAGGTCGTAACACCAATAGTAGTGGTCGGAAGAGGTAGCAGCAATGGCGGTGGTCGGGAGATACAGCAATAATGGTGGTGGTCTGGCTCTGGCTTAGGGGTGGGTTGGCTGTGGCGGATGCTAAGAAATTAGGTTTAGGAAAATTCCTTGTAAAATATTGGAAATGTCCAATATTTATAGGGTAGGGTCAGAAACCCTAAAGGCTAAGTGTAAATGTAATAGATTTAGGGAAAAAATAGTGGAAATATTACTAACACACTAATGCTAACCACTAACATTTAGTTAATAAAATATTTTCTATTTACAAATCATAAATCAAAAAATATTTTCTTCATATAAAACAGATATTTATAACTTAAATAAATCTAAGGAAATGAGCATAAAATTGATTGTGATAAAAATCTCGTATATAATAGTTTTACAAAATCAATAGCCCAACAAAATGTCGATAGTGAATTACGATCAAAATTATATATATATATATATATATATATATATATATATATATATATATATATATATTTATATATATATATATATATATATATATATATATCGTATTCACAATTTTCAAAGGCTCATGAAAATTCAAAAAAATAAATAAATAAATAAATAAAATATATACATAATTTTGAAAATCCAAAACTCAGTTAACGGAGGTTACAAACCTACCATCCTTAAAGAAATTTCGTCCTCGAAATTTAAGGTTGGCAGGGGATCAAAACGATAAAGAGTTTAGTCAATAACTTAGGCACGATCAAAGAACGATGACTTTGGCACGATAAAGATAATCAATTTCAAAATCGCTTCGACATGACTAATGATTTTGGCACGACAGAATCATAATATGGATAATATCTTATAGGCACGATTTAGAATAAAAATTTGAGTTATTTAGTCACCACATCATGCCACAACTAATAGAATTCATATAGTTTCTGGTTATGATCAAAATAGAATCATATTTAAGTAGCACAATCGATAGGATGTTAGTTCGATAAAGATTCGATTTAATGTCGAACATGTGTCATCCAAATCAAGACTTGGTACGACCAAGATAATTTTTTTGGCATGATCAAGATTTGAAGTTAAGGCCTTATAGGCACTATCAAAAATCTAGCGAGCATGATTAATTAAGTCATGAAATATGATCTGAGCTCAGACATGATTATAAATCTGGAAATGATCTAAATTCACTTGGCACGATCTAGGATAAGATTACAAAAATCAAAACTTAGGCATGTTTAGGAATGGAGCCTATGCACGAGTATCTACAGAATCAAATTTCTGGCAGGAATAGAAAATTATTCAGACATAATCAAAGTCTAAATTCTGGCACGACTAATCAATCATATAGTTGTAACTGAGGATCAAGATTTTAGGCACAATGTATAAACAAATTCATGTTATTTAAGCGCGAAGTCGCGACAAGAAAAATCAAAATCGTTAAGTTACAATCGAGTTAGAATCAGGTCTAAGTGTAGGATGATCAGTATGATCTAGGTTCGACAAAGTTAGATTTAAGGTTATATAGGCATGATCAATTACAAAAACAACGTGATTGGCATCATTTGGAAAATCAAATGTTTGCCACGATCAATTACTAAGGGTTAAACCATTTAATCACGAGTAGAATCAAGGCTTAAGAATTTTAGTATAACTAGAATCACTTAGGCACAATTTTAGGATAGAGCGACGATTTTTTTTAAACCTAGTCATGATTAGAAATGAAGTTAGAGCACAATGACTAGAGAATCGAAATTTAGGCACGATGAAAAATTTATTCCGATATGATCAAACTCAAATTCTGACATGACAAAGTTCATAATCAAATCAGATAGTTGTGATCAAGGATAAAAAATTTAGGTAAATTAATACGCATATTCATGTTCGTTAAAATCACGATCATGGGATTCAAAGTCGTCTAGTCGTGCCAGGTCATCTAGGCACGACCAAACATAAAAATTTGGTATAATCAGGAATGGTATGAAATATAACCATGGTTAGCAGGGAATTTAGGCATTATTGGAAATTAGATCGAAGTTTTTCGTACAAGTAATAATTACATGAAATCTAACACGATCATAATTTTTACGCTCAAAGATAAGGTCAATCTAATCCCGATCAAAACTGTCTCGTCCCAGAACCAGAATACTGGCAAGTGAGAATGGACCAGGCCAGCTACGTAATACCAAAGTACTCTAGTACTCTGAAATAACGTATAAGCTGTCAATACATGGGGGTTACTACTACAAGCCATCAGTCAATCCTAGGTCAAATGATCCTAGGTATCTCAATTACAGGCAAATATACAAAGTACAAGAAGTATGATCATCAAACATACAATAATAAAGCGTCCCAAAACATATATACATGGATGATCATGAAGCTAGTAACACAAGTGAAGAACTAGCACGAGTAATAGTCATATATGATAAGCTCTAGCTATAGTCTAGAATACGCAAATCATGTTTAGGCCCGTAGGCTATATTTCAAGATCCAAAATATGACCTAAACATGTGCTCGGAGGCTAAATGCCACAAAAGAATAATGTACATAACTAGTGGGAGTATGATAGAAAACCCACTAAGGTACTCTGGTGCTCCGGGTAGTCACCATCTAGTAGAAGGTACGAAAGATCCTCTGGGCTCCTCTATCAGATCTGGCCAAACAAAACCAGTGGGATCAGACCCCCAATAGTAAGTACCACAAAGGAAGCCAAACTTATGAACTAAAACCAGTAATAGCTAACATAGAAACAAATAGAGACATAAATAAGTAAATACTGATCGAGACTCGTGCACTACCAATGCACTTATCCCGATAATAAAAAAGATACTAAGTAAAACAATATAGAGCATAGGGTAAATAACATGTGACATAATGTAAATCATGGACATGTAAAGTAAATGGAAGCATGTGAATACGTAAGACCAACTGGACATGTGAGCATGGGAGACAACTGGGACAAGTAACATATAAGGTAACTGGGACATGTTGGTATGTTAGAGAAATGGTACGTGTGAGCATGTAAAAACTATATATATAGAATGACCAATGAATAAGATGACCTAGGAACTATTCCGGAATCCAAGTTACAACCCGTAAACCAAATAAGGACCGAGATTGTAACCCTTCTTCTGAACAGAACTTAGTCTCTAATCATTGTATAGCATAAAGATCATGTATGGCGTGTGAGTACTGAATAGGACGACAAATGAAAACATGACTAAGAAACTATTATGGAACCTAAGTTATAACCCGTAAACCAAACAAGGACCGGGGTTGTAACCATTCTCCTGAACAGAACTTGGTCTCTAATCATTTATCGACAAAAGTAAAGCATAACAATAATGTACTGAAATAAACATACGGATATTGTCTAGACAAAACTAGACTCGACTGGACTCCAAACAACAATCACGACCAAGCAAAGAGTACGGCTTGATACTTTAACTAACTAGGGTTATCACAAGCCTAGTTACTAACAAGATGCAATGAGATGTTCCTATAGTCACAAGCCCTACAGACTATCCAGGTTATCTAGACGAAAGTTACATGAGAATTTATAGTGGATACATCGCCCAGGAGATAAATGTATCCCACATATATATATAATAGCGGGTACATCGCCCGAGAGACAAATGTACCCTATTGACATATACAATAGTGGGTACATCGCATAGGAGACAAATGTATCCTATAGACATATACAAGGTGCAACACTCGACAGTGCGCTGGAACTGTGCTTATCTTGACAGATAGCTCCAAATCCATTCAGGTTGGGGCGGGGACAAAGGGCTTGCAGGTAACGGGAAAATTTTTCCCTCCCAATGATCTAGATAATCAAGCTAGTTGTCTAGTCCTTAACAATTTCTTGTTGGATTCTGGGTGTGGTATTTTACAAAATCTATCCTAGACATGATATGTAAGACTTGACAATACTAGAAAGTGCACTATAACAAGCCACAAAAAAAAATAATAAGCTAGAAGTTAGGAGTGTGCTACATGAGCCACTAAAGAGAAAATAAGGAGTGCGCCATGACAGACCGCTATCATATAAGCAAGAAAGACATGTACAAGAGTGCACCACGACGGATCACTATCTAGTAAGCAAAAAAGATATGTAACATGAGTACGCCACGACGGGCCATAACAAAGAAATTCTAGACATTATATAGACTACAAAGTACAATAAATTCGGGAAGACATGGCAATACATATCCTAGCATATAAGAAAGAATCGAAAGAAAAGACATATCATGGCATGTGAAAAGGAATAAATAAAAGTAAGTACAAGACATTGAATAATAATTGAACATGTTATAGTGTCAAGTGTATATAGGGTGTACAATCTTTCTCTAGCTACACGAGATCATCTAATCATGTTAAGAATTTATTACAGTCGAAGAAAATATCAAAACGATAAAGTACAGAAAATGTGCCAAAAGATCAAAACTATGATTGAAATTATCAACTGCATATAAACTCCAATTAAAGTAAAATAAGAGGAGTATTGAAGCAAAGACAAAGATCTACAACCTTCATGTTTGAGGATTTCAAGATTCTAGCTACAAAATAGCTTAAAAAAAGATCAAAACAGCCATGCTAAGATCGGGTCAAAACTCAGGGTACAAGTCAGGCATCACTAAACATATAGACGATTGAACAAGAAGAGACATGAAGGTAGGCACATCACACTGGGTGCACACCATTTGGCGCACGACCATCAGGTCAAGTGGCGCACGTGCAGTAGCACGAGATTCAAGGGGCGCCAAGGCCAGGATGGCGCCTAGGCACACAAGGGTGCTAGGGCCAGGAGAGGCGCATAGGCACGTAATGGCGCCAAGGCCAGGATGGACGTTGGTCGAAGGGGCCAAGCCAGAGAGGCGCATGGCTAGATAGGCGCTTGGCCAACTGGACACATGTCCTGAATAGGTGCCAGGACCATAATGGCGCTTGGGCCAAAATGATGCACCGAAATAGGCACCTAAGCACTAATGAGCGCAAAGGGGAAAGGGCACCAGGGCGCACTAGACGCCTGGGCCAGACTAGGTGTCAACACTATTTTTCTTCTCCAAATAGCAGCCAAGCTCCATGGGAACCCAAAAACTTCAAAAGAGCATAACTTGCTCAAAAAAAGTCCGAATCAGGACTTCCAAGGGTCTAAACTGCACAAAACGAGATTTCCTACAGCCTGAGCCAGACTAGGTGCCGACACTATTTTTTCTTTAGGAAATACTAAGTTTTAATAAATCAAAATGAAAATAATAAGAAAATATTAAAACTTAGATCTAAAAAAATGTAGCCATCAAAATCAAAAATTTTAAGTTCTAAAGAGGCTTAGAATCACGCAAAGAAGAGAATAGAGCAAACAAAAATAACTTTTTTTAAGGTTTTGGCAAGATGTATTTGCCTTAGGTTGGAGGAGAAAATGAAGAGGAACCATATGAAGAAAAATGAAATAATGGAGGAGAGAGAGGAGTTGGGCTTTATATCAACCCTCTCATCTCAAACCAAACTAAACCAAACCAAGCCAAGCCAAGCTAAGTTGAACCAAACCAATTAAACCAAGTCAAGATTTAAACCAAAATAAAAGAGACAAGTCAAAATACGTGTCACCTGACAATTATCAGAAATCTATACAATGAGAATATCAACCGTCGATATACACCGATACATCGACAACATGCCCATCATTGAGAAATATATACAATTTTTGAAAAAATTTCAATGCATTCTGAAAATTAAGAAAAGACTAAATACAACACAAAATACGTATCTTTATATAAATACCGATACCATGAGACGAGTCTCATAAAAACAATATTTTGGTACCGTGAAATATAATCGAAATCTGGGTACGAGTAGTAACGATTGAAATCCATGTCACGATCAGACTTAAAGTTACTTGAGTATAGTCAATAGTCAAAACTTGGCACGATAAAGAAATTGACGAAAAATTGATTGGTCACGCTCAATAGAATCAAAGATTTAGCGATATTGAAATTTAAGGAACGGTTTAGGGATAGAAAAATTAATCTCTTTTACTATGATAGGAAAATCAAAGATAAGATTACAGAAGGAAGTCAAATCATCTCACTCTACTACTACCAAGTTTATCCGATCATCATTCGCCAATTATACCTTTATCTTACAAGCCCAGAAATACCACTACAAAATCATGGTCTTCAATCATGAAGATTTCAAACCCTTATATGACTATTACCAAAAATTATAATCTTCAATCATGAAGATTAAACCCTTTTATAAATACCATAGGCTCGACCTTAATTCCAAAGGCACTACCATGAAGCATACTCTTTGCTATAACTCCTCAAATATTTTTTTTTTTGTAATCCGTTTCCACGTAGTCATCTAAAAAGTCCAAATTCCTCTACTTCATTTTTACTTAGGTCCGAAATTCCTGAATTAAGGTTTATAAAATCCTTGAATTTGTTTAATTTCACATCCCTCTTATTACTCAAATCTAATGCCACTCTATCATAAGAAAAATTCTCCATTATTTTAAATATTGTCACACCCGTTTTCCGTTATACGTATTTTCTGTATACATGTACGGATTCTGACGTTTGTCAGGTGACCCATGTTTTGACTTGTCCAGTTTAGCCTATTCTTGGATTAATCTTGGCTTAACTTGGTTTGTTTTGGTTTATGTTGGCTTGGTTTGGTTTGAATTGGTTCATTATGGTGAACTTCCTATTTAAACCAACTCCCCTCTCTCTCCTTTCATTTACTTCTCATTTATTTCCTTCTTCTCTATAACTCCTCTCCACCCACCAAGAGCTCTAGGCAAATGCAATCTTGCTTCATGATGGATCTCCCATTTTATTGTTCCATTCTCTTCTCCAATAGATTATAAGCCTCTTTACAGCTTAGCATTTTTTATTTTGGTGGATAGATTTGTATATATCTAAGTTATGAGTTTTTATTATTTTTTTGGCTTTAATCTAGTAAGGTTTGGTATTTCCTAAAACTAGTCGTCCCAGGCTATAGGAACTCTCATTTTTTACAATTTAGACCCTTGGAAGTCCTGATTCAGACTTATTTTGAGCAAGTTATGCTCATTTGAAGTTTTCAGGTTCCCATGGAGCTTGGCTACTATTTGTAGAAGAAGAACAGTGCCCGGCGCCATGTTTGTCCAGGCGCCCAAGTTTGGCCGTGGCGCCTCCCCTGGTCTTGGCGCCCCGACAAGATCAGGCGCCCTTTGACCCTTACGCTCATGGTGCTTAGGCGCCAATGTGATGCACCTAGTTGGCCGAGGCACCTTCCGCGCCCTGGCACCCCCAGCCCCTTGTGCTCACGGTGCTTAGGTACCATTGTGATGTGCCTTAACCCTCGTGCTCATTGGTGCTTAGGTGCCTATTATGATGCGCCCCCCTTTGGCCCTTTCGGCCCAGGCGCCACCTTGGCCCTGGCGCCCATGACGATCCAGCGCCCAATCTGGCCATGCACCAACTTCGGCCCAGGTGCCATCTTGGCCCTGGCGCCCATTGCCTCCTAGGTACCACTAGGGCCCAGGCGCCCATGCTTGCTTAGGCTCCTATGCTTGCTTAGGTGCCCATGCTTACCTAGACGCCCATATGTTGACACAAAATCACAGTCAACCAAATATTGATAAAATTGACAATATGATACTTGTTATAATTCAATATGACACATCAAGATAGAACTCAGTGCGAGACGGACGTCGGCTCTATCCTGCAGCGTACTCAGTTTTTGAGTCTGTATTTTTACTTTTCTTGGGTCTAGATAAAAGTAAACTGAGTCGCACTGAGTAGTTTGGGCCTATACCTATATCCAAACCACAAACCAAAAGATCCACCAAACCAAACTAGCCCACATAGCCCATTTGAGCAATTCAGTCTCTTGGAGACAGAGTTCGGGCCGAACTCTGCCTCCACACAGAGTTCGGGCCGAATTCTGTCCCCTAAATTTCAGGACCCTAATTTTTAGGGTTTGTAGTATGCTAGTTGTCCAAAGGCCAAAAATTTGAATTCTTGACACAGAATTCTGGCTACCCAGAACCCTATAAATAGGCCTTGAATTCTCTTATTTTCAATCATCTAATCTTCTCTTCTCTTCTCTCAAAAGCCTTATACAAGCCTTACCCTTCTATTCTACTAGCCACAAGCTCCGTAAGCCTCAAAGTGCTCAGTGCTCTTCAGTTAGGAGTTTGTGCAAGAGTTAAGAAAGTCGCTTGGAAAATTTCAAGCATCGCCACTACGACCTCTGTAAGAAGTTGATGTGCTCTTCTGAAGAAAAGACAAGGGGTGTAACTACTATTTCACAAATAGTGGATTTAATCCTGAGCTAGAGTTCTCAGGCCTGGACTAGTCCTCCACGAGGGAAACCAGGTTAAAATCGACTGTGTTTGCGTATGCTTTCTTGCACTTTATAATTTTTATATTTACTCTGATTATTTACTGTTGGTGAAAGAGTTTAACTTTTAATTGGCTATTATTGTCATAAACTCTATTCACCCCCCTCTAGAGTTACCTACTTGTTCTTCAATTGGTATCAGAGCTCTATTCTCTCAACAAGGACTAACATCCTAAAGCGGATCCATGGCAACCACACAACCCATATTTTCTAATTATGGTGAAGGGAAGTCCACTCATAGGCTACCCCTATTTGATGGCACAAACTACACCTATTGGAAAACAAGGATGAGTTTTTATCTCAAGTCTCTAGACTTCGACCTGTGGACCATTGTCACCGATGGTTACAAAAAGCCCGTCAGAATAGTTGTCAATGGAGATCTTGTCGAGAAACCCAACGACAAATATTCTGACGAGAAAAAAAACAGACGAGTCTAGACGCTAGAGCTATTAATGCTTTATTTTTACAATAGAAAGGAATGAGTTTAACAGGGTCTCGACATGCACCACCTCGCACGAAGTATGGAAACTTCTAGAAGTGACGCATGAAAGAACCATCCAAGTCAAGGAGTCAAAAATTAGTCATCTCAATCAAGAATATGAGGTGTCCAAGATGAAGTCTAATGAAACGATCACACAAACGTTTACAAGATTCATTAACGTCATCAACTCCTTGTCATCTTTTGACAAACAATATACAAATCATGAGAAGATCCGCAGGTTACTTAGGGGCTATCGAAGATTTGGAACCCTAAGGTAACAACCATCATAAAGGTAATGATCTCACCACAATGTCTATGGAGACTTTGATGTGAAAGCTGATGACCCACGAGCTTGACCTCAAAGACTTTGAAGAACCTGCTCCAAAGGCAAAAGGGATCGCCCTAAAAGCTCATCGTCGAAGGGCTGATCCTGAAGAGACTGATGACGACAATTCTGAAGGTGATGATCAAGCTCTTCTAGTCCGTAACTTCAAGAAGTTCTATCATTTCAATCGAAGAAAGAAGGAACAACAAGAAGATGACGAGGAAGAACCAACGTGCTACGGCTGCAAGAAGATTGGACACATCCGAAAAGACTGTCCATTCGCAAAGAAAGGCAACCGATATGAGAAGCACTACAAGAAGTCCTTTTCAAAAAAATATGCCAACACTAGAATTTGGCATGAAAGTGAAGCAAGTGATTCCGAGGAAGACAAGGACTCTCCTCAAGACACTGCAAATGTCTGCCTAATGGCAACATCCGATAAGGTAACTAGCGAAACTCTCGATGACTTTACTTTTGATGAACTTGGCGATACGTTTAATGATTTACTAAATGACCACAAGAAAGTCATTAGTAAATATAAGCATGCCAAGGAGAAGATCAAAATCTATGAAATAGAGATTCAAAAACTTTCTTCCTTGCTTGATAATGTTAGAGACACTCCACCCACGGAAGTCACTAATGAGGTGTCAAAGCTTAAGCTAAGCCTACAT
Source organism: Iris pallida (assembly GCA_029216955.1). Lineage (NCBI taxonomy): Eukaryota > Viridiplantae > Streptophyta > Magnoliopsida > Asparagales > Iridaceae > Iris > Iris pallida. The sequence goes on from JANAVB010034420.1 coordinate 2,724,575, forward strand.
GATGCCGAAGCACTTATTGAAAAGCAAACACATGAGATCACAGCACTCAACACTGAGCTTGCTGAAGAAAAGAATAGACACAAGATCTCTATTGCTAAAATTGATAGTTTAAATGCTAAGTGTAATGAACTGCATGCTGCCTCTAAGAAATTAGAGATTAGATTGGGAAAACAGGTTGCTCAACCTCAAACCCAATCATATAAGATACACACAAAGCACAAGACTACTCAAAATAGTCAAATACGTCACCTACATGTAGCACGTAAACATGCTTACATATACACGTACTCCCATACAGTACATAAACCACATGCACATAGACATTATTCTCATAACTATTATTCTACTGCTACACACAATCACTATCCTGCTAATCATCACCATGCTGCACATAGACATAACCATCACCATGATACATATAGACATAACCATCATCTTGCTGCTACATATAGTCACTATCCTGCTGTTCCACACAACTCACACCATGCTGCATATAGACATCATTATCAACCTGCTCCCAACACAAATAGGCATGCTACTTGAACCTACTGTGGATTACATGGACACATCTTACCATAATTAGAATTAGAAGATTAGTAGATATAAATCTATATGCATGGGTGCCAAAGACTAACATTTCAGGACCCACAAGAACTTGGGTACCAAAGGTCACATCTACTCTTGATGTAGGTGGACCTTCCTCCCTCAACTAAAATCAAGTAGATTCTCGATAGTGGATGCTCGTGACATATGACGAGAGACGCAAATCTTTTCGTACCACTATCGATGAAGAGGGAAGGGTATGTATCCTTCGGTAACAACTTAAAAGGATACATCATAGGTAATGGTACTATTGGTCATCCTCCTTCTCCTGTAATAAAGGATGTCTGCCTAGTGACCGATTTAAAACATAACCTGCTCAGCATAAGTCACCTTGCTGATCATGGATATGATATTAACTTTAGACAAAATAAATGCTATATTTATGATAGGTCAACGGGAGACATCGCTTTTGAAGGGATAAGAGAGGACAACATTTACATTTTCTATCTATCTAGATATACTAACAGTATAGGAAGATGCCTCTACACCAACAAGGATGAAAGATTGTTGTGGTACTAGCATCTTGGTCATGCTAATATGGATACTATATCCAGGCTATCGACAAAGAAGCTAGTAAGAGGATTGCCCGACATCACATTCAAGAAGGACACGGTATGTGCCGAATGTGAACTGAATAAGGCAACAAAATCTTCATTTCATTCCATAAACACTGTAAGTACTACTAGACCCTTGCAACTATTGCATATGGACTTATTTGGTCCGAGTAAAGTAGCTAGTCTTGGTGGAAAACTCTATGCTTTTGTTATAGTAAATAATTTTTTTAGATTCACTTGGGTTTTTTTTCTTTCAAACAAAAGAGATACAATTTCTGTTTTTAAAATCTTTGCTAAAAAGGTTCAAAACAAAAAAGGCTACATGATTACTCGAATCCAAAGTGATTATGGAGGCGAATTCGAAAATTTTGATTTTGAAATGTTTTGTGATTCAAATGGTTTTGATCATGAGTTTTCTTGTCCTATAACTCCTCAACAAAATAGTGTTGTGGAGCGGAAGAATAGGACTCTTGGCGATATGGCTAGAGTCATGTTGAATAAATTTTTACTTTCGAAATATTTTTGGGCTGAAGATGTCAGTACAGCGTGCCATATTTTAAATAGGGTGCTTTTTCGACCTATTACGAAGAAAACACCCTATGAGCTTTGGTTGGGTAGAACTCCAAATGTTTCATATTTTAGAGTGTTCGGTTGTCGCTGTTTTAACCTTAACACCAAAGACAACTTAGGCAAATTTGATGCCAAAGCTGACGATGGTATTTTTCTTAGCTATGATGCCAAGAGCAAGGGATATAGAGTGTTCAACAAACGCTCAATAATTGTAGAAGAGTCTACTAATGTAACTTTTGATGAGGATAATAGTGCAGCAGCTACTCCTGACGATGATGTTGAGCCATCAACTTCTACGCCGATGAATACTACCCGTGAAACCAACTCTCTGGAGGGCTTGCCGAAGAAATTTGCATTCAAGCCTTCACATCCAAAAAACTTGGTAATAGGTGATGTATCACGCGAAGTAAGTACTCGATCATCGTCAAAGACTCCATTGCTAGCACTGCCTTCATTTCACAAATTAAGCCTAAAACTGTTTTAGAAGCTTTCAATGATGAGTTTTGGATTTCAGCTATGCAAGAAGAACTCAACCAGTTCGAAAGAAGCCAAGTTTGGGAACTTGTTCCTAAACCAGCTAACCATTCGATCGTTGGTACTAAATGGGTTTTTCTTAACAAAGTAAATGAAGATGGTTCAGTCACTCGCAACAAAGCTCCTCTAGTAGCTCAAGGATACAACCAAGAGGAAGGTATCGACTACGATGAGATGTATGCTCCTGTTGCAAGACTTGAATCCATTCGGATGCTTTGTTCCTTTGCAAACTTTTAAAATTTTAAACTTTTCCAAATGGTTGTCAAAAGTGCTTTTCTGAATGGTTTTATTGAGGAGGAAGTTTTTGTAAAAACAACCCACTAGTTTTGAAAATCACAAATTTCCCGACCATGTTTTTAAACTCAAGAAAGCGCTATATGGCCTCAAACAAGCTCCCAGAGCTTGGTATGAACGCCTAAGCAATTTCTTGTTAGATAAAGGTTTTTTAAAAGGGAAAATTAATACTACACTATTTATCAAAAGTTTTCAAAACACTATTCTTTTAGTACAAATTTATGTAGATGATATCATATTCGGTTCTACTAATAAAAATCTTTGCCAAGATTTTGCTAAGTGTATGCAGAACGAATTTGAGATGAGCATGATGGGGGAGCTCACCTACTTCCTTGGATTGTAAGTCAAACAAACTTCGCAAGGAACTTTCATTAGCCAGTCAAAATATACAAAGGATATGCTGAAGAAGTTCGATCTTGACAACGTCAAACCAACCAGCACCCCTATAGCTACTACGACCAAGCTGGAACCTGATGAAAGCGGCAAACCTGATGACCAACGTAAGTATCGAGGTATGATTGGTAGTTTACTCTATTTAACTGCTAGTCATCCCGATATCATGTTCAGTGTTTGTCTGTGTGCTCGCTATCAAGCTAGTCCTAAGGAATCACACATGTCTACCGTTAAGCGTATCTTTCGATACCTTAAGGGTACAGTTACAGTAGGCTTATGGTATCCCAAATCCACATCCTTCGACCTTATTAGTTATTCGGATGCTGATTTTGCAGGATGCAAAGTCGACCGTAAAAGTACAAGCGGCACATGTTATTTATTCGGCAAGGCTCTAGTCTCTTGGTTTAGCAAGAAACAAAATTTTGTCGCACTATCCACAACAGAAGCTGAATATATCGCAGCTGGTCGTTGTTATGCACAAATTCTGTGGATGAAGCAAACCCTTACAGACTACAACCTATCCTTTATGTACATTCCTATATTTTGTGATATCACTAGTGCTATCAACCTGACTAAGAACCCTATATGTCACTCACGCACGAAATACATTGAAATTCGTCACCACTTTTTACGTGATCACCAACAGAATGGCACTATAAACTTCGAATTTATTGACACTGATTATCAGCTGGCATATTTCTTTACTAAACCACTATCAGAAGAGCGTTTCAACTTTCTTTATCGTGAACTAGGAATTTTGGATGAAGCAGCTATTCATTAAAGTGACCTGCGTAAATATCGATTATGTCTTGGTTCTTTATGATGAATTTGCTATGGGTACAAGCCGAAAGGGTCCTTCTGACAACAAGGCGTAAAAGCCTAAGCGACACGGTGCACTAGTCTTCAGACTACCACTAGCTGGGATCCGGCCCCTGCAGCTACCTCGTGGCAGTTTTACCATACTGGATTGTGTCATAACTTTTTGTTTATTACATGGTATAATTTTATTTATAACTTGCTCAATTCAAATTTTCGAACTTCATTTTTCTTCATTTGATTCAGTTTTCCTTTTGCAATTTTCTACTTGGATTCTTACTCAAATTTCCATCCTTTCATTATTTTTAACTAAGTATTGTTTTTCAACTTCATTTTAGCCTAGTTTCTATTCTGGCCCCAGAAGACATAATTCGGGTCGAACTTTGCCTAACACAGAGTTCGGGCCAAATTCTGTCTGTTCATTCCAGAACAGCAGTCGTGCTCAGCCGCTGATCTGGGTTTTGATCCAATGGTCCAGATTGTATCCGACCATTCAAACCCCTCTTCTTAAAACCGGGTTCTCCTTCTCTCTCTCCTCTATTGCCTCCTCCAAAACTCCTGCAAACCCTTCCTTTTCAAACCCTAACCCTAGGTTTCTTCTTCTTGTGAGGATTTCTTCTTCAAAATTCAAAGAGAATACTTCTAGCATCATTCTCTTACATCCTCTATTATTTTCTTAAGGTATAATTTCTGCTTTCTCTCCATCTCAATTTCATATTTTTCTTCATTGCTCATGGCTCCTAAGTTGTTTAATACAGGAAAGAGACTTCGAACCGAGGGTGCTTCCTCTTCGAATCCTCCTCCTCGTGATGATCAACCTATTCACCAACCCATTCACCCTTTGTTCAATCCACCTCGTCCTATTGATCCCAACACGTTTGATGGTCGAATATTTGTATCATTGGAAGCCTCAAACGAATGGTTCAATGATTTTCGATCACGTCCCGTGTGTGCGGGCCATCCAATCAACATTACCATAGTTTATCGTTATGACTCCTTATTTTATGATTTGTGTCTTGATGAACTAGTTACTACTAATTCACTTATCTATTTGAATGCAATTCAAATGTTTTTATTGCAATCTTACTTTTGGTGATACATGTTTATATTCTCGTGTTGCTGGAATTGACATATCATTTGATGACTTTGATCTTGCAGAATATCTTGAAATTCTGGAGCCTAATTCATGGGAGAAACTTGTCGATGCTCGTAAGTTTCAATTCCCCGATGGGTCTTCCCTTGAAAGCTTCAAGGATGATTTGTGTACCCCAAACACACGTCCGCGCAAGCTTCTTGCCAAATTTCTAAACCCCTACTTCTACGAGCTTCATCGCATTGTCTTTAACACGATCTTGCCCAAAGTGGGATCGATTGATGAGGCTTCGGACTTTGATATTTCTGCTTTATATCACCTTCACTTCCATGTCCCGTTCAATCTTCCACGTACCATGATGGACTAGATGATCAATACTAGGAAGAGGCTACGATCTTTGGTCTATGCTCTCTATCTTCCTATAGTTTTTCGTGCTTTTCATGTCCCTCTCGATGAGTGCCAATTCCTCCCTGCCCCTGCCTTCCTATCTAAGGTACGGCGACTTCAGGCAGCTGTCGGATCTCCTGCTGAGTCCAAGCACTTTGATGCTCAGGATGACGCACCTGCTCTTGGGCAGCCTGCGCCCCCTCCTCCTGCTACTCTTGAGTCGATTCAGACTATGATTCACGATCGGTTCATATTAAAGGATGATCGCTGGACCCAGCTCGACTATCGTACTACCCTGCAGATGAGTGCTATCATGTAACGCCCCAGTCCCAAAATACGTAGGACTAGGAACGTAGACATGCCAGCTGTATTCATATGACGTACACTCTAATATATGGAAACCTCGCATGAATACATAAGCTGTAAAATTTAGTAGAACCATAACTAATCTCATCCACACAAAATAAATGAATAAAAGATATCATATAATGATAATGAATTGTCTTGATACAATATGTTGGGCGGAGACAAATCCACTACCAACAAGTAAAGGAAATACATGAGAAAAAATATGATTTTGGCGAGCGAAGCGAAGACGATCCAAGTGCAATCATCCTCGAAGAAATAGCGAGGATCACGGCTAGAGCTAGAACACCTGTGAAAGACAAGAGCACACACCTGGCGAGATAACCAGGTCCTTAGAGGGACGTAACAAGACACATAATATCATGCCATATAAACTGAATAAATATTGCTCAAATAAATAAGGGATGCATGCAATAGGGTACCTAACCGTACTATAGTGAATATACAATAAAAATAAACCTTTGACGCATGGGCCGGATCAGGAATATCAGGAATCAGGACCGCATCTCCCACTGAAGATAACCAGCAATCAGGACCGTACCTCCCACTGGAGATAACAGGCTATCAGGACCGTACCTCCCATTGGAGATAACCGGCAATCAGGACAGTGCATATATGACCCATACATTAAGGAACTGTTCTTCCCATCCAATGCTTATTATGTTGTATCCACAACAGTAAACCTCTATAACCGCTAAGTCAAACTAGCATGCAATTCTATTAGCGATTAATCCTATCGCACGGCTTATACGCACCGGTGGCCAGCCAGTCACGCATGTCCATGTTCTACAAGCGACACACAACTTCCTGATACAACGTGTCAAGGCCAATGAATGCAACACACAAAGGTGGTCCCTTAAATCTAGGTTTAATGTGTAAGAAAAATAAAACATAGCAGGAAATATAAATGAACAGTAAGTTCTAACAGGTTATGCCATGTATCACAGTTTATTTTGTGTAAAGAAAATAATGAATAACGCATGAAATATGAGCTAAAATAAATAAACAGCGAATGGCAAGGTGTCTTGCCTGGTAGGACCCCTGGTGTACTGCAATGATCAATGTGGTACGAACTGCGACTTCGGTGCAACAACTATGCAAGGTGACCTCGGGTGACGGCACGGATGGTTCCATCGGGTCCCAAACGGTCAGATTGGCTAGGGTCGATGGGAGGATGTTCGAATTTGATGAGGGAATAGGAGAAAACATTTAGTCACGGATAGATGGATATCGGAGAAAATTTGATAAGTAATCATGTATTTATGATTTTAGAAAATATTACCTTCTAAAAATATATTTTATATCCCAAAAATATTTATAGCTAAGTTATATGTAGAAATTGTTTTAGGTCCAAAACTATTCTTTACTCAATAAAATATTTTATGTAACTACTTGAAAGTGTATAGGATACTTTGGAAACTATGTTTTATTGGTAGTTATATTTTACATAAATACTTGAAATTAGTTCATGTATAATAATTTAAAAATATACTTTTAGGTTAAAATAGGAAAATACAGCAAAATTATTTTTATGGCTTAAAACATAGATTGCCTCTCTCTCTATCTATATATATATATATTTATATATATACATATATATATATATATATTTTATATATATATATATATATATATATATTTTATATATATATTTTATATATATATATATATATATATATATATATATAAATACAAATATATATATATATATATATATATATATATATATATATATATATATATATATATATACAACAAGATAATAGTATTTAGGGCTTTTAAACTCCATAAACGAAACTTTGAGAATTATTGCATAACTATTAAAAACACACTTGTCAATAACACAACTAAAATACTAATCATAGTTTCTGATAAATAATAATAAAAATAGTGTGATATTAATAATAAAGATGAATAAGAATAATAGTAAATCAGTGTAAGGATGAGAATAATAATGGTAATAATATTATAATAACAATATAATACCAAAGTAAAAGCAAAAATAAATAACTTTAGCCGAAACTGCTCTCTCTTTCGAGAGAACAGTATTTTTTTAAGTACAGAAGAGAATGAGGAGGAGAGAGAGTGTGAGGAGAAAAGTGAAGGGGAGAGTGAGGGATGAGCGGAGAGGCGGAGAGTCGGCGAACGGTGGGGGTCGCGGTCGGGAGTAGAGAGGAGAAGGGCGAAAAGAAAAAAGGAAGAAAGGGGGCGGCAAACACGGCGGTTGCCGGAGGGAGCGGCAGAGCTGCGTGCGACGGCAAGCTCGCGCTGGCACGACGGAGGGTTTGGAAGGGCGGCACGGTCAGGGAGTCGACGTGTGGTACACGCCAGATCTGGCCGCGAGGGGCGGCAGAGATCCGGTGAGGGCACAGCGGAGTTGGCGAGCACGCGACGACGGCGGCTCGCCAACACGCGGTGGTAGCGTCGGAGATCCCATGCGCTCCACCCAACGCACGAGGATGCGGGCGTGCGTGGATCCCCAGGGGCGGCCGGACTTCACGGTGGGGCCAGGTATGGGTTTTGTGGGGTGGTGGCCGGTGGTGTTTCATTTTTTTCCTCTTCTTCCTCATGGCTGCGGCTGTGCCAAGATTGTGGGTGGCCGAGTGACGGGGACGCTGGGATTATGGTGGTGGAGAGGGACGGTCTGGTCGTGGTGATTAGGAGAGGATAATGGGGTTCGCTGTTCTATTGCGACAACAGCCGCGGAGGTGGTGTTGCTGATTTTCTGAGGTGCGGCCACTGGCTGATTTGCCGGAGACCCGCGGGTTGGCGGTGGTGATGTTGGCAATAGAGATGGTGAAGGTGGGGAGTTTGGGGTTTTGGTTATCGGTGGTGGTGTCGATGAGGTTTTGCGGTGGTGGTGGTTCTTTTGGTGTTGGTCGATGGGGCATGGAGGAGATGGACTGGAGTGGTGGTGGCGGTCGAACTGGCGGCGGTGGTGGTCAGGGGTCAGGTTGTGGCGAGGGGCTGTGGCAGAGGCAGGCTGTGGTTATTGGCCGAAGTTGGCCGTGGTGATGGTTGTTGGGTGGAAGAGGCGACAACGGGGTCGGGTGCTACCATGGGTTCTTGCGGGGAGGCAGAAGGCCGGAATTAGCTAGGATAGATTTAGGATTAGGATTTTGGTGTATCGTGCCGAGGTTGTCGGCGCGGAGGTGGAGCAATGTATATGTATAAATAATGGAATAAGAACGGATGGACACAGACACGATGCACTTATTTGTGGAGAATTTGTGGATGCGGGGAATTTATGGAGGAATGCCTGCCTATTTATAGGATGTGAGAATTTCCAGTTGGATAAGGATTAGAATTGATTTAAAACCCCAATAGATAAATACCATATTAATTTAAATAAATTACTTCAATCAAATCCAATCGAAATCAATTTAACTCAAATAAATTTCCATCCTTTAGTTTAAAAATCAAATAAGATAATTCAAATTCCAAATATAGATATTAATTTAATCTATTTAAATAAATCAAAAATCAAATCAAGATTTAAATTGCCACAATAATTTTAAAATATGTTTTCCAAAATACTAAAAATAATAATTTCAAAAATTATATTATTATTTAAAAATAAACTAATAAATAATTACAAAATATATATGTATGCACAAATAATATTTACAAATATATACTTTTCTAGTATAAAATTTTATAAGAATATTATTTATTATAACTGTCTAAAAAAGGCTTTTCATAAATAACTCATATATTTAGAAATTTTGATAGCAAAAAAATAATTATTATATATATTATCTTGAAACTGTAAAAGTAGGAAGAAAATATTTTTCTAAAAATATGTATGCTTGCACATATTCGCACTCGTCGAGCAATTACGAAAAATAAAATTTCATGCGCGACGTACAATACGACTACGCGACGTACAATACAAAATTTTAAATCAGTACCAAATTTAATAATAAAAAAATAGTAGAAATTTAAGAGTTTTACATCATATCCAACTTAAAAGAATTTCGTCCTCGAAATTAAGAATTTGTACGGGGGTGAGAAGATACAAGGGTATATCAATAAGGAAGCACAGTCAAATCATTGGACGAGACAAAGAAACGACGTTTAATGAAAACATGCATTAGAGTCGTGATTTCAATAAAGGCGAAGATAATCATGGATTAACGCAAGAAGAAAAATGTTTAAGATGACGCGCAATAAAGAAGAGTATGGGTTCAAATAAAATAAATTAGAGACCTTAAAGTTATGGTCTCTTGAGAGTAGGTTGAGGGCACGATTTAGAGAACGAATTAGATTTCACTCCTATATTTAAGCGATTAGAAGGTCATGATACGGCCGAGAAAAGGACGAGTAGTTTAGGATGAAGATATAGCAATATCGAATGATAATAATCATAATCGATATGACGGCTAGAGGAAGTTCTAGTATAATGCATTCGTCCTTATAAAATAGGTGAAGGCGAAAGCAATAAGGGGTTCAAGACGATATTATCGAGTACGAATACGTGATTCAAAGACGACCGAAAAATTTTAATGGAATTGTCAAGGCAGTCATGGATGGGATTCTAAAGGCCAAGTTTAATTATGTTCCATCCACGTAGAACGATAGATATAAGCGAACCAAAGTGCACTCGGTTGATCAGACCATTATGCACCGATTCTGATTAGACAATCTGTTAGTGGAGGCCTCCAATAACATATGTCATGAACAAGCTTGATAAAGATTTGAGCTTGCAAAAACTAGGCTACATTAGCATCATTAGTCTAGATAGCAGAACATATCAACATATGCATGATGGTAGATAAAATAAAAACAAAATAAATAGTCTAAGAGTCATAAGGATCTAAGTCTTGTTTATTCCTATACCATCATTCTACGGGTTTATTGACCAAGGCTTGGTTGACCAATGGGTTAAATTCTTCTAGTCTCTATGGTCTAGCTAATACTATTTGTATTCCCTTAATGGTCAGGTGATGGGTTTTTCTATCCAACTTAAAGAATTAAGCTAAGGGTGTTTGGGACATCTAACTAGTAGGGTCAATCTCTAGCAAGCACGAAGGGAAGATAAGAATAATGATAGGAGGAATCAAGCAAGATGCAATTGATGAGTCGAACGGTAATTTGAATATGGGATCAAGGAAAGAGGTCAAGTATGCGGATGAGATCCTAGACATCTAATCCTATACGTAGGTTTGCTTGTTACGGCAAAGTAACCAAATAATTTATCTTGACCTGCATGGGCCACCACAAAAACATGTAACGCCCCAGTCCCAAAATACATAGGACTAGGAACGTAGACATGCCAGCTGTATTCATACGAAGTACACTCCAATATATGAAAATCTCGCATGAATACATAAGCTGTAAAATGCAGTAGAACCATACCTAATCTCATCCACACAAAATAAATGAATAAAAGATATCATATAATGATAATGAATTGTCTTGATACAATATGTTGGGCGGAGACAAATCCACCACCAACAAGTAAAGAAAATACATGATAAAAGATATGATTTTGGCGAACGAAGCGAAGACGATCCAAGTGCAATCATCCTCGAAGAAATAGCGAGGATTACGGCTAGAGCTAGAACACCTGTGAAAGATAGGAGCACACACCTGACGAGATAACCAGGTCCTTAGAGGGACGTAACAAGGTACATAATATCATGCCATATAAACTGAATAAATATTGCTCAAAGAAATAAGGGATGCATGCAATAGGGTACCTAACCGTACTATAATGAATATACAATAAAAACAAACCTTTGACGCATGGGCCGGATCAGGAATATCAGGAATCTGGACCGTATCTTCCACTAAAGATAACCGACAATCAGGACCGTACCTCCCACTGGAGATAACCGGCTATCAGGACCGTACCTCCCATTGGAGATAACCGGCAATCAGGACAGTGCATATATGACCCATACATTAAGGAACTGTTCTTCCCACCCAATGCCTATTATGTTGTATACACAACAGTAAACCTCTATAACCGCTAAGTCAAACTAGCATGCAATTCTATTAGCGGTTAATCCTATCGCACGGCTTATACGCACCGATGGCCAGCCAGTCACGCATGTCCGTGTTCTACATGCGACACACAACTTCGTGATACAACGTGTCAAGGCCAATGAATGCAACACACAAAAGTGGTCCCTTAAATCTAGGTTTAATGTATAAGAAAAATAATACATAGCAGGAAATATAAATGAACAGTAAGTTCTAACAGGTTATGCCATGTATCACAGTTTATTTTGCATAAATAAAATAATGAATAATGCATGAAATATGAGCTAAAATAAATAAACAGCGAATGGCAAGGTGTCTTGCCTGGTAGGACGCCTGGTGTACTACAATGATCAATGTGGTATGAACTGCGACTTCGGGGCAACAACTATGCAAGGTGACCTCGGGTGACGGCACGGATGGTTCTATCGATTCCCAAACGGTCAGAGTGGCTAGGGTCGATGGGAGGATGTTCGGATTTGATGAAGGAATAGGAGAAAACATTTAGTCATGGATAGATGGATTTCGAAAAAAATTTGATAAGTAATCATGTATTTATGATTTTAGAAAATATTACCTCCTGAAAATATATTTTATATCCCAAAAATATTTATAGGTAAGTTATATGTAGAAATTGTTTTAGGTCCAAAACTATTCTTTAGTCAGTAAAATATTTTATGTAACTGCTTGAAAGTGTATAGGATACTTTGGAAACTATGTTTTATTGGTAGTTATATTTTACATAAATACTTGAAATTAGTTCATGTATAATAATTTAAATATATACTTTTAGGTTAAAATAGGAAAAAAAATAGCAAAATTATTTTTATGGCCTAAAACATATATATATATTTATATATATATATATATATATATATATATATATATATATATATATATTTACAACAAGATAATATTATTTGGGGCTTTTAAACTCCATAAACGAAACTTTGAGAATTATTGCATAACTATTAAAAACACACTTGTCAATAACACAACTAAAATACAAATCATAGTTTCTGATAAATAATAATAATAGTGTGATATTAATAATAATGATGAAATAAGAATAATAGTAAATCAGTATAAGGATGAGAATAATAATGGTAATAATATTATAATAACAATATAATACCATAGTAAAAACAAAAATAAATAACTTTAGCCGAAACTGCTCTCTCTTTCGAGAGAACTGTGTTTTTTTTCAAGTACAGAAGAGAATGAGAAGGAGAGAGAGTGTGAGGAGAAAAGTGAAGGAGAAAATGAGGGATGAGCGGAGAGGCGGAGAGTCGGCGAGAGGTGGGGGTCGCGGTCGGGAGTAGAGAGGAGAACGGCGAGGAGGAAAAAGGAAGAAAGGGGGCGGCGCACGCGGCGGTTGTCGGAGGGAGCGGCGGAGCTGCGTGCGGCGGCACGCTCGCGCTGGCACGGCGGAGGGTTTGGAAGGGAGGTGCGGTCAGGGAGTCGACGTGCGTTACACGCCAGATCTGGCCGCAAGGGGCAGCGGAGATCGGGTAAGGGCACAGCGGAGCTGGCGCGCACGCGACGACGGCGGCTCGCCAACACGCGACGGCGACGGCGGAGAGATCCCGTACGACCCGCCCAACGCACGAGGACGCGGGCGTGCGTGGATCCCCAGGGGCGGCCGGACTTCGCGGTGGGGCCAGGTATGGGTTTTGTGTGGTGGTGGCCGGTGGTGTTTTATTTTTTTTCTTTTCCTCTTCTTTTTTCATGGCTGCGGTTGTGCCGAGATTGTGGGTGGCCGAGTGACGGGGACGCTGGGATTACGGTGGTGGAGAGGGACGGTCTAGTCGTGGTGATTAGGGGATAATAATGGGGTTCGCTATTATGTTGCGACGACAGCCGCAGAGGTGGTGTTGCTGATTTTCTGAGGTGCGGCTGCTGGCTGATTTGCCGGAGACCCGCTGGTTGGCGGTGGTGATGTTGGCAATGGAGATGGTGAAGGTAGGGAGTTTGGGGTTTTGGTTATCGGTGGTGGTGTCGATGAGGTTTTGCGGCGGTGGTGGTTCTTTTGGTGTTGGTCGATGGGCAGGGAGGAGCTGGACTGAAGTGGTGGTGGCGGTCGAACTGGCGGCGGTGGTGGTCAGGGGTCAGGTTGTGGCGAGGGGATGTGGCAGAGGCAAGCTGTGGTTATTGGCCGAAGTTGGCCGCGGTGATGGTTGTTATGTGGAAGAGGCGACAACGGGGTCGGGTGCTACCGTGGGTTCTTGCGGGGAGGCAGAAGGCCGGAATTAGCTAGGATAGATTTAGGATTAGGATTTTGGTGTATCGTGCCGGGGTTGTCGGCACGGAGGAGGAGCAACGTATATGTATAAATAATGGAATAAGAATGGATGGACACAGACACGATGCACTTATTTATGGAGAATTTGTGGATGTGAGAAATTTATGGAGGAGTACCTGCCTAATTATAGGATGTAGGAATTCCCAGTTGGATAAGGATTAGAATTGATTTAAAACCCCAATAGATAAATACCATATTAATTTAAATAAATTACTTCAATCAAATCCAATCGAAATCAATTTAAATCAAATAAATTTCCATCCTTTAGTTTAAAAATCAAATAAGATAATTCAAATTCTAAATATAGATATTAATTTAATCTATTTAAATAAATCAAAAATCAAATAAAGATTTAAATTGCTACAATAATTTTAAACTATGTTTTCCAAAATACTAATAATAATAATTTCAAAAATTACCTTATTATTTAAAAATAAACTAATAAATAATTACAAAATATATATTTATGCACAAATAATATTTACAAATATATACTTTTCTAGTATACCATTTTATAAGAATATTATTTATTATAACTGTCTAAAAAAGGCTTTTCAAAAATAACTCATATATTTAGAAATTTTGATAGCAAAAAAATAATTATTATATATATTATCTTGAAACTATAAAAATAGAAAAAATGTTTTTCTAAAAATATGTATGCTTGCACATATTCGCACTCGTCGAGCAATTACAAAAAATAAAATTTCATGCGCGACGTACAATATGACTACGCGACGTACAATACAAAATTTTAAATCAGTATCAAATTTAATAATAAAAAATATTAGAAATTTAGGAGTTTTACACATCAGCAACTCACTGCTTGACATCCGATACAGTATGTCTTGGCATCCTTCTATGTCACTTCCTATGGAGCGGGATCCTGCTCGCGACGGATACCGTATCGATGACCCTTGGGTTATGCGCTATCTGGATCCGGATGCGGCTTTCGTGGATCCTCGTTGTTCAGATACTGATCCATCTGACGGCGCTAGACCATCTCGAGCTCCGTGATGGATGTGGTCTCCTACCTGCTGCTGCTGCTGCGGATCTTATGTTTAGTTTTTATGCACTATGGATTTCTATTTTATATAGTTGCTTTTTATTGTGTTAGTTCACTCTATGTTCTGTAACTCTTGAGAACACTTTATGCAGTTTATTATTACTTTGGTGTGCTTGCCAGTTACTTTCATTTCCAAATTCTCTGGTTGTTTGTGTTTGATAAATGACAAAAGGGGAAGAATTATTTGATATTCGATATTCATATCATCATATCATATTGTCTATCTATCATATTGTCTATCTGTGCTATCTATGTTTTGGAAAAGATTATGTTTATCAGGACAAAGGAACATTGGCTTATAAAGAAGCAATATTTACAAGGGAGCTATTGCTAGCTATTACTTCTATGCACTGATTATGGGAGAGCTATTGCTTTTATACATGTGTCCAGGTATGAACATTGAATATACAAATATTATTTTGTCAATTATCAATATGGGGGAGATTGTTGACACAAAATCACAGTCAACCAAATATTGATAAAATTGACAATATGATACTTGTTATAATTCAATTTGACACATCAAGACAGAACTCAGTACAAGACGGACGTCGGCTCTATCCTACAACGTACTCAGTTTTTGAGTCTATATTTTTACTTTTCTTGAGTCTAGATAAATGTAAACTGAGTAGCACTGAGTAGTTTGGGCCTATACCTATATCCAAACCACAAACCAAAAGTTCACCAAACCAAACTGGCCCACATAGCCCATTTGAGCAATTTTGTCTCTTGGAGAC
The DNA here is from genome assembly GCA_029216955.1 of Iris pallida. Taxonomy (NCBI): domain Eukaryota; kingdom Viridiplantae; phylum Streptophyta; class Magnoliopsida; order Asparagales; family Iridaceae; genus Iris; species Iris pallida. The sequence goes on from JANAVB010034420.1 coordinate 2,740,275, forward strand.
AGAGTTCGGGTCGAACTCTGCCTCCACATAGAGTTCGGGCCAAATTTTTTCCCCTAAATTTCAGGACCCTAATTTTTAGGGTTTCCTGTATGCTAGTTGTCCAACGGCCAAAAATTTGAATTCTTGACACAGAATTCTAACCGAATTTTGCCTACCCAGAACCCTATAAATAGGCCTTGAATTCTCTTATTTTCAATCATCCAATATTCTCTTCTCTTCTCTCAAAAGCCTTATACAAGCCTTATCCTTCTAATCTACTAGACATAAGCTCCCTAAGCCTCAAAGTGCTCAGTGCTCTTCAGTTAGGAGTTTGTGCAAGAGTTAAGAAAGTCGCTTGGAAAATTCCAAGCATCGCCACTGCGATCTTTGTAAGAAGTTGACGTGCTCTTCTAAAGAAAAGCACGGGGTGTAACTACTATTTCACAAATAGTGGATTTAATTCTGAGCTAGAGTTCTCAGGCCTGGACTAGTCCTTCACGAGGGAAACCAGGTTAAAATCTGCTTTGTTTGCGTATGCTTTCTTGCACTTTATAATTTCCGTATTTACTCTGATTATTTACTGTTGGTGAAAGAGTTTAATTTTTAATTGGCTATTATTGTCATAAACTCTATTCACCCCCTCTAGAGTTGCCTACTTGTTCTTCACCATCGTGATGTGCCAACCTCCCTGCACCTTTCTTGTTCTTACAACTATTTAGGTGTTTTGGTTATATGCATGTGATAACTTGATAACTCTTGACATGAAAATGACATGATGGCATGAACCCTTTTCTATAATATTGATAGTGGTCCATCGAGGCACACTCTTATCAAGTAACAAGTAAACTTGATATGACATGTATAAGCTTGATAGTGGCCCGTCGAGGCACACTCCTGACAAGTAATCTTGACAAGTAAAAAGCAACTTGGCATGACATGATAATCTTGAAACATTGTTGTGACAGCTACCCTGACTTGCTAAGTAACTCTTGTCTTGACACCGTGATTGATTTTTTATTGTGCCTGTACAAGCTACCTATCTCATCTTACATCATGTCTAGGACATGGATTCCTGATTACCACGGTCAGGGATTCATACTGAATCTGACTAGGGTAGTGACTAATTGATCAAGTAGCTCATAAAGAGATTTCCCAGCTATGAGTAATCCCGTTATCTGTGTGCTTAAATTGGACTTGTAGCCTGTCGACGAGTAGGGCACATTTCCAGCATATGTCATATGTTGCACCACCCAAGTTACCTAATACAACTCTCTCAACTTGCATCTAGATAACATGGATAAGTCTGCATGGCTTGTGGCTGCTGGAACATCTTATTGCATCTTATTAGTAACTAGGCCTGTGATAACCCTAGTTAGTTAAAGTATCAAGCCGTACTCTTGCTTGGCCGTGATTAATGGATGGAGTCTAGTCTTGTCTAGACAGTGCCAGTATATGGTTACTTCAGTGCATTATTGTTTATGCTTTACTCTTGTCGATAAATGGTTAATGACTAAGTTCTGTTCAGGTGAAGGGTTATAACCCCGGTCCTTGTTTGGTTTACGGGTTGTAACTTGGTTTCCAGAATAGCTTCTTAGTTATCTTATCATTTATCATCCAATTTTTTAACTCATATATTCTTGTTATTATTTATGTCTCTATGTTCTAATATGCTGGGTTTAGTTCTTAAGTGAAGCCTCCCTTGCGGTACTTGCTCTTCTGGGTTCTGACCCAGCTGATTTTGTATGGCCAGATTTTGGAGTATCACTCGAGGATCTACCTGTCTTCCAGCCAGATGGTGAACACCAGATATAATCCTGGCAACGAGTGGATTTCTTGTTTTGCCCTCCCACTCTATTGTAAATTATTCTTTTGAGGCCTTTAGCCGCCGAACAAATGTTAGCTCGTATTGAAACTTATTTCTGTCTGCCTAGTGGCTGTAATATGATTGGCAAATCCTAGGGTTAATCATGTATGACTTAACTCTTGCTGGTCTTTATATTTTGTATGACTAGCTTCATGATCATCTGAATATGTAATGTTTGGGATGCCTTACTTTGTATGTCTGATGATCTGACATCTTGTACAATTATTTGTTTTCTTGAGATTGAGACACTAGGCTTGTTCTTGACCATAGAGATTGTTGGCTTGTAGATAAACTCTCATGCATCTAGACAGCTGTGATCGTATTGCGAGGTAGGTTGCACTTCAATGTACGTAGCTGGTTGTGTCTGTCCCCCGTTCTCCAGTATTCTGGTTCTGGGACGTGAGACGGTTTAAGTGGTAGCGCATGCAGGTCTTAAAAATCTAGATGTGTGAGGGTTTTACTGACTAGATGTCTCAATCAGCATTCGCTCTTGATCTCTTCTCGTGCTTTTTAATCTTCCTGAATCTTGACCTGATCACGTGCTTACATCCTTGATCTATCCTGGTCCTTCCTTATTGTTCCTATGTCATTTCTTCAGCGACATTGTTTCTGGTCCTACCGATCAGCAAGGTGGAGCACCTCCAGTAAACCAGCAATAACCTAGGGACCAAGCCCAGCACTCTAGAGCAGCATCTCGAGTCATGCATTCCGGGGATCCTGAACCACCAGTTCAGGCAGTCCAACCTGTAGAGCCTGACAGGGGAGTCCTGGTAGGACTCATCCCGGATTTGCTTACATCACAAGATCGTCGGGGCGATGCCCTGCACCAGTCAGTACAAGTAGCCATGGGTAGAGTTGGTTACCAAGGAAATATTGCAGCCAACAGCTTCAAGCGCCTGAACCCTCCTTTCTTTGATGGTAGTGATGTTGCTATTGTTGCCGATGCTTGCCTACAGGATATAGAGGTTATTCTGGAGGCAGTTTAGATTCCAGAGGAAGAGAAGGTGGTCGTAGTGCGCTTGTAGTTATTGGACTCAGCCCACAGCTTGTGGGCAATGTTAGCAGTTGGTTTGGTAACGCCTGTCATGTGGGCGGTCTTCAGTGACAAGTTCTTGACGAAGTATTTCGGTACAGTAGCTCGGTATGATCTGCAGACCAGATTCAACAATCTCAAGCAGATGGAAAAGACGGTCGATGGAAATACGGCAGAGTTTTCGAGGCTTAGTCGGTTTGCTCCTACCTTGGTGGCGACCGAATTAGACCGAGCACAGTGATTCCAACAGAGACTCCACCTAGAGATTATTCTAGCTGTGGAGTAGTTTGAGCACCAGAGCTTTGATGCCATTTTCTAAGGAGCGAAAAGGCACGAATACACCTCCCAGAGGATAGTAGATAGAACTGGAGGATGAAAGAGGTCCCACGGACAGTTGTCTCAGCCATCAATACCATCCCCAGTAGCTAGGACTTTGACTATTGGAGCTCCTAGGAGGGTGACCACAGTTTCGTCGGTTCAGTACTCGACTCCGACATATCCTCAGCAGCAGAAGCAGAAGCAATCTTTCGCAATGGGCTGCACTCATTGTGGGAAGCCAGGACACGTAGTTTTATTGTATCGTAGAGCAAAGAGATTGTGCTTGGCTTGTGGGGCACCGGATCACATAATAGGATCCTGTCCACGAAGAGTTAGTTCATCTTCATCACCTAACCAGTCCATCGGTTAGAGGACGACTACCAGCACCAGTACAGCAACAGTCCCAGCCTCCTAGGCTATTACCGCCTCAGACTCAACAGTATGCCCAAGCTTAGATTTATAATAGGTAAAGAGGTTTCCAGCAGGGGCACCAGCACCAAAAGGACAGGGTCAAGCTATGGCTCTGACCGTGGCAGAAGAATTGGCATCAGGTGAGGTGGTGGCAGGTACCATTCTCCTTAACTCCTTTTTAGCATCAGTATTATTTAATTCGGGTGCATCACATTCATTTATGTCTGCGTGATTCGTGACACGGATAGGACTGGAGCCAGAGTCATTATCAGTAAGGCTCAATATACTTACTGGTAATGGTCTTGTGGGAGTAGATAGAGTATTTTCCTCGTGTCGAATCGTAGTTAACAGTAGAGAGTTTTCCGCTAGATTGATAGAGTTTTCAATGGCTGACTATGATGTGGTCCTATGAATAGATTGGTTAAATGATCAATACACAAGAATAGATTGCCATATTGGCAAGATTATTTTTGGTATTCCCGACGAAGAATAGTTTTCATTTTCCAGAGATGAAGTAGAACCTTCTCCACCAGTCTTGCGGATGGCGGTAGCAGCAACAGTTCAATTTTCCAGAGTAGTAGAAGAAGGTCCTGAAGTATTCCCCGAAGAGCTTCTAGGCATGCCTCCAGAGAGAGAGATTGAGTTCACCATTGATTTGATTCCAGTGACGGCACCAGTGTCAGAAAGACTTTACAGAATGGCACCATCAGAATTGGAGATCCTGTACAAGATTACTGAAGAACTCAGAACCAAAAGATTCATTCGTGCTAGTGGATCACTTTCGGGAGCCCCAATACTTCTTGTGAAGAAGAAGGATGGTACGTCAAGATTATGTGTTGATTATCGTACCTTGAATTCTGTAACAATTAAGAACAGATATCCCTTGTCAAGGATAGATGATTTATTTGATCAACTCAGTGGAGCAGCAGTATTCTCGAAGATTGACTTACGGTTGGGGTACCATCAAATCTGAGTCAGAGAGCAAGACATCCCGAAGACAGCATTCAGATATAGATATGGACATTGGGAGTTTCTCGTTATGCCATTCGGAGTGACCAATACGCCAGCAGTATTCATGGATCTCATAAATCACATATTCATGCCCTATTTGGATCAGTTTATTATAGTGTTCATAGACGATATCTTAGTCTATAATAAGAATGAAGCAGAGCATGAGCAACATCTCCGAATAGTCCTTCAGATCCTCAGAAAGCACTAGTTGTACGCGAAGTTCAATAAGTGCAAATTTTAGCTTGATCAAATTTCGTACTTAGGTCATATCATCACCAGAGGTGGAGTGGAAGTGGACCCCCAGAAGATAGTGTCTATAGAGACATGGCCAGTACCTAGCACCGTCGCAGAAGTTCGCAGTTTTCTAGGATTGGCCGGCTATTACCGATGATTTGTATTAGATTTTGCTCGAATTTCAGCGCCATTGATGCGGTTGACCCGTAAGGATGTGCAGTTTTCTTGGATAGCAGAGTGTCATAGTTTATTTGAGAAGTTGAAGCAAGGATTGATGACGGCACCCATTCTCACGCTTCCAGATGGGACTGGAGGATTTTCAGTTTATTCTGATGCTTCAAGCAGAGGATTGGGATGCATCTTGATGCAGCATGGAAATATAGTAGCTTATGCATCATGTCAACTTCGTGATCATAAGAGAAATTACCCAACCCATGACTCGGAGTTAGAAGCAGAGGTTTTTGCACTTAAGTTGTGGAGGCATTACTTGTTTGGAGATCAGGTAGTGATTTTTACCGACCACAAGAATTTTAAATATGTGTTTACTCAAAAGGATCTTAACATGCGTCAGAGAAGATGGCTAGAGTTGCTAGTGGATTATGGTATCATCCTGGGAAGACGAACGTAGTTGCCGATGCGTTGAGTAGAAGAGCCAGAGGTTATTTTCTAACAGTACAGCCAGAATTATTAGCAGATTTTCAGAAGATGGGTATAGAGATAGTTCTCCCTACCAATGTGGCATTGATGGCCAATATACAAGTTCAGTCCAGTATAGTTGAGAGGATTAAGATAGCACAGTCATCAGATTCTAAGCTTCAGCGGCTTAGGGCAGAATGTGAAGCGGGACGAAGAGCAGAGTTATGCATTCACGAAGACGACACGCTCTGACATGGAAGGCATCTTTGTGTACCCAGTGGTGACATCATGCAAGAGATCATGGCAGAGGCTCAAAGTTTATAGTATTCAATTCATCTTGGTGGTACGAAGATGTATCGTGATATCCATTAGCATTTATGGTAGAATGGCATCAAGAAGGAGATAGCTCGGTTTATCTCTCGTTGTTTAGTTTGCCAACAAGTTAAAGCTGAACATCAGAGACCAACTGAACTTTTTCTACCTTTACCGATCCCAGAATGGAAATGAGAGCATATTACCATGGATTTTGTAACTGGGTTACCTAAGTCCCAGCTGGGAGAGATGTTATCTGGGTTATAGTTAACAGACTCACAAAGGTAACTCATTTTCTCCCTTTCAGGATTGGTCAGTCGACGGATCAGCTAGCAGAGATGTATCTCAGACAGATAGTCATATTGCATGGAGTGCCAGTCAGTATCGTATCAGACATAGATTTAAGATTTATGTCGCACTTTTGCCGGAGTCTTTAAAAGAGTTTGGGAACTCGTCTCAAGTTTAGTTCAGCTTATCATCCGTAGACAGATGGTCAGTCAGAGCATACAATTCAAACTCTTAAAGATATGTTACGATCCTGTACACTTGACTTCGGTGGTTTGTGGGAAGATCACCTACATCTAGTGGAGTTCTCCTATAATAACAGTTTTCAGGCCAGTATCCAGATGGCACCATTTGAGACACTGTATGGAAGAAAGTACAGATCCCTATTAGCCTGGGATGATATAGGCGAAAGGCAAATGCTTGTTCCAGAGATGGTTATGCAGACTATCAAGGTGGTCAGACAAGTTAAAGATCATCTCCGAGTTGCACAAGGTCGTCAGTGCCATTGGACCGATTCTTATCGGCGACCTCTTGAGTTTTTTATTGACGACCACGTATTCCTTAGGATCTCGCCTACCCGTGGTGTCATTCGATTCGGCGTACGGGAAAAGCTTAGTCCTAGGTATATAGGGCCGTTTGATATTCTTTAGCGAGTAGGCGATATGTCCTATCGTCTCGCTCTTCCGCCGTCATTATGTGAGGTACATGACGTATTCTATGTATCCCAATTGTGATGGTATATCCCGGATCCGAGCCATATCTTTGATCATTCGGAATTGGTTGTTGGTATCAACCTTTCGTATGAGGAAAGGCCCGTATCCATATTGGACCGAAGGGAGAAGGTACTCAAGAACACGACTATAAGTTTAGTCCGTGTTGCTTGGGATCATCACTCTTTGGGTGTCTCAACTTGGGAACGTGAGGATGATATCCGATCACGATATTCACACCTGTTTTGACTCATAAGGTATAATGTCTTCCTTATGCCTTATGCTTTTAATTCTTTGCTTGCATGAATGATTGCTTGATTGACTGCTAGTCGTAGATTGCTAGTGATTAGTATAGCTTTCCCCGATACCTCTAACCTCTTGATTAAATTCCAAGGATTGAATTATTTTAAGGTGGGTAGATTTGTCACTCCCATTTCCCGTTATACGTATTTTCAGTATACGTGTACGGATTCTGATGTTTGTCAGGTTACCCATGTTTTGACTTGCCCTGTTTAGCCTAGTCTTGGTTTAATCTTGGCTTGACTTGGTTTCTTTTGGTTCATGTTGGCTTGGTTTGGTTTGAGTTGGTTTATTATGGTGAACTTTCTATTTAAACTACCTCCCCCCTCTTTTCTCTCATTTACATCTCATTTATTTCCTTCTTTTCTATTACTCCTTGTTCGACGTAACAAAATATTGAACGAACTTTTTACTTTATTGAACGTATAAGGTAGCTGTGTCCAAAGAAGGAAGTCCAAAATAGGATATTCTAAGTACAGGGAGAAGAGGTTTCTGGGAAAGTGTGATGGTGGAGATCGAGCGCTGCAGTGGCTCCTTTACTCCGTTGATGATCTGACGACGAATCAACCTTGCTATGGCTCTCTGGCACCTTTGATGGGACTCTGGTGTCACCGATCAATAGGTTGTCTGGATGAGGAGATCCCTTGAAGATGGTTGGTTGGTTGGTTGGTTCTTTGGTTGATAGGTGGATGAGGGTGGTTGACTCTTTGTAGATAGAGATCGCTGCTCCTTTGAAGATTGTCGATTGTCAATGTTCTCCCTCCTTTTTTTCTGGTAGAAGAAGAACTCCTTTTATTATAGAGAACCGAGCACATATGGGATGTGCATTAGGGTTCCTGAGATATGAAAGAATTTGCCTTCATTGCATAGTGTGGGCTTCTGCGTCGCTGACACGTGGCGACCATCGAGATTTCCCTCAAACGATATCTATGGTGGTTATAAACATAACCGAAGGAGGTGACACATGGCATGTGCCAATTTGGTTGCTCGGATACAACCAAGTAAATCTTAGGATTTTATCCTGTATTTGGAGTCTAATTGATCGTCATCTAAGATTTAAATCAATCTGATATGATATCAATCATGATTTAATCACAATCTTCTCTGCAAGAGGCGGTTTAAACAAACCAATTGGGGTGGACTCATTAGTGTGCTGTCGCAGGCACCCAAAAATAAAATTTTTACTCTTAAAATTATATGTAGTAGAGAGAGTAAGGGTCGATCCCACGGAGAGTAATTAGTATAAATTTTATGCCATGTGAACAAGGATGGGGGAGGTCTTGAATATGATAAGAGAAAATTTAAGAAGAGCTAAAAAACAGTTAAAGTATTAAAATGAATCAAAGGGAGGAATATTGGTTTTAGTGAACATTCACCATTAGAAATCATAAAATTGATCATCGATGCATGCATAATTTAAATCATACTTTGAATATTTATCGTTGGAAGTATCTTCCTATCTCTGTTAGGTTTAGTTAATTAGATACAAGTGACCTAATTAACTTAATTACTAAATAATCTCAGACAAGCGCTAAAGATTTAATCTAGCAATTTCTTAAAGAAGAAAGAGATCGATAAAGCAAAACAATACAAGAACAAGCAGTTGTATTTAATTTTTTCAAAAGCTTCTCCCCTAAGATCTAATAAAATAAAGTCGTTCATTAAATCTTTGTTGCTTCACAAATTAGAAACATCAAACAATTACGGATTTGATATCTAATTTAGCGGTAGATCGAAATGAATAATAAACTAGTAGGCCTCCTAGTAATTAAACAAAACAATCATGAAAGTTGGCATAGAAAAACATTCAATATTCAAAGTATAAATCAAACATATAAAAACAATTTAGATCTCACAAGTTTATTGATTCTAAGGCTTCCGTACACTTCGACCAACAAGACTTTTAGCCGCACATGTTCATCAAAACTTCAAAAGAAAAGTTGGAGAAGAAGAAGAAGAGTTGTGTTGTGTGTTCTCTTCTCATGATTTCTACCCCCTTTTATATACCATAAATTAGTTGTTTCAAGCCCACAATATCTGCCCACATATCCTCTAAAAGTTACAACTTCTTAAACCAAATAGAATAAGTCATAGAACAAGTAGGGAAATGGTTATTTTGGTTCCTATTTTTGTTCGCAGCATCTTTGACCCAACTTCAAGTCTGATTTCGTCCATGATACAGCTTGCTTTGCGAAAAACACAAAATATAAAATTTGTAGCCCTGGGTCTTAGCTTTCAAAATCTTTTTGAATCACCTCCATTGCTTTTCGGATGAGGAAGTTATGGTGATTTTGGTAAAATGTGTCAAAACTGTCCAGAATTGTAATTTAGCTCCATTTTGCACATAGTGTCTCCAACTGCAACCTAAATCAAAATAGAAATATATTGAGTACCTTTAGTCATAAAATGAGCATAAATGGTGAACATTAAGTGATAAAAATATAAATTTTATGTTCTCATCAAATACCCCTACACTTAACTTTTGTTCGTCCTCGGACAAAACTCTTATTTATTTATTTTTTTCAAAACGAAAATCAAGGTTGTAATGTCATAAATATAGAATAACCATGCTCTTCAAAACTCATAACATATCATAAAAATATATTCTTAAACAACTTCTAATTACTTAGTAAGTAATTTTATTTGAAGATAGAGTAAACTAAATTGGTAGACCCTCACGGGAATAAACACTCAACTCTCTTATATTTTTGAAGGGTATGTGTTTCGCTCAAATTCATTCCAAAAGAAATGATCTACCATAAGCTTGCATATCTTCTCATTATCCACCACTTGGATCACATACATAACACAAATCATAAGGACTTTTATGGGTTGTAATGGGGCTTAGAATCAAGGTGGGATATATTTGGAAGTGTAGCTCGAAAGCCATCAAAACTAGTAGAGCAAAAATGATTTAACTCAAGCTCGAATATATAAAATATGTAAAACTAATCACCCCATTCAAAGCATTCAACATACCCCTTTATTGGAAATTTTGGTAGGAATTATGAACATAGATATCAAAAGTTATTTCCTCAATTACTTTTTTTCCATTATTTCTTCTTTCTTTCTTTATTTTTCTCACTTTTTTTCAAAAAAAAATTTCATTTTCATTTTTTTTTGAATCATGATGGATCAAGAATTTAAAAATAAAATTATGTAGCCAAACTAGAAATTTAGATACCCCACACTTATTTCTTATACACCCATATATATCATAATGCTCTACTAGTTTTCCGGTTAGGGTAAGGATTTTTTTTCGGGTTAAAGCTTGTAATATGGGTTCACAAAAATAGAAGCAATAAGGCTCAAAGGGGTTCAAGCAAAGGAAAAATAATTTCAGGGTAGGCTATTTGGCTTATGTAGTGTATAACAAAGATGGCCTTAATCATATTCATGTATGCATGTGCCGATGTGACCTCGAAGAGAATCTAAGCAAGTTCTAGAGAAACAAGTCAATGGAAGAATATCTCTCATCAAAGAAAATAGTGAGACTGATGTGTCAGTCTAAAAGCTCAAAATCTCACCGGCTTTTGTCTACCAAATTTAGTCACAACCATCCTCAAGGAAAATAACTATACTAATTAATTCTAAGTTAAAAAGAGTATTTATTCAATCATGTTATAATTTTTTTTAAACTTAGTTAAATCTTCCTCATGACATACACAACCAAAAATTACTGAAAATCACAAAAAAAACAAAACTCTTTTTTTTAAAATAAAATAAAATAAAACTTTATTGAAAACCACAAAAAAATAAAATAAAAACTCTTTTTTTTTGAAACATAAAAAAAACTAAAACTGCTTAAATAATTTAAATCCCCTCCCCCACATTTAAACTGACATTGTCCCAATGTAAGGCTAAATGGAAAGAAAAGACAAAAATAAACAAAAAAATGCAAGAATAAGAACAAACTCCCCTTAGGTTGCCTATGTCTATAGTCGTGGACGTAGCGTCCTTCAATTGGTATCAGTTGGATCCTCAAGGTTCAATTCATCCACATTCTCCACTTTGAAACCTTCATAGGAAAGCTTGAGCCATTGGCCATTTACCTTGAACACTTTAGATGTTGCTAAAACTTTGAATTTCAACTGCACCATGATTAAAAATATTAGTAACAACAAAAGGTCCAATCCAACGAGAACGCAATTTACCCAGAAATAGATGAAGTCGTGACTGGTATAGAAGGACTTTTTGACCAACTTGAAACTCCTTCCTAGAGATCATCTTGTCATGAAAAGCCTTCGTTTTCTCTTTGTAAATTCGAGCATTCTCATAGGCGTCATTGCGAATTTCCTCTAGCTCTTGTAGTTGTAACTTTCTATGTTCTCCACTTTCATATGCCTTCATATTGAGACTCTTGATAGCCCAATAAGCCTTGTGTTCTAACTCAACAGGAAGATGGCATGGTATCCCAAACACCAACCGGTATGGTGACATACTAATATGTGTCTTATAAGCAGTTCTATACGCCCACAAAGCATCATCCAAGCGCAAACTGCAATCTTTTCTACTCGGATTGACCGTCTTCTCAATGATGGACTTGATCTCTCTATTTGATACCTCCGCTTGCCCACTCGTTTGTGGATGGTAGGCAGTTGACACCTTGTGGGTCATATGGTACTTTTTCAGCAAAGACTCAACGGTTAGATTGCAAAAGTGAGTACCTCGATCACTTATTAAGGCTCTCGGAATCCCAAACCTGGAGAATATGTTGGACTTGATAAAATCTGAAGCAACTTTAGAATTATTAGTCCTGGTAGCTTTAGCTTCTACCCACTTTGATACATAATCAACAGCAAGCAAAATATAAACATAACCAAAAGATACAAGGAACGGTCCCATAAAATCAATGCCCCAACATCAAAAATTTCACAAAATAATATAGGATTTTGTGGCATTTCATTCCTTTGAGATATATTACCTATCTTTTGCAATTATTATATGTTTTACAGAAAAAATATGAATCACGAAAAAAGACGGCCAATAGAAACCACATTCTAATAGTTTTCTTGTCGTCCTCTTAGCTCCAAAATGTCCTCCACATGCATAAGAATGACAAAAGGTGAGAATTGAAATAATTTCACTTTCATGTATCCACCTTCTTATTATTTGATCTGCACAATGCTTCCACAGGTATGGGTCATCCCACACATAGTATTTGGTATCACTTTTAAGCTTATCTCTTTGAGCCTTTGACAAACCATGAGAAAACATATTAGTAACCAAATAATTTACAATATTTGCATACCAGGGTAATGTCGCAATTGCAGCAAACAATTACTCATCGGGGAACGTTTCTTGCAGACGAAGTTCATCCTCCACATGAACTGAACAACTTAAATGATCTGCAACATGATTTTCTTTTCCTCTTTTATCTTTGATCTCCAAATCAAATTCACTCAAGAGAAGTATCCATCAGATTAACCTTGGTTTTGCCTCTTTCTTTGTCATGAAATAACGAAGAGCTGCATGATCAGAATAGACAATAAGTACCAAGCAAATAAGGTCAAATTTTTTCTAAAGCAAAAACAACAGCTAAAAGTTCTTTTTCAGTAGTAGAGTAACTTCTCTGAGCATCATTCAATGTTCTTGAAGCATAATAAATTACGTGAGATGATCTTCCCATCCTTTGACCCAATACATCGCCGACTGCATAATCACTTGCATCATACATTATCTCAAAAGGCACGTTCTAGTCAGGGGCTGGATAACTGGGGTAGAAATCAATAGTTTCTTTAGTGTATCAAATGCCTTTTTACACGCCTCATCGAATTCATATGCCACATCCTTTTATAGCAACTTGCACAAGGGTAACACTATTTTGGAGAATTCTTTGATAAATCTTCGGAAAAAACCTTGCATGTCCAAGAATAGAACGAACTTCCCGCACACTAGTAGGATAAGGTAAAGGTAAAATAATATCAATTTTGGCTTTATCTACCTCAATTCTCTTAGATGAAACAATATGACCCAAAACTATACCTTGTTCAACCATAAAATGACATTTTTTTGAGTTTAACACAAGATTAGTTTCAACACATCTATGGAGAATAAGTATAAGGTTATGCAAACATTTATCAAAAGAGTCACCATAAACTGTGAAATCATCCATAAATACTTCTATAATATGCTCAACATATTTTGAAAAAAATGCTAACCATACACCTTTGAAAAGTGGTCGGGGCATTGCAAAGACCAAATGGCATGCGGCGATATGCAAAAGTTCCAAACGGACATGTAAAAGTTGTCTTTTCTTGATCCTCCGAAGCAATTAGAATTTGAAAATAACCTGAATAACCATCAAGAAAATAATAGTAAGTATTGTAGGAACGAAATCGTAAAGCAGAATACTCTAGAGGGGGGGGGTGAATAGAGTAGGCAGCGGAATATTGCTAATTAAAACTCTTGTTAGATCACAGATATAAAAATAATCAAAAAGTAAATGACAGAAATTAAAAGTGATCAGAAGGCAAACGCAAACCCCAAGATTTATACTGGTTTTTCTCTTATGAGGACTCGTCCAGTCGGAAGAACTCTAGCTTCCAGTTGAATCCACTATTGGAAAATCCCGCAAGTTTTCATACGAAGTCCTTACAACTTCTATAGACGCGAGCTTTGATACGAAGAACTCGGCCAACTTCAATTATGAAGAGTTGAATCTTCTATCAAGCCTCTGATTACAATCGCTCTTAAAACTTCTAGACCGCACCGCACTGGCAAATTGACTAGAAGATTGTAACTGGCTTGGGATTTAAAAATGAAAGGTTTTTTAGAACTCTTTGGAAGAATGTAAGCTTAAGAAGAGAAGAGATTGAAAGTGAATTGGTGATTTGAAATGATCGAAATGCTTCTCTATTTATAGTTTTTCCAAAGATAGAACTCTGACAGAATTCGGGCAGAATTCAGACAGAACTCTTTGTAACAAACCGCAACTGAAGGATGACCAAGTTCAAAATCAAACGTTAACTAACGTTCTATTTGGCTGAACTCTGGCCGAACTCGGGCCGAGTTCTGCTAGGGTTCTGCCAGTTCATTTTTGAGAAAAATCAATTTTGGCTTTTTGAAAAGTCCTTCAGAAGCTTTTTGTAAAAATGATATTTTTCAAAAACATAGTGTTTTCCATAAATAAATTCACTTTATTTATTGTGTTTCTGGGAAAATACAGCTATAGAAATCCGATCTAGAAGACGATCGCTTTATCCCTTGGACGATGCGAAGAAGAAAAGCTCTCAACATTTTGACAGTAATTTAGATAGCTATCTATCTGTACAATGAATGAGAAAAGAACTCTATTTATAGAGTCAAAAATAACTGAAAAGATAACTGTTCACAACCTGTGCATAGTTAAAAATCATGCCGGATTTAACATACGCAAGGTTATGAGCAGTTACTGGACGTGGCCTGTAACTGTTGGACACATGTCAATCATGCATGAGTCGTGTGCAAGTTACAGGACACGCAGGTGAGAGATTGGTGGCATGGCTGCCACGTACTCCAATTTGATGAAATCCATGCAGACTTGTTGAAGACAAAATCCACGCAGCCTTGGGGCAAAAAGCTTCAGAATCCACGCAGACTTGGTGCAAAAAGCTTCAAAATCCACGCAGACTTTGGGACAGAAAGCTTCAGAATCCACGCAGACTTGGTGCAAAAAGCTTCAAAATCTACGCAGACTTGAGTCAGAACGGCCAGTTGTCTTGATTCGACGTGCCTCGACTGACACAAAATCTCTGACATTGATTGCCTTGTTAGTCGCATTAAATGACCATAAGGTCTTTTGGTACGCCAACTTGATGAAGGGTGTGTCTTGTTGAAGAAGATTTCAAAAATCACGCAATAGTCGGCTGTGATCTCTCGAGTTCCGTGCATACGTGGCATACGAGGAGACATTCTTTGACTGTCGTGCTGTCAGTCATAATGGCATTCTGACAAATGATGAGTTGTCTCTCAGCGTGACTTTTAGGCTTTGTTCTGATCAACTCAGCGTGACTTTTAGGCTTTGTTCTGATCAACTCAGCGTGACTTTCATTTTTGAGGCCTACAAAACCCCCTTCAAAGTTTTCGAAAAATGATAAATTATTTCGAAATACTTTGAAATCGAGATGATAAAATGAATTTAGTCACGCCGAGATGACTTTAAAGAGAGATTTACTCCAAAATGATTGGACTGTTAGGATTCTGTGCAGTTAGGATCCCGTATCAAGCTCCTTAATCGAGGCAAATAATGATAATGCCGTTTGGAATTCTTTATGAGCCTATAAATAAGCCATAAATCACTTCTTTCCTTCTTTACTTGCTTTAGAGAGAGAGAATCCACAGAAGACCCGATGAACTTCATCTTCCCCGACTTCTTCTTCCCTTTTTCAGCAGCAATGGCTCCCAAGAAATCTGACGCTCAGGCCAAGGGGAAAGCTCCTGCGACTTCCTCGCGTGCCACCACTGACAGGCTCCCTCGACGCGAAGTCACGCATCCTCCTATACAGCGTAAGTGATGGGGGAATACGAACTGTTGAAGATGACTTGATGAAGATGACTTTGATGAAGATGAACTCCACATAGAATTTTCAAGATCTTAAAACAAATAATGAACTTCAGAAATATATCCCCCCTTCTTAGGGCATAGGATATTTAATAAAGTATGCCCCCTCTTTAGGGTCGGCTATACTTCACATCTTCGTTTTTACGAAGCTCTGTGTTTCACGCAAAAGAGCATGACTCTCATGACTCTGCGTGATTTTTCATGTTGGCAGAAATGTCGATGTTTGAAATAGTCACGCAGCTTTCATGATGACTCTGCATGATTTTTCATATGTTGGCAGAGATGTCGATGTTGAAATAGTCACGCAGCTTTCATGATGACTCTGCGTAATTTTTCATATGTTGGCAGAGATGTCAATGTTGAATTATTCACGCAGCTTTCATGCGAGTCATCCTCTGGATAGATTAGTCTCGATCTGTCAGCGTATATTTTGTCATTTTCACTTCAATATGATTCTGACAATGATGCGTGACTTTCATTCTAGTCTGTCTGAACTTTGCGTGAATTAATCACCTGCGTGAATAATTCATTCAGCGTATCTTGAAAGTATATCTGTCTGAAGTTTGCGTGACTTTTGAAGTTTCCTTCAAACACTGCTATACACGCATAAAGCTTATAGACATACATATCTGACCTTGTCTTCTTTGATTTTCTGTAGTAAACATCCGAAGTGAAGAGGCAGATTATGAAGGGCACTTGAGTTTTTCATTTAAACATGATTTATCTCATGTGCAATTTCCTCAGTTTGACCTTCCAGAAGCCAGACTGTTATTGTTAACAAATCGATCAAGACCATACAACCCTACTCTGCTTAATGAATGGTCAACCTTTTCAGAGTCTTGATTTGTTGTCCCACAAGAAACCAGCATTTCTGTTCGGGGATGCCATAGCACAGAAATCACAACCGAAGGGCATCAGAGAGAAGGTGTGCTTTTATTTCGAAGGTGATGCGAAACAACCCTTGTACTGGCCGAAGGTTTCCAGGGGCCTATCTATCATGAGATTCATGCATGCCAGTTATCCCAGAAAGATGTCATGGCATTTAACAGAATATCAGCAGGCGAAGACGAGCCGTATCATTTACAGGAAGGAGGGATTCTTCAGTGCCCCTGAGAATCATGTATCCGTGTTTCGGGGTTTGAAGCCTGGATGTATACCACCTGAAGACTCATCAATATTGATGCCATTCAGAACGCCTGTTTTCATAAATGAATTCATGGCAAACAAGAATGCATTCTACCCTACCGATTCGACGCCGAGGATGAACGGCTTAATGAATCAGGAGAACGTGAGATGGAGGACTTTAGTCCATTGGTCTCTGGAGAATTTTGAAAGTGAGCTGAAGAAGATAAACCTTTATGACGCCGTTGTCAATTCATCCTACGGCTTCAGACCCAACCCCTTTCTGTTCCTGGCCTTGGTTGAAAGGTATAACCACAGGACGGGGACATTTATGACTCCCAAAGGGGAGATGGGCTTTGCCCTTCATGAGATGGAATACATCTCGCATCTGCCTTCAGGCACACTACCGTATGAAGAGTATGTGCCCACGACAGAAGAGCTGAACTTTCTGTCGGAGAAGAATCCAGAGATGGTACATCTATTTGAAGAGATGATGTGCCATTTTGGCATATGTACTCTATATTACAAGAGTTCTAAAGATGAAGCCGGCAACCACATACAGAAGTGGATGTCCTACCTTTTCATGAACCGTAAAAAGGATAAGAAGAAGATAAACGAGAAGAGATGATACCAGATTAACAACTTCAAGCCTCTCTCTGAGAGTGAAATTATTTATCTGCTGGAGAAATATGACTGCAAGGATTTCACGATCACTAAAGACTGGTACGAGTTTAAAGCTGAAACCACCTTCAGCTCGTATGTGAGACAGAGTGGAAAGATTCTGTCAAGGAACGGTCATTTGGCCGGATTCCTATCTCTTTGGTTAAGAAGATTCATCGTTTCAGGCTCCAGTTCTTTGGACAGAATACATAGAGGCGTTATTTTTGCAGCGATGCGCCTTATGTATGGTTATAAGTTGGACCTATTATCAGCGATGACCTGTAGGCTGAACTCAGGTCTTCGGAATTTTGTAACCAACATGCTATCTGATCAGAGGAGGATGACTGATGAATTCCCCAGAATAGAGATGCCCTTCACATATCTATATGGTTGGCTTCTCCTCCATCATGATGGTCTGATACCTCCGGGGGCAGGAGGGAGTGGCAGTCTTTTTCTGGAGAAGTACTCTGGAGAAACTTTCTGGAAGGTTCACACCCTTCCAGAATGCAGAAATATTCTGAATCGAGCGTCACATTGGTCCATTCAATGTGTCCCTCCACCACTGGGTTATGAAAGCATGTCCTTGAATATGATGGACGGAGATATGGGAAACAGGCTAGATGATGTAGCCTTCCAGTGGTTGCAGAGAATCAGGCCCTTTTATCTAGTATACCGTCATGAAGAAATGACGTATCTGGAGCCGTATTTACCAAGCCGATTTGCCAGGCAATTCGGATATGACCAACTTTACGTTGGGAACGCCACCACTTGCCTTTCTGCTCGTGGAGGGCTTATTGACGGAGCTCGAACCTGGAGATACTTTGCGGCTAGAGATACAAAAGCTGTATTCTCTATGCCTAATCCTTTATCCAGCATAGGGACGAAGATGCTTTACACATATGCTCGCTTCTATGTTTCGTCGAGCACCTTCAAGCCGAGTTTCCATCTGAAGACTTTTGTGGCGGAGGACGACCCAGCTCCATCGAAGAGGTCGAAGAAGAAAACTGTTATTCAACAATTTCCTCCGGAACCCGAAGATGAGACAGCGGAGGTTGAGCCCCTATATGAATTATTTCAGGAGGGAAATTTTTCTGATGAAGTTCTTCCTCCCATATTTGTATCCCTTTCTAAGAGGAAGAGAAGTGATGAATCTGAGACCATCTCAAAAAAGAGTACTAAGTCTCAGACATCTAAGAAGAAGAAGAAAGGGATCTCAGTAACTGCCACTTCATCGTTAGGTGGCATCTCAGTTGACGAAGATGACACCGCAGATAAAGACGAAGATACTGATGAAGACGACGCTCCTTTGATAACAAGGAGGTCGAGAGGCAAGTATGTCAAGAAGACTGTCGGAAAAATAAAGGGCAATGAACTCCTAGAAACGATTATGAGTGGAGGAGTTTTGCCAGAAATCAACGAAACAGCTTCTACTGAGAAAACAGAGTCTGATGATGTTCACCTTCCGGCAGCTTCAACTGAACAGACTGAGGTAGAGTCCGCTCGAGCTCAGGAAATGACTGCTCCGACAACAAGTGGAGTAGCTACTGAACTCTCAGAGATGAGGATGATCCCATTTGAGCATGGGACAGAGGGCATCATCCAGGCACTGGATGACCAGATTAATTATTCTGAAGAAGAACCAGCCCTGGCAGAAGTTACAGAACAGCCGAAAGTTCCTGAAACTCAGGTTGAAGACAACATTTCTTTGGCCAGAGGCGATGAAGACGTGCCAACGTCCGAGCCATCAGCTGCTGATGACTTGTTGAAGAATGTTTGTACAGACATCATTCTTCGAACTGATATTCCAGAGAAGATTGAACCGGTAGTCACTACTGAGCTTGCTATCATCACTATTCCTGAGATTCATTCACCTCAAGAGATAGATGAAGATGTGAACATCATAGATTCCAGATCAGAGACTCATCCTGAAGCTGGGGATGACAAAGAATCTGAAGAAGAAGAAGAAGCTGAAGAAGGAGATGATTGGCATGCTGGCACTTCTACTCCTTATGATGAGGATAAAGTCAGGGGGAACATAATGGAACTCAGCCCCGAACCTGCTCAATCTCCGGACAACGCTCCAGCGCCCAGTAATTCTAGAGCTGGAAGCAGCCACATGAAGCAGGTGTCGGATACTATCATGGACCGGCTACGAGAAGACGCAAGACTCCCTAAACATATCGAATATGAACCTCAGCCTGGTAGAATTTTATTTCAAATTCTATTTCTACTGTTTCTTTTTCTTTGTATGCTGATTATTTTATTTATTTTTTTCTTTGACTGTAGGAACTGCTGCAGCAATGAGTTCGACTCATGCTCCGCTTATCCAGGCTGATGCTGATGAAGGGAGTTCGCACTTGCCAACTTCTCCAGTAGCAAATACTTCCGTTCCCAGGATAGAGAACATTCAAGCTTCTTCTTCCATGATGACAGCGACTCCTGGGTTTGAGAGTGGACTAGCAAGAACTCTGGGAATGTATTCAGAGATCATTTATTCATATCTAGATACATACACCAGACGTTTCTTGAAGGACGAAGCTATGCCCTTTTCTGATCTTCGAACTATGGTCAAGTTCCCGCTCATGGCGTTGCGACATGCCGGTTGCGAATCTCAGTGCATCTTCTTCGAACATCTCCTGGATGAGTTAGAATTAACTATCCGAAAATACTGGGAGACTAAGAAGGAAGACATTCATTCTTTAACGGTGGCTGAGATCAGTCAACTAGAGCATGAAGCCCAGTCCCAACAAGCTGCATTAGAAGCATTTCTTGTCTCTTCTTCTGAGAAATTAGTAGAAAAAGGTGAAGAAATATTAGCTACTCGTCAGAGAGTAGAGCTTCTGGAGAAAGATAAAGCATCCAAGGTTGAAGAGCTGAAGAAGCTGAAAGAGGAGTTGGCTCGTCTTCAAGAGCGAATTGCTGTCACAGAAACAGAGCAAGCTGAGGTCATTGCTGCTTATATTTCTGAAGTCGAACGCTGTGAAACTCTTCAAAAGGAGCGAGAGCAGATGCAGACAAAGCAAATTGAAGAAGTTAACCGTCTCCAATCTGCTATTATCATTTTTGATGAACAAAATGTCACAGCCGAAGCAGAAGAAAGAGTCCGCAAAACTCATGAAGAGAAAATGAATGCTGTTCTTGAACGTATCAGGGAGTTAATAACTCCTAATAAGTGAATTTTTTTCATTTTTACTTGTATTCAATGTTTTGATTCTGAATGAAAACAAATAAGAATTCTTGATCTAATTTTTGGTTTTGCTGTTTTGGTAATGATATATTCATAGAAAATATGTTCAGAGGTAAATAATACATAACACATTTCAATAGAATAGAATATACAAACAAACTTTGTAATTCTATCGGATGATATTAAACCAGAAATGATCTTAGATTAATACTAATTAGAAAAAATAGATTTCAGACATAAAAATATCTTTGAACTCAATTTTTCATGATCTTTAGACTCGAGAATCAAAAGACTAGATATCATAGTATGATACTGACATGGATGATGGACGATGATGAATCGTAAATATATATAGGATGAACGGGAAAACCGACAAATGATGAAATGAACGGATAAACCGTCAAAAATGAATGATAATGAACGGATTAACCGTCAGATGATGATGAATGAACGGGTTAACCGTCGGATTATAATGAACGGGCGAACCGTCGAATGAATGTGATAAATGAACGGATGAACCGTCAGGCATTAATGAACGGGCCAACCGTCAGATGAATGAGATAAATGAACGGGTGAACCGTCAGGCATTAATGAATGGGCGAACCGTCAGATGAATTTGATAAATGAACGGATGAACCGTCATGCATTAATGAACGGGCGAACCGTCAGATGAATGTGATAAATGAACGGATGAACCGTCAGGCATTAATGAACGGGCGAACCGTCGGATGAATGTGTCACTTCATTATTTGAGGAACTTCTGTCTATAAATATAGCAGAAATCTGACAAGAACGAACACTTCTACTCTTCAACATAAAAATGTCGTCTGAAGAAGTATCCAAGAAGGCTGAAATCGCCCCGAAGGTTCAGAAAGGCACTGAAGAACGCCCTATCGATCCAGTTCATCCGAAGGATGTAGAAGCAGGCGAAGGTTCGTCTACACCCAAGCCACCACGAGACATTCTGGACTTTCTGCTTAATCCATGAAGGACTGAAGAAGAGGAAGCCATGAGAATGACTGCTTGCAAATTCCTCGTAGGCTCCAGCAAAGAAGTTCTCAGCTCTTTTGCTGATCGCGTTTTCGAGAAGGACGGCAGTGGTCCGCGTCCAAATGTAGAGAAGGATGATAGTGACCTTCCTTAATATCATGTACTATCATTTATGATTAAAATAAAATTTTATTTATAAATATGAACTTGTTTGATGATTTACAAACATTTACATTTACACATAGTACTTTTTAAGGAATTTGCCATTAATAGGCATCATAACCTTTCGACCATCCAGTTCTGAGAGTTGATAAGCTCCATTTGAGAAGACTCGGCTTACAACATAGGGACCTTCCCACTTTGCATCGAACTTGCCTTTACTCATATGAGTCATAGTCATAGGACGTCTGACTGCAAGAACAAGTTCTCCTTTTTGATATGCTCGAACTCTGACCTTCTTGTTAAAAGCTCTTGAGATTCTAGCTTGATAGAATTCAATATTCTGTTGAGCAGATAATCGCTTTTCATCCAGAGCTTCTAATTCCTGAAGTCGAAGACGATTATTATTCTCGGTGGTAAGTTCATTAGCGATTGCTATCCTTAAAGAAGGAATTTGAATCTCTAATGGGAGAACAGCTTCGCATCCGTACACCAGAGAGAAAGGTGTACATTTAGTAGCATTACGAACTGTAGTGCGGTAAGCCCACAAACATTCACCAAGTTTCTCACTCCAATTACGTTTGTTAGTAGAGACAAACTTCTTTAAGAGTTTGATGATGGTTTTGTTGAAAGCTTCTGCTAATCCGTTAGCTGTCAGATTATATGCGGTAGAAGCCACATTGTTGATCCGATGATCTTCGCAGAATCGAGTAAACTTCTGGCTGACGAACTGTGGTCCATTATCATGAATAATGCGTCGAGGAACACCAAATCTGTAAATGACATGGTGCTTGATAAAATTAACGACATTAGAAGTCTTGACTTCAGATAAAGGAATAGCTTCGGCCCTTCTGGAGAAATAATCGATTATTGCGAGAATAAACCGATGACCTTTTGATGATGGCGGATTGATTGGGCCAATAATGTCCATGCCCCAAGCTTCAAAGGGCCATGATGCTACCGTTGGATGTAGAAATTCTGAGGGTTGATGAATAAAATTCGCATAGATTTGATAAGCTTTACACTTCCTTGCATATTCGATGGTATCTGATACCATAGTGGGCCAATAATAACCCATACGTCGAATACGGTCTCGAAGTTTTGGTCCAGGCTGATGTGCTCCACAAATTCCATCATGTGCTTCGCGAATAATTTGTTGAGCTTCATCACCGACAATACATCGAAGAAGTAAACCATCATAAGCTCGACGATATAAAGTTTTTGTAGTATGATTGTAATAGAATCTGAGTGATCGTCGTCTGATAGATGATGCCTCACTCGGATTATCTGGAAGAATATCATACAATACGAAATCTAAGAAAGGAAGTCTCCAATCTTTATCCGTATTCTGATTCTCAGCTGAATTACTGAAGGTGAATTCCATACTAGAATCAGATGAAGATGATAATGATTTATAACTTAATCCAAATCCTCTTGTTGCATTGACATCATGAGATGTTGATTCTTCAGTGTTAACTGGAAGTCCTAGAGTTAGATTGTTTTCGAGATGAAATAATTCTCGATTGCAAACAAGAATCATTTGTTGACGTCTAATTGGAATAGCCAATACTGCCGCAAGATTAGCAAGAGCATCAGCTTCTGTGTTACATGCTCGCCTAACATATTCGATGAAGAATTCTTCAAATAAAGAAGCCATAGATATAGCCGATCTATGATAAGGAACTAGATCTTGATGGCAAACTTCATAAGTGCCCCTTATCTGATTGACAATGAGTTTAGAGTCTCCATATGCCTCCAAATGTTGAATATTCAGATGTTTAGCGAGCTGAAGACCAATGAGTAATGCATTGTACTCAGCAACATTGTTTGAACATGGTTGATCGAGGGAATAAGCTCTTTGGATAGCAAGACCTTCTGGTGATACAAGAACAATTCCAACTCCAGCAACAATGTCACCATTAGGACCTATTCTTAAAGCTCCGTCAAAGAATAGACGCCAAGTCGAATCTTCTTCAGCAATTTGATTTGAGTCTAGAACTTCATCTGGAATTTCATCGTAGAGTTTTGAATTCTCTGGAATTAAATGAGCAGCCAGAAAATCAGCTAAAGCTTATCCTTTGACTGATTTCTGAGAGATATAATGCATGTCGTACTGAGCGAGTAAGATTCCCCAGTTAGCCAATCGAGAATTTAAAACACTTGGTTTCTTTATCATAACTCGTATGGGGTTGATCCTGGAGATAACATGAATAGTCTGGCCAATGATATAATGTCGTGTCTTTTGAACAGCGAACATCAGGGATAGACATTCTTTTTCGACCGGTGAATATCGAGGTTTATCTTCAGTCATAGTACGACTGAGATAGTAAATGGCTTGTTCATGACCATTTTTATTCTTTTGAGCGAGCAATGCACCCAATGAATGACTCATTGCTCGGGTATATAGGAGGAACGGTATTCCTGAGACAGGAGGTACCAATACTGGAGGGCTCATCAGATATTGTTTTATGTCATCGAATGCTTTCTGACATTCATCATTCCAGACAAAAGAAACACCTTTCTTCATAAGCTTATTGAATGGTCTGCAGCGTCCTGAAAGATTAGAGATGAATCTCTTGATATAAGCGATCCTTCCTTGAAATCCTCGTAGCTCTTTTAAGGTGCGTGGAGGATGCATCTCTTGGATGGCTTTGATCTTCTCGGGATCCACGTGTATACCTTTCGAGGTAATGACGAAGCCGAGAAATTTGCCACTAGAGACGCCTAAGAAGGACTTAGTAGGGTTCATCTTTAATTGATGCTTACACATTAGGTCAAAAATAGTCTTCAAATCTTGGATGTGATCCTCTTTTTGTCGACTTTTGACTGCAATATCATCAACATAGCATTCGACTATTTTCCGCAAATGTTCACGGAATATAGTGCTCATGGTTCGTTGATAAGTTGCTCCTGCATTCTTGAGACCGAATGGCATAACTGTATAACAGTATGTACCGATTGGTATTCTAAAAGAAGTGTATTTCTCGTCATCTGAAAATATTTTAATCTGATTGTACCCAGAATACCCATCCATGAATGACATCCGTTCAAACCTACAGGTATTATCGATCATAACATCAGTAATTGGTAGAGGGAATTCGTCTTTAGGACATGTCGCATTGAGATCGCGGAAGTCTATGCATACTCTGATCTTACCAGTCTTTTTAAGGATATGAACTATATTAGCCACCCAATCGGGATGTTGTTCCTCTCTAATAAACCTAGAGGCCATAAGTTTATTGACTTCAGCTTCAATTGCATCCATAATGTCTGGACGAAATCGTCGATGTTGTTGTTTGACCGGTTTAGCATTCGGCATGATATTGAGTTTGTGAGTTGCAATCTGTGGATCAAGTCCTGGCATATCTTCATAACTCCAAGCGAAGACATCGATGTATTCATGAATAAGGTTGATCATGTCTTGCTTATCAGCTTCTGAAAGACTTTCACTAATGAATATTGGTTTAGGAGATCCCTCTTCACCAACATCTATTTGAACAAGTTTGTCTTCAGTCGGAGGTTCTTT
This sequence comes from Iris pallida, assembly GCA_029216955.1. Lineage (NCBI taxonomy): Eukaryota > Viridiplantae > Streptophyta > Magnoliopsida > Asparagales > Iridaceae > Iris > Iris pallida. Next base: position 2,765,554 of record JANAVB010034420.1, read on the forward strand.
TTGCTCAAATCGGAATTCCCATTGATTTTCTAACCTTTGGGCCCATTGTTCTGATTCAGGTCAGATTTCAAATTCGTCTTCGTTTTCATCATCTTCTTCAGAACCATCAACGGAGACCATGTTGGATGACAGAATGTTGCAGTGGAAGTCACCGATACTTGTATCAGAATCCCAAGAGGTGGTACTAGAAGAATCAGATCTCTTATCTTCGTCAGATTCGGGATCTTCATGGATAGTATTGATAAAGGAAGTAGGAGCAATATAACCTAATCCGTGTTTTGTCCTCCCATATTTCAGAGGAGGAATCCGGACAGGCATTCTTCTTCCTCTTCCAACACTGAGGCCAGTTCTGAAGTCATAGCCCATATTTTTGATAATGTCTTTAGATTGCTAACTATAACGACGTAATTGTAACCTTCCAGTATCATCGTCTTTGTCATCGTCTTCCAAATTGGAAGGATTCTGAGGCCCTTTGTAGAAGAGTATTGAAAAGTCTCCTGGCTTTCTACTAGGAACCAGAAAGTATGAAGTTTGTACTGATTCTAGAGACACGTCTGTATGAAACGTCTGTACAACTACAATGGTTATTGTTCTCAAGTCATCTAACAAATGCAAATAACTATGAACATGATTACACACATCAATATACTGCAAAGATGGAGACTTTTCATTAAATTTAAAAGCAGTAGTATTTACATTGGGAGAAGGCTGAGCCTTAGAAATCTTAGCCAAATCAATGACTAAAGGGGGAGAAGAAGAACGAGAGGAAGTTTTCTTTCGATTAAGATCGATAACAAATGGCTCAGAAGAGGTGAGCTCCCTTGAAACCTGAGATGGAAGAGTAGTCTGTCCTCCAACAAGGATTACTAGAGTATCCTATTTTATATATGAAGATACAGGAATTGTAGTACGTCCACTGACAGGAATGGTCAGTGTATCTTGAGTAGGCGACTGAGGTAATGGAGAGATCCGTCCGCTCACTGGAATAATGAAAGAACCTTCTCCAGAGGGTTTAGGAGATTATTGCTGAGTAGTTCGACCTTCAACAGGAATTATCAAGGTCTCACTTTGCGGATCTTCTTTTTCCATGGCTTGTACTAATTTTGTATACTCTTCTTTGTACCACTGGGAATCACTGAAATAAGCTTCAACTCCACGGAAAGGATTTATATTAGCAACTTCCTTTTGTACTCTTCTATTGCTGTCAATGTATTTAAAGCACTGATGAAGAGTAGAAGGCACTATATTATTTTCATGCAGGAAGGGTCTTCCCAGGAGAAGATTGTAAGATCCTACGATCTCAATCACATAGAAAGTGACTTTGGATCTGAAATCGCCTATTTGGAGTTTCAAATGAATCTTTCCCAACGGCTCGCTTCGACTTTGATTGAATCCCAAGATAGTAGCAACTGTCTTAGAGAGCTTGTGAAGAGGGATTTTTAGTTCATCCAACAGACTCTTTGGCATTATGCTTAAAGCAGACCCTGGATCATTGAGGATACGATCTATCTTCATCGTATCGATATAACCGGTGTAGTAGAGAGGCCGATCATGTCGATTATCCTCTAATAACATGTCATCTTGTGTAAAGGTGATATTCGGGATGATCTCCAATACACTATTGCAATGTAAGCAAGTAGCAGGTTCTTCATCTGGCTTCTTTAATTGTGCAAGACAAGAGTCCGCCTGAAGAAGTGCCTCACTTAACGTCTCCCGAGTCTCTTTAGAAAGACATAGAAGTTCGAAGAGGGACATTCTAGCTGGAGTATTAGCGAGTTGAGCTAAAATATCAAAGTTATAAGGCTTCTGAAGTCCAAGAGGAGGGGACTTCTTGATTGGTTTGTCGAAGCGAACCTGTTGTTTGCCTTTCTCAAGAGCTGTGGGCTTGGAAGGAGTAGGTTCAACCGGTACAGTTGAAGGAACAGGTGCATTAGATGATTCTTCTTCAAGAGGAACATTAGGAGCATCTTTGTCAGCAGGAGGGACATCAGGAGTATCCTCAGGACTCTTGGAATAATCCTTTAGATAAGGTTTGCCTGTTCTAGTAGCACCAGCAAGTGCTTCTCCCTTATCTTTCGGCTCTGTGTCGGAAGTAGACTCGACAGAAGTCATATGACATGACTTAGTCTTTCCAGCCTTCTTAGATTTTCGGAAAGTAGTCTTTTGAAGAGGAGGAGATTCAAAATCTGCCACTAGATCAGGATGAATCCATATGATTTCTCCTGTGTCCATAGTGATCGGTACTAATCCTTCAGACTGTGGAGGAGGAATATTCACTATTTCAAGAGTTGCCTTGGGAATAGGAACAATCCCGCTTTCAAGGAGTTGAGGAGGGAAATCTCCGAATTGTATAGAGACGACGTTGGAGGTGACGGTCTTCTCTTTCGGAGTAAGAGTGATAGATCCAGATTTGATCATTTCCTGGATCTTTCCTTTCAGTACATAACATGTACGAACTGTGTGGCCCAATATTCTGTGGTACGGACAGTATTTAGGATGATCTGTCTTACCAGCTTCATCAGGTTTCTTGATTTCAGGTAATTGTATTTTATTACCTTTCAGCAGACATTCAAAGATACTAAGGACATCATCGTCATCAAAAGAATATTTTTCTTTAGGACGAGGTGCTCTTAGTTGTTGAGTCGTAGAAGCAGGAGGAGTTTGAACAGTCAACACATCTTTACTCTGAACATTAACTTCATGGGTTTCTTTTCCCTTGCGAGTATTGGATTTAGCATTATTGTTATTACTTTGACCTATTTCTTTGGGAGTCATCTGCACTCCTAAACCTTTGAAGGTTTCAGCACTAATTTCTGCGGCCTTTGAAGGTTCCATCATAGAATGAGATAGTAGGAGGCTTGTATTTAGGAGGATACGATACTTGCTTCCATTCTATTGGATAAGGTTGCTTGATGCCTAACCTTTGTAAACCATCCTTCTGTTTGAATGCCTCAAATTGAGTTCAAAGATTCCTCAATTCTTCAGTAACAACTCCGGAAGATTGTGGAGTTGTAGCTTGTAGAGAATAGTTGGGAGAAGGAACAGCATTATAAGCACTACCTCCAGCTCCCGAGTGACTAAGAACTGGTTGAGCTTGCCCAGGAGTATTGGATTGTACTGCTGGAGGAACATGCACTGGACTTACACCAGTATCAATTGGTATGGCATCTGGTACAGTCTGTCGATTTTGCAGCTGGGTTGCTATGAGTTCATACATCGACTTCATAGTATCAGCCATAGATTTCATTTGTTGTTCTAAAGAAGAAATTCTTTGTTCTTGAGGAGTCATGGAAGAAGAAGGTTCATCAGTATTCCCATCGACCATATAGGTTGTGACTGTACGAGGGATTGTTGATGAATTAGTGGATGTTGTATATTCTGAATTATTACTTTGTGTATCAAAGTCATTTGTAGGAGAACTATCCCCAGTAGGAAGAGGTGGGAAGTTAGATTCTCCAAGAAATTCAGAATCATCTTCAGAAATCAAAGTCCTTTGATTAGAAGCCATGACTCTTGATCTGGTGCCTCTATATACTCCATCTGGACTATCAGTGCTACCTCCAGTATCCCGAGAGGTCATGTTGACAGAAGCAAACAGAGGTTCATCTTCATCAGGCATAGGTTCACACTGAATCCGATTGAAGACAGATTGTCGTTTAGTTTGACATCTGCATTGCATTATGACTCTCGGTTGGAAGTCACATTCAGCATGGTCATGATCCATTGATTGACATCTGCATTGAATTATGACTTTTGGCTGGAAGTCACATTCAGCATGGTCATGATCCATTGACACAGAATTATTCCTTCTTTTCTGTTGAAGATGTTCTCGTAAATCTGTCTGTGAATATTGAGGTACATCAGAGAACATTCTTTGTGTACTTTTAGGAATATATTTCCGGTTCTTGGGTCTTGATAGCTCTTGATTATATAGAGAGTGATTAATCTGAGCCACATAATTTCTAGCATACTCTGCATCTGGATCTCTTGCTTTTGTTCCCGTTTGGTATGGTTTTTTGACACCAGAAGTGTTTCCCAAACGGGTTTGATTAAGTTTTGTTTTTAGATCAGTTGGAGGTAAAACATTGGTTTTTGATACTTGGAGTTTTCCTTCCATTGATCTGGATATTTGCAGAGAAGGAAGAGTTGAACCACCCCCTTGATTAGGAGTTGGTAACAAACCCTCTTTTATAGACAAATTCTGTGCCCAATTCGAAGAAGTCGTAGAAGAAGACATTAAGAAATGTTTCTTCTTAGACTTATTCATGTTTTGAGACATAGAATGTCCAGAAGAAAGAGTAGTCAAAAGACCATCTCCTTTTCTTTGACTAACAAAATTGTCAGTCAAAGTTGTTCCTAAAGTAAATACTACAGGAGCAGAAGAAACAACTAAAGAGTCATTTCTTTTCGAAGGGACTTTATAAGCCATTTGTGGAGGAGTTCTAGCAAGACCACCCCCAATTCTAGTAGAATTTGGCAAAGAAGAAGAGATAGCTAAAGAGCTATTCTTCTTTGAGTATGCTGGTGACAATTTGGCTAAGGAGCCATTGTTGTTAGTGTGACTTTTGAATTCAAAAATACACGCTGGAACAGGTTTGGCTAAGGAGCCAGTGCTACCAGCGTGACTTTCGACTTTGAGATTGCACGCTAGAACAGGCTTGGCTAAGGAGCCAGTGCTGTTAGCGTGACTTTTGACTTTGAGATTGCACGCTGGAACAGATTTGGCTAAGGAGCCAGTGCTGCCAGCGTGACTTTTGACTGCTGTCGTCTTCGAGCACACAAGAGCGTGCGTGCTTGTAGTAGAGTCCTTGCCAGTGTTAGGAGTAGACACTGTGGCAGAAACTTTACTATTGGTTGCCAACAGATTCTTAGGGACGTAGACAGATCGTCTCTTCGACTTGGCAGTGGTGATGGAGGCTGAAGTGGGCTTGCCACCCTTAGCCTGCTGCATTTCTTCGTAGGCGAGTTGATCGAATTGGATCGATATCACCTCCTTCGTCGAGCCGACTGACGAAGTGTCGCATTGAGTTGTTGCCATCTCAGAAGAGGAGATGGTTTTCCCCAGCAGAGTCGCCAATTTGTTTTCCATAAATAAATTCACTTTATTTATTATGTTTCTGGGAAAATACAACTGTAGGAATCCGATCTAGAAGACGATCGCTTTATCCCTTGGACGATGCGAAGAAGAAAATCTCTCAAGATTTTGACAGTAATTTAGATAGCTACCTATCTGTACAATGAATGAGAAAAGAACTCTATTTATAGAGTCAAAAATAACTGAAAAGATAACTGTTCACAACCTGTGCATTGTTGAAAATCACGCAGGATTTAACATACGCAAGGTTATGAGCAGTTACTGGACGTGGCCTGTAACTGTTGGACACATATCAATCATGCATGAGTCGTGTGCAAGTTACAGGACACGCAGGTGAGAGATTGGTGGCATGGCTGCCACGTACTCCAATTTGATGAAATCCACGCAGACTTGTTGAAGACGAAATCCACGCAGTCTTGGGGCAGAAAGCTTCAGAATCCACGCAGACTTGGTACAAAAAGCTTCAAAATCCACGCAGACTTTGGGGCAGAAAGCTTCAGAATCCACGCAGACTTGGTGCAAAAAGCTTCAAAATCCATGCAGACTTGAGTCAGAACGGCCAGCTGTCTTGATTCGACGTGCCTCGATTGATACAAAATCTCTGACATTGATTGCCTTGTCAGTCGCATTAAATGACCATAAGGTCTTTTGGTACGCCAACTTGATGAAGGCTGTGTCTTGTTGAAGAAGATTTCAAAAATCACGCAATAGTCGGCTGTGATCTCTCGAGTTCCGTGCATACGTGGCATACGAGGAGACATTCTTTGACTGTCGTGCTGTCAGTCATAATGGCATTCTGACAAATGATGAGCTGTCTCTCAGCGTGACTTTTAGGCTTTGTTTTGATCAACTCAGCGTGACTTTTAGGCTTTGTTCTGATCAACTCAGCGTGACTTTCATTTTTGAGGCCTACACATAGGTCATTTTTAAAGAGATAGGTCAGTTTTGAAAAACGATTCCGGACAGCCTATTTGCCAGTATGACTTGGTGTACAATGTATTCCTAGACTCAATTAAATGAAAAATTATATTGCTTTGACAGAAATATATTTGGAATGGCAAACGGCTTCAGTCTTGAACATCACAGATATCTATTGTTGAGCAGTGTCCAAAACGTCGTAGGCAAACATCTGAATTGACTTGCATTTATTTTGAGACAGAGTTTGATCAATTATTAAAATCAGGTTTGACCATGGCCAATGGGCCAACAAGTATGACCAGCTAACCTTTCAAGAATTTGATCAATAAAAGGTAATGGAAAGTGGTCCTTACGAGTTTCAGCATTTAATTTTCTATAATCTATACAAACCCGCCACCCATTCTGGACACGAGTGGGAACTAGCCCATCATTTTGATTCTTTACGATAGTTATTCTGGTCTTTTTAGGAACCATTTGCACCGGACTAACCCACTGTCTATCTGAAATATGATAGATCACTCCAACTTCAAGAAGTTTTAGGATCTCCTTTTTTACTACCTCCATCATGGGTGGGTTTCATCTTCTTTGCGGTTGTCGGGATAGTTTTGCTCCTTCCTCAAGTAAGATGCGATGCATGCATGTAGACGGACTAATTCCTTTTATATTAGCAATTGTCCAACCGATAGCCATCTTGTGCTCCTTAAGGACATGTACAATCTTTTCTTCTTGTGTTGTACTAAGTTTATTAGAGATGATCACTGGTAATGTTCCTCCATCTCCAAGAAAGACATACATGAGGTGACTAGGAAGAGACTTCAAGTTTGGAACAGGGGCCTGCAAAATAGAGGGTGAAGGCCTCTTGTTAGAAATTGATAAGGAAATATTAGGAAAGTTACCTGACGGTTGTATTTTTGGACAATCATTCAATGCTGCAATAGTTTCCTGCAAATTAGTACTCAGAGCTAACCCCTTATGCTATTTTTCGAGATGCTCACTAATAGCAACTTCTAATTCATCTTTGCCATCAAGTTCAAAAATATCCTGTGCTAAAGAATCAACCACATCAATAGAATAAACAATATTATCATCATCAGGATATTTCATGGCATCATAAATATTAAATTTAATAATTTTAGCATTAAATTCCAAAGTAAGTATGCCACTATGCACATCTATTTTAGTCTTGGATGTCTTTAAAAATGGTCTTCCTAACAAAATAGAAGCAGTTTGGTCACCATTTTCCATATCAAGCACATAAAAATCAGCAGAAAAAAAATCAAATTATCAATTTGTACAAGAACATCCTCAATTAATCCCTTGGGATAGGCATTAGATCTATCAGCCAATTGAATTACAACACCATTTTTATTCAGAGGTCCAAGATTTAAAGATTCATATATAGAATATGGCATGACGTTGATAGAAGCTCCTAAATCTAACATGGCTTTCTCATATTTATTTTTACCTATCTTACAATGGATAGTAAACATTCCTGGGTCTTTGCATTTCGTAGGGAGTTTTCTTTGAATTACTGCAGAAACACTCTCCCCTACTTTCACTTTTTCATATCCTTTAAGTTTTTGTTTCCTTTTTATTGTACACAATTCTTTTAAAAATTTAGCATAACGAGGTACTTGTTTGATAGCATCTAAAAGTGGAATATTTACCTCATATTTACGAAAAGTCTCATATAACTCATTATTTACTTGTTCAATTTTTCTAGATTCTGCTAAAGCTTGAGGAAAAGGGGGTACTGGTTTATAATCAGAAAGAGGTAGAAACTTACAATTGGGTACCTCATCATCGTTGGGGAAGTTCGTGTCTGCAACGATTGTTTTCTCTTCCTCTTGTTTTGACGATGTAGGTGCTTCTTTTACTTGAATGTCAAACTCTTTACCACTCCTCATAATGATTGCACTTGCATTTTCTTTCGGATTTACTATCGTTTGAGATGGTAGCTTCCCTGAACTTTGTGCCTCCAGCTTATTAATTGCTGTAGCCATTTGGCTCATTTGATTGTCCAAGCTTTGAATACTGGCCCTTGTCTCCTGTTGAAATTGTAAAGTATTATTGGCAAGAGACTTAACAATTTGTTCTAAAGACATACCAGAGTTAGAAGTTTTGCTTAGTTGTTGTTTAGGGGGATATGGCTGCTTGTACTGTTGGTAACTTGGCCGATTTTGATTGACGGGCTGATTTGATTGTGGATTCCCATAGTTAAAATTGGGATGATCTTTCCATCCCGGATTGTATGTGTTTGAGTAGGGATCATACTTCCTTTGTGGTTGTCCAGGAAATCCACCTACCACGTTCACTTATTCATTGGGCTCGTCTTGAAGAGTTGGGCACATGTCATTTGGATGCCCTGCTATTGAGCAAATCCCAAAAGCCTTCGCAGTTTTTATGTTACATACAACATTTGACAAACAAGAGAAGTTAAACTAGCAATTTGTTGTTCTAGGGAAGAAATATTTACTTCGTTGGCATGCGTAGATGGAAGATCTAGCCTAGTGCCAAATTGTTGAGAATTGGTCGCCATATTTGCAATTAAATTTCTTGCGGCCTCAGGACTTTTATCTACCAAAGCTCCTCCACTAGCAGCATCTATCATGCTTCTATCATTTGATAGAAGGCCTTCGTAGAAGTATTGAATAAGTAGTTGCTCACTAATTTGATGATGGGGACAGCTTGCACATAATTTTTTAAAACGTTTCCAGTACTCGTGGAGAGATTCTGTATTGTGTTGCCTTACCCCACAAATTTCTTTTCGGATATTGGCTGCCCTTGAAGCTGGAAAGTACTTTTCTCGGAATAATCTTTTCATCTCGTTCCATGTGACAATACTTCCGGAGGGTAGGTAGTAGAGCCAATCCTTAGCCGAATCCTTTAAGGAAAATTGAAATGCTCTTAATTTGATTTGCTCTTCAGTCACCCCCGTTGGCTTCATACTTGTGCATACCACATGAAGCTGCTTTAGATGCTTGTGAGGGTCTTCACCTGCAAGACCATAAAAAGTTGGCAATAAATGTATAAGTCCAAATTTTAATTCAAAAGTAGCAGTAGCATCTAAAGTAGGAAACGTTATGCATAAAGGGTGTTGATTCAAATCTGGGGTAGCGAGTTCTTTCAAAGTTCTATTTGCAGCTATGACTCCTTCTTTAGGATTATAATTGCAAGAGAATACGAAATCTGGAGCGAGGTTGTTCTCGTTAGATTCTCTTTGAGTTTCCTTCCTTAACCTGCGCAAAGTGCTTTCTATTTCTGGATTGGTCTAAAAATCACCTTGATTAGAAGATCGAGTCACAACCATAAACAATAAAAAACAATATGAAAAGAATTTCAAAAAAATGAGAATGGTAACAAATAATTTTTTTTCTTTTCCTTTTTTTGTAAATGAATGAAAATATAATTAATTATAAAAAAATAAAGATCACAAAAAGCACAAAAATTAACTAAGATTACTCCCCGACAATGGCGACAAAATTTGTTGTGCTGTCGCAGGCACCCAAAAATAAAACCTTTATATTTAAAATTATATGTAGTAGAGAGAGTAAGGATCGATCCCACGGAAAGTAATTAGTATAAATTTTATGCTATGTGAACAAGGATGGGGGAGGTCTTGAATATGAGAAGAGAAAATTTAAGAAGAGCTAAAAAAATAGTTAAAGTATTAAAATGAATCAAAGGGAGGAATATTGGTTTTAATGAACATTCAATATTGGAAATCATAAAATTAATCATCGATGCAAGCATAAATTAAATCATACTTTGAATATTTATCGTTGGAAGTATCTTCCTATCTCTCTTAGGCTTAATTAATTATATACAAGCAACCTAATTAACTTTAATTACTAAATAATCTCAGACAAGCGCTAAAGATTTAATCTAGCAATTTCTTAAAGAAGAAAGAGATCGATAAAGCAAAACAATACAAGCACAAGCGGTTGTATTTAGTTTTGTAAAAAGCTTTTCCCCTAAGATCTAATAAAATAAACCAGTTCATTAAATCTTGGTTGCTTCGCAAATTAGAAACATCAAACAATTACGAATTTGATATCTAATTTAGCGGTAGATCGAAATGAATAATAAACTAGTAGGCCTCCTAGTAATTAAACAAAACAATCATGAAAGTTGGCATAGAAAAATATTCAATATTCAAAATATAAATCAAACATGTAAAAACAATTTAGATCTCACAAGTTTATTGATTCCAAGGCTTTCGTACACTTCGGCCAACAAGACTTTTAGCCGCACATGTTCATCAAAACTTCAAAAGAAAAGTTGGAGAAGAAGAAGAAGAGTTGCGTTGTGTGTTCTCTTCTCATGATTTCTACCCCCTTTTATACACCATAAATTAGTTGTTTCAAGTCCACAATATCTTCCCACATATCCTCTAAAAGTTACAACTTCTCGAACCAAATAGAATAAGTAATAGAACAAGTAGGAAAATGGTTATTTTGGTTCCTATTTTTGTTCACAATATCTTTGACCTAACTTCAAGTTTGATTTCGTCCATGATGCAGCTGGATTGGAAAAAATCACAAAATATAAGAGTTGTATCCCTGTGTCTTATCTTTCCAAATCTTTTTGAATCACCTCTATTGCCTTTCGGATGAGAAAGTTATGGTCATTTTGGTAAAAGGTGTCAAAATTGTCCATAATTGCAATTTAGCTCCATTTTGCAAATAGTGTCTCCAACTGCAACCTAAATCAAAATAGAAATATAATGAGTACCTTTAGTCATAAAATGAGCATAAATGGTGAATATTAAGTGATAAAAATATAATATTTTATGTTCTCATCACCCATGCTTCTTGTGCCTCTGGTGAGGACTAAGTGCTGCTGTGCTTCTTGGACGACGAGTAGACCATGCTTTTAGAGACGACGGAACCTCTGTGCTTTCGGGTGACGAGTGGACTTGGCTTCGAATGACGACGAGACTTCTGTGCATATAAAGCAACTTATGAAGCTGTATTTCGGGCTATCGGAGACACTATGCTATAGGCGACAAGTAGGCTTGTGCTTCATGTTGGCGAGGTTACTGTGCTTTTGGAGCGACAAGTTGACTTGTATTGGTTACGATGGGAGTTCCTAAGTCTCTTATAGAGAAGTGACTTAAGCTTCTAATCCAGAGCAGATGACTGCACCGTGGGAATGGGAATGGTGTGAGCATGTCACTATCCTGTGCCTCATGCGGACGCAGGTAAGTAGCTACGCCTCTGAACAGAGAAGACGTTGGCTGCGAAGGGAAGGATATGGCACCCTTGTGCGTCTGAGATTGGCGCAGGCAGATAACTGCGCCTCTGGAGTGTAGACACTGGCTTCTGGAATAAAAAAAGGGAGGTAGAGCTACCACCATTTTGTTTCTGAGGTTAGCACAGGGAGGTGGCTGCGCATCTGGCTTGAAGGCTCTGGCTTCTTCAAAGTGCTGGGTTGCTGATATGCTTCTGAGAGGCCGTGCCCACAAGAATATCAGAACAAGCTTCGGTGGAGGCCAATCCTCCAGCATGTGTATCGAGAAGAAGGAAGGCTGCGCTTCGATGAAGATTACATCCCTTATAGATCCCTTTAGGCTTCTGTCGAATCTATACTAGATCCTTTATAGCAGAACAAAATTAGTCCCTTATGTATGGTCCTGATGTGTCTATACTAGACTTTGGTAGAGATAACAATAAAAGGACTCCTCTCCATATCTTATGTTTTGTCTTTTTAGTATTGAGCCTGAGTCTTTTGCATCTTCTGCACTTTGGCGAAGGGATGTCTTCAGCTGTAATTTTTCATGCTTCTACAAGACCCCCTTCAAAGTTTCCCGAACTTGAGTCAAACTTAGGATACTTTGAACAGAAGCATGAACACGTGTTAGGACTGTACGAGCTGGGTGATGGTTGGTGTCATGCCTAGCTCTTAGCATTAATTGTCCTAAGTCATCATTTCAGAGCATGGGCTTCTGATGGCTTCTTAATATTGGAGCCTCTTGCGTCTTTGCAGGGATCACGAATCACTTTAGCAGAGGAGATTCAGAGTCACGTTCCTTTGGTCACTCGCAGTACTGCCATCTGTCATGGAGTGGAGCTTTAGCTTAACTTGTAAGCTTCCTTCTGACCGAAGTCTAGCTCGTGCTTGGACCATATGAATAGCCTACATAAAGGACTGTACACCTTCAAGAGATGACTCAGCTGATTCAATAATGGCCTTGCTTGACCGATGTTCAACTCCTGACGACCCTGGAATTTGCTTGAGGCGGCCGTTGGTGGCAAATCTTTTTATCCATAGAAGCTGTAGTAGAACTACCATTGGATCTCGAGATGTCCCATGTCCTGGATCGTGGGCGTCAATGGTGTCTTGGACCTCTGCTAGCAAGGCCTGCTACTGTGGTTGCTCTCGTCGGCCAGCTGGGGAGATAGGGGAGTTCGGTGCTGGTCTTCATCCCCTGCTCGGGCCAGTAGCAGCTTCGGGTGTTGGCTTCTTTTTGACCAGCAAGTGATTGGCTCTGTCACCTCCTCGCCCACTCTATTGAAAGCTTGTACCATAATTTTAGCTCTCTTTTTTGCTTCTGTGTATGTAAGTACGAAGAGTCTGTAATAGGTCTTTGTAGCCACATGTTTTTATATGTAGAAGCTTTCTGTTCCCTTTGCTTTTTTCTCCAGATTAAAATGGGAATTTTTATAATGGATTTGTCTAAGCAGAGGTAATATGGACGTGGTAGGCTTGATCTTTGCCGGGGTATAGAACAATAATCCATAGGTAATATGGACGTGAACTATTTTCTAGACCGCCGGGATAATCATACACTACTAAAATCTGCTAGAATAGCGACGTATATTAGCGATGGATTTTCCTTTTTTAGCGACGGACACTGACGTCGCTAAAAGGGGTTATTTTAGTAGTGATAGAACTGATCATGCGAGAAGAACGACTACTCAGAGGTAATGTGGACATGGTATTCGCGTCTTCTAGGCGTAAAGAAGCAATCTAGAGGTAATGTGGATGTGAAGTGCTTCATCTACTTGAGAGAATATACTTGAGAGAATATATAGGAGTGGGAGCGAGAGATCCCCTTACCAGAACTCATGGGCACCCTTTTAAGGGGATATGGGTGCCTATGCTGGTTCTGTCTTCAGACGTAATACTTCTTTAAGAACTTGCTGTTGATGGGCATCCTTAGCAAGTCCACACTAGGCTTAGCTAGCCGATAAGTACCGTTGCAGTACACTGTTTCTATGACGAACGGTCCTTCCTAGGGGTACAACTCAGGCAGGTTGGATCGGGCTTGAGGTCAACCCGAGCCCAACCCGACGAAGCATAAGCCTATCCCTAGCCTAAGCCCGGCCCGACCTCGGGTTCAACATATGAAGCCTAAGACCAAACCCGGAGGATCGGGTTTGGCTCTGGTTGAACTCGGGTTGGGTCGGGTCCATCGCATTAATCGGGCTCTAATATACTAATTAAAATAATTTTATAGAAAAGTAATATTAAACACATAATCAAATAGCAATCAAGTCTTGATCATTTCAAAGTACAAACTAAAATAAATTTTAGGATAAATAGTTGATAAGTTTGGTTGAAGAAATTTAGGATTTACACTTTTTTATTCAAGAAGTATGGCAATATATATATATATATATATATATATATATATATATATATATATATATATATATATATATATATATAAGTTGGGTTTCGGGTTCTTCGGGTAGCCCGACACATGAACCCGAGTCCAACCCGATTTATGATCGGGTTCAAATATTTGGACCCAAACCTGAGCCCGAACCCGAGTATGTTCAACCCTAACCCAACCCATTATCGTGTGTATCCGATCGGGCTTGGGTTTAGCCCGCCCGAGTTGTACCCCTAGTCCTTCCCACTTGGCCTCGAACGTCCTACCCGTCTTGTCGGTCATCACCATTGGTCTCCATAATGCCAAGACGAGGTCGCCCACCTGGTAGGATCTTTCGCGGACCTTTTTGTTAAAGGCCCCAGAGGTACGAGCTTGGAAAAGCTTAATCCTTTCCTACGCGAGCAAGCATTTTTCATCCAACGCTTCTGACTCTTATAACCGCCTGTGCTGATTGTCTTCGACGGTTAACTGATTAGTGATGGTGTTAGCAGACAACATCTGTCACGACCCGTACCCGCTTTTCGGACGCGAGGTCGTAAGCAAGCCAGCTACGTATCGAGCGGACTCCAGCCCGACTCGAGTACGTATAAGCTGTCCAGAGTAGGGGTATCATGTCTAATCTAAACTATATCTCAATCCACAGGAATCATATGAAACAAGAATGAACAATTATGGGTCGTGGTCTGCAGTCCACTAGCATACATGTCCGATTAGACTACAAGAATAATATGAGTCTATAAAGCTAAGATGATAAGCAGGATATGTCATAAAAACACGATGATGATAGTAAATCAATAACACTAACAAAATACCTGAATCATGCAGATGAAGTCAACTACCACATGCTCAGCTAACTAACTCCGTGCAATCATCTAGCTGAAGAGATCATCAGGTCCTCAGAGGACTAGCAAGATACATAAAACATGCCTACTAATATGACAGTAAATAACATGTGTGGAGGATAAGAACACTGCAAGAAGAACATCTAAGGACGACAAGCCGTGAGGAAATGTAATACTAGACTTGGCTACCAACCAATCGATTAACCTCTATAGTTTGTAGTACAATGCAAGATACTGCCAATCTATAGTAGATTTTGACTGTAATATAATACAAGATACTCCCAGTCAAGATTAGCCAATTCTAGTATCGATCTCCTCTCCTAAAGGATACAAAGTCAAGTAGACTCCTATAAATCGTAGTACAATGCAAGATACTCCCAATTTATAGTGTCGCAAGTCAAGTCAATCAATAAATCAATATATGCTATAGGTCGTTGTACAATATAAGATACTCCTAATCTATGGCATGTCTCAAGTCAAGTCAATCAAGTGATATCAAGGTAGAAGAATCGGCTATAGGTCGTAGTACAATATAAGATACTCTTAATCTATAGTATGTCTCAACTGTAGTACAATGCAAGATACTCCCAGTCAAGAATGGTCAAGTCAAGGATAGATATAGAAACTGACAACTCAATCACGAGACAAGATAACACGAAAAGACCAAAAATCAAAAATGTCGAATATTCTATACGTGCACGTAATCTAGAACAAATAAAGCAATCAAGGACAAATCAATCACAATATGGAGTCATGTGACAATATGAAAGGAAAACAATAGAAAGAAACAATATAAATACTGTATATGTTCGGCAAGGTATACTTGCCTGGGAGTTGCACGGAGAACCAAAAATGTATCGCCAATCAACAAGTCAGAAAGTCCAAGTCATCACAACTGTATCCGAAAGCTGAAATAAACATTACCAATATTCTCAGAATAGTCAAATTAGCTAGGATTGCCTGTCCTTAAATCCAATTCTGGACACAGTGGCAAAATGGTAATTTTGGGCAAAAACGGCATCCGTCGTTGGATCTGCTTTGCACCGAAAAGCGTGCCAGAGTCAATGGTCTCTAAAGTCATCAAACTATATGTCTACGGATTCGTTTTTCTGATACGAACCCAACCATACATCCAAAGTTGGATTCCGGCAGGCCGTGCACAAAATCGCCCGTTGAATCGGATCGTGGGGCCCGCGAAACGGCGATCCAATCAACTGTCTCAGAATCGGACCAAACTTGGCATGCAGGACCAGAAAAAGGATACGGTCCTGTTGGTGCAAGTTTCGTCTCGATCTGACGAGCGTGCACAAAGTAATTGGAGTTTGTGCAAAGTGGTCGATACGGTGAATTTCGACGGATACGGCTCGAATTCGTCGCGCACACGCAACCAATTTGAAATCCGTCAAAGCCCACACGACCATGAAGCCGTTACGCACCCTTCGATGCATTCGGTTCGTGACCGCGTCACCCAGATTGGCGGGACGCATGTTGTATCGAAGTGTTTTTTCTAGTTTTGAAAACAGTTTTTCGGTAAACTTCGAGATTCTATTTCTCGATACATAGTCGATGATTTCTAAATCCACAAAAAGGGTCGTGAAGTCCTATATGTTGTCAATAAACTCCTTTAAATAGATTTTCAAAATTGTTCACGGTTTGGAAGAAAACTGACCGTAAAGTAGGGTAATCGGTCTACGAAACTGTTCTATTTTCGAACAGTTATTGGATCGACTTTTCGTCGAGTTCTTGGTCGATCGAAGGGTTTACGACGAATCCCCTTTGAAGGGTTTCGAAGATGGTTATATTGTCGACGTGTACGAAGAAACAGTACAGAAAAATATGCTACGACGAGAGAGAAAACTCACTGTGAAGTCAAGGGTTTGGGGACGCTGCTGTCGGTGGTTCCATGTTTCCTGCGCGCGGCTGTGCTTTCGGCGTCCTCCGGCGACCCGCGCGACCGCGCACAGCGGTGGCCCCAGCGGCGGGAGGCACGCCATCGCCGTCCAGGTCGGGGGGTCGCTAGGTACAGGGGGCGGCGCGCGTATTCGCTAGGGTTCTCTCCCTCTCTACGTTATATACCAGCGTATATATACTCTCGACAAAACAGTAAACTGAACGGGGTCGGGCCTGGATCCCTAGCTGGGGTCGGGGTTAGTCTGCAGCCCGAGAGGGTTGGGCTCGGCCTGTGGGGCTGAGTTAGCCTGGGCTATTGGTTTTCTCTTTATTTGATTTATATATATTATCTATATATATATATGTCACGACCCGCTCCCAATTTTGGGATACGAGTATGTGGCGCAGCATCGACGGTAGTACGCTGTCTTTGATAACACTGGTCCACAACAAGCACAACACGCATATATATCATCCACAACTAAGCCAACAAAAATCACTAAAATATCCAATAGTCTCAATATTATAAATATGAAAAATCTACTACAACTCAGAAAGTCTCTGGAACAAACCCGGATAACAGAAAATAAAATAGACAACTAACTCCATAACTATAACTATTAACTAATGCGAATCCATAAGGAAGAAAATATGCTAATTCGCATCAGTGTTGGAACCGGTTACGTCAGTGACGTCAGGGTCGCCAACATACTCACCGTAGACCTCGGGGCAAATCTCTTCGTCTAAAGCTGAAAAATAGTTATCCAGTCAGGATAGGAGCAAGATCACCATAACACTACATTACACAATATAGTATACAAGCATGAAGGAAAGATAAAAAGGAATTTAACTGAAGATAAGTATAGGCATGGCATTGTATGATAAGAAAGTACCTTTGAGACGTGATAACAATATGAAGGTAGACTTTGATATACCACTAAGACATGATGACAATAAGAATGTAGACTTGACGAAAGAAGAACAATAGACAACAGGACAACAATAATTAAGTCATGTGTACTGTGTGTTTTAGAATACCAACTTTCAACATGTAGACGGCTTGGGATATCCGTCAGTCATACGTGTGGTGCATGACTGATATTATGCAATCAATGTATAGGGGGTCTGTATTCAATTCGTTGACCACATGCTTACTTGTTGTATTCCCCCGCCCGACTCACTCACAATACATGTCCATTACGATAAACATTAGCAATACGATAAACTGTAAACAATAGGAAACAATGAGTAAGACATGAACATGTATGTATATCCAACCGATTCTAACTCTCGTGCACAACAGTAATTATGAACAACGACAATCATGAACCATAATGGAGTAATAGTGAAAAGACGACACGAGGATACATGCAGTATAAAATAAAGGAACATAGGTCATAGTGATACTTGTCTTGAGTTGGTTGCAGTTGACGCGCAGTATGATTGTGTTAGCACAAATAGTCGTAGACGCCAAAAATACGCAAGATGATCTCAATTGATGAGACGGACCTCTAAAATAAAAATAAAAAATAAAATATTTTTGAAAATTTGTTGAGAAAAATATATGATGTGTACTTTTTCATCAGCGTTCCGAAACTTCAAACGGATCGTGATTCCGATTCATGGTTCTCCCGGAATCTCGAAAACATCGAAACGTGTCAAATTTCGGACAACTGACACTCCACGAATTTTCCAGAAAATTAGGTTAAAATTATTTGAAAATAAATTTTATATTCAGAAAATATACCTCGAGAGGTTTCAACAAAAAAAATTGGAGGTCAAACGGAGTCCGGAGTTGGAAGTTATGGCCCTTCGAAGTTGGTAAAACATTTAAAAAGGAAGGCTGAATTTATGACGAATTTGGGGTAATTATGACGAAAAAAGAGAGAAATTTTGGAAAAGAAGGTATGAGAGATGAATTTATTTTATATGTTCAATATATATAGATAATGGAAAGCAGTTAGTGAATTAGGATATGATTAGAACTCAATCAATAAAGATATGATTAGGATTACCAACTAATTTGGATAGGAATATGATTAGTTCAAATAAGAAATAATCTATCTAATACTAGATATGATTCAAGTAGGATTAGAATTTCTAATGGACAAGTCTCTCCATAAATTTAAATCAAATCAATTATTTAAATCCAAATCATATGAATTCAAATCCAAATCTAAATCTAAATCAAATTCAACATAATAACTTTAAGATAAATTTAATGTTTATCAAAGCAATTTAAATCATATAATAGATAAATCGTTAAATCAAATAATATTTCAAATCTAGATTAGATAATTCTTAATGCCACAATTAGTCACCATACGTATTTTAAATAATGTTTGATGTTATCAAATAAGGTAAAATATATTTTATAAATCTAAATCTTATTCAAAATAAGTTACTAAATCTTTTTATTACTCCAAAAATAATCATGATTTTTAAACTATTTTCGAAAACCGATTTTTTTTTTTGAAAATCCAAACATAATAATAAATAACTTTATAATTTCAATTATAAAATTTTAAGAACAAATATTTATTAAAACTAAATAGTACTTTCAAACCGTCAATTACAAACTACATTTTGAAATGCAGAAAAATAGTAAATATCTTTTACAAAGTATCAAAAATAAATTACTTTCAAACACAATAAAATAAAATAAAATAAATTTGAGAAACAGGGGTTACAAATCTACCCACCTTAGAAAAATTTCGTCCTCGAAATTTAAGGATGACAGAAAAAAATAGGCTTGGTTGGTCAGGTGAAAAGATAGAATTTTTTTTTAAAAGGAATAATGATCAATGAGATAAAAAAATAATATTTTTTTTTCTCAATAAGAAGATTGATCAAGAAGGATGGAAGAATTTAGTCAATGGATATAGTTCGGAGGAGTATTACCTACATAACATCTAAGTTATCAGAAATCAATCTTATAAATTCATATCCTCAAGAATATTTAAAAAAATTCCTCCAATTCAATCATACTTTTTTAAATCACTAACTCAATTTAATATTGTGATATAGCAATCATGAATATCATCTTGTCAAATTCACAACCCTTAATCTAACTTGATAAATATTTTCAAAATCTAACTTCACAAAACTTTAAATTCCTCAATTTTAATTTTAATTCAAAATTCAACATTTTCATAATCTCCTCAAAATTTAAATTCCATAATTTTCAAATCATACCTCAATTTTGTTGATCAAATCAAAATTATTTCCCTTAAAAATTAAATATTCAACCTTATCAATAATTCATCGATCATATAGAAATTTAAACCTCAGAATATCAAAAGCTAAAAATTTCATCTTCAACAGTAACCAAAATATTCAATTTATCAATCGAGAATTCTATTCATCGTTGATTAGAGTCATTTATCAAATCACAATTTCAACTTCATCAAATAGGGCATCTCAAAATTCAACGAATATCACCACCTTAATCATGTAGCCCATGTAACAACCTTAACTACCCATACAATCAATTCAAAATAATTCTATGGGTTATCCACTGTGTACCTAGTCCTAGGCCTAGTCATTTTTTAAAAATCAAATCAACCTAATTGTGAATGAGCATCCTAATCGCAGGCTTGCAGTAGTACGACTAATATAGGTACTACCAAAAGTTCGTATAATTTTGCGAAAATGGACCTGCATGGGCCACCATAAAAACTTGTCACGACCCGCTCCCAATTTTGGGATACGAGTACGTGGCCAAGTCCAGCCTACGCCGCAGCATCGGCGGTAGTACGCTGTCTATGACAACAATGGTCCACAACAAGCACAACACGCATATATATCATCCACAACTAAGCCAGCAAAAATTACTAAAATATCCAATAGTCTCAATATTATAAATATGAAAAATCCACTACAACTCAGAAAGTCTCGAGAACAAACCCGGATAACAGAAAATAAAATAGACAACTAACTCCATAACTATAACTATTAACTAATGCGAATCCATAAGGAAGAAAATATGCTAATTCGTATCAGTACTGGAACCGGGTACGCCAGTGACGTCAGGGTCGCCAACATACTCACCGTAGACCTCGGGGAAATCTCTTCGTCTAAAGCTGAAAAATAGTTATCCAGTCAGGATTAGAGCAAGATCACCATAACACTACATTACACAATATAGTATACAAGCATGAAAGAAAGATAAAAAGGAATTTAACTGAAGATAAGTATAGGCAAGACATTGTATGATAAGAAAGTACCTTTGAGACGTGATAACAATATGAAGGTAGACTTTGATATACCACTAAGACATGATGACAATAAGAAGGTAGACTTGACGAAAGAAGAACAATAGACGACAGGGCAACAATAATTAAGTCACGTGTACTGTGTGTTTTAGAATACCAACTTTCAGCATGTAGACGGCTTGGGATATCCGTCAGTCATACGTGTGGTGCATGACTGATATTATGCAATCAATGTATAGGGGGTCTGTATTCAATTCGTTGACCACATGCTTACTTGTTGTATTCCCCCGCCCGACTCACTCATAATACATGTCCACTACGATAAACATTAGCAATACGATAAACTGTAAACAATAGAAAACAATGAGTAAGACATGAACATGTATGTATATCCAACCGATTCTAACTCTCATGCACAACAGTAATTATGAACAACGACAATCATGAACCATAATGGAGTAATAGTGAAAAGATGACACGATGATACATGAAGTATAAAATAAAGGAACATAGGTCATAGTGATACTTGCCTTGAGTTAGTTGCAGTTGACGCGCAGTATGATTGTGTTAGCACAAATAGTCGTAGATGCCAAAAATATGCAAGATGATCTCAATTGATGAGACGGACCTCTAAAATAAAAACAAGAAATAAAATATTTTGGAAAATTTGTTGAGAAAAATATATGATGTGTACTTTTTCATCAGCGTTCCGAAACTTCAAACGGATCGTGATTCTGATTCATGGTTCTTCCGGAATCTCGAAAACACCGAAACGTGTCAAATTTCGGACAACTGACACTCCACGAATTTTCCAGAAAATTAGGTTAAAATTATTTGAAAATAAATTTTATATTCAGAAAATATACCTCGCGACGGTTTCAACAAAAAATACTGGAGGTCAAACGGAGTCCGAAGTTGGAAGTTATGGCCCTTCGAAGTTGGTAAAACATTTGAAAAGGAAGGCTGAATTTATGACGAATTTGGGGTAATTATGACAAAAAAGAGAGAAATTTTGGAAAAGAAGGTATGAGAGATGAATTTATTTTATATGTTCAATATATATAGATAATGGAAAGCAGTTAGTGAATTATGATATGATTAGAACTCAATCAATAAAGATATGATTAGGATTACCAACTAATTTGGATACGAATATGATTAGTTCAAATAAGAAATAATCTATCTAATACTAGATATGATTCAAGTAGGATTAGAATTTCTAATGGACAAGTCTCTCCATAAATTTAAATCAAATCAATTATTTAAATCCAAATCATATGAATTCAATTCCAAATCTAAATCCAAATCAAATTCAACCTAATAACTTTAAGATAAATTTAATGTTTATCAAAGCAATTTAAATCATATAATAGATAAATCGTTAAATCAAATAATATTTCAAATGTAGATTAGATAATTCTTAATGCCACAATTAGTCA
This sequence comes from Iris pallida, assembly GCA_029216955.1. Classification (NCBI taxonomy): domain Eukaryota; kingdom Viridiplantae; phylum Streptophyta; class Magnoliopsida; order Asparagales; family Iridaceae; genus Iris; species Iris pallida. Next base: position 2,787,573 of record JANAVB010034420.1, read on the forward strand.
CCATACGTATTTTAAATAATGTTTGATGTTATCAAATAAGGTAAAATATATTTTATAAATCTAAATCTTATTCAAAATAAGTTACTAAATCTTTTTATTACTCCAAAAATAGTCATGATTTTCAAACTATTTTCGAAAACCGATATTGTTTTTTTTTGAAAATCCAAACATAATAATAAATAACTTTATAATTTCAATAATAAAATTTCAAGAACAAATATTTATTAAAACTAAATAGTACTTTCAAACCGTCAATTACAAACTACATTTTGAAATGCAAAAAAATAGTAAATATCTTTTACAAAGTATCAAAAATAAATTACTTTCAAACACAATAAAATAAAATAAAATAAATTTGAGAAACAGGGGTTACAATATATATTATTCCATATACACACACGTATATATATGTATATTTATTTATATGCATACACGTATACGCCTATTTATATATTTGTATATATTCACACGTATATAATGTATAATCATATATACATACACACATATATTATATATATATATATTTTTTTCTTTTATATATATATATACACACACACACATATATATATATCTATATTTTTATACACATGTATACCTATATTTATAACACATATATACATATATATAATATATATTTACATATACATACAAATACACACATACATATACATATATATTTTATATATATACACATACATTTATATATCCATTTATTTACTCTATTTTTTTTTTTACTCTATATTTATATATCCAGTTATTTACTCTATATATATATATATATATAATATATATATATATATATATATATATATATATATATATATATATATATATATATATATATATATATATATATATATATATATAAACAAAATATATATATATATATGTATATACACATATATATATATATATATATATATATATATTTATATTTATATATATATATATATATATATATATATATATATATATATATATATATATATATATATATATATATATAACAAATCTCCAAAACATCTAAATAATATTTTAATAAAAATACAAATCATATCATTTATTCTTAGAATAGGGCCTATAAATATGAATATATATACATAACATTTATTTAAAAAATAATATAACCAATACTAATAAAACAATATTATATACGAATATCCTCATAATAATGATAATAATAATAATAATAATAATAATAATAATAATAATAATAATAATAATAATAAAATTCCATAAATAAATAATGGTGTATATAAACCATTATGTTCAGTCTAAAACCTCAAAATATACGAGGACCTATTTTATACAAAAGTCACTGAATGCCACTAATAATAATATTTATAATATTTAAATACGAATACTTAGAGGTATTCATCATTTTATTAAAATGGAATACAACACAATCTTACAAAAATATGTCAACACGAATGTCATTGGAGGTCTCGCATGACTACATGGCCCTGGGTTCTGTCCGGGTCCAGTCTAGGCTATTTTGGTACAACCGGGTCTTCTACAAATCAATAAATTAATTAATAAATAATTAAACCATTTATAGGGGTTAAGTCGCAACTTGGCCTGGTTTTCCTAGTTAGGACACACTTATGGCTGGGTCTTCCTTGGCATGACAAATACACTAGTCAAGGCACGCCACTGCACTTTCCGTGCCATGATTCCTAGTCGTCTGGTACTTCAAAACTCAACCATGGCTAACGTCGTCTACCGTAATAATTATGTAATTAATTATTTATAAAAAAATTTCTAAAATCATTATTATCAAAAAAAAATATTTCGAGAAAATTCTCCGGGAAGGGAAGCTACAACATCTTCTTAAAGACTTAACCCATGCTAGTATCGAAGTCCCAAGTTGAGGAGTCGGAAGAGTGTGAGTGCCTCATGACTTCTTCTTCTGAATCTTCTGAGGTGGTCGTAAGTATAACATACCCAGCCCTCGACGAGTACGTTGGTAGTAGTTTTTAGCTTTTTCCTTTGGAGCGCGAATCCGTAAGGAAAGACGTCGGCCATTGCCATAATTGAGTCCCTTGTTGCTATTCAGGTCCTAGCCCATCTTCTGAATAAGGTTTTTAGCATGCGCCGTGTAGCGGTAGAACTACATTTTGTCACTGTCGAGGTCTGGGTCTTCAGGAGTTATTCGCTGCGGATGCTCCAATTGACCGAATTATATGGGTTCCTCTTCTTTTTTCCTGGCTGGAACTACGAAGTAGGCGCCTCGGACAGGGACAACCTGGCTTACATAATTGGCAGTTGTCACTTGCGTCTGTAGTTTACATAGAGAATTGTCCAAGAAATACTTGGTGTTCCATCACGCACCAGAGAAGTTCGATGACAACTTTCTGTTGATGAAGTGGGATGTCTTGTCCCGAGGGATTACGTCATCGAAAGAGTTGACCTCTGTATCGGCGTAGACATAATCTTCTAGCTCTTCATCGGTGAGGGCTAGAGCTGTCGCCGGAGGAGAAGGAGGGCGCCTCCCTTTATGCTTGACCATCAAGGGAATAGTGGTCGGATGCTCCTGCGCCTTCACGGTCGGCCTTGGGGACCTTCGGGGTAAACTCATTCGTATAGGCTCCTGACCATCTTACATCGTCACTAGAGGCAAAGGTGGAGCTTTGCACCGAAGCATAACAACAAGAGGTACTAACACCTTGGGAGGCCTCCCCTTCAGTCGAACCTTTAAAGGTTCTTCAACCACTGCTGCACTTTCTGAAGTTGTCTCTGCCTCGTCGTCAGCATCATTGCTGTCGTCATCCCAGGGGACTCACTTATATAGATCAGCATCCGTATAGTAGGCTTCAAGTCCTCGGAACGGGTCGATATCAGCGAAATCCGTTTTGATAGTCCCGTGGCTGGCCATATATTTTACACACTGATGTAGGGTGGAAGCGACAATCATGTACTCATGGATCCACGGTCGCCCCAACAATATATTGTAATTTATGTCTGCATCAATGACATAGCAAGTCACTTCAGTATGAAGGTCGCTGATCTGACATTTCAGACGAATTTGCCCCAAGGGCTCTCTCTTTTCCGTGTTGATGCCACTGATTGTTGTGTTCGAGGCTGTCAACCGATGCATCGGAAGTCCTAAAGTTTGAAGCAGGGATAATACTCAAAGAGGAACCTGGGTCGATGTGGATGCGATCAACCATAATGGCACCGACATGCCATGTATAGTATAGGGGTTGGTTGTGCCGGTTATGCTTTAGCAACATGTCTTGCTGGTGTAGAAGCATAAAAATTTCAGCAGACTGGACATATGCACCCAAGTCACCAATGAAGCCTTATGCGCCTAAGCCACCAATGAAGACATTTGCGCCCAAGCTTCGAGTAAGGTCATATATGCCCAAGCTTCCAGTGAGGTCATATGCACCCAAGTCACCAGTGAAGCCTTATCCCCATGCGCCCATTCTAGGCTACTCCAGAAGGGGGCACATAGCCCTGTTTCAGGCTATACGCCCAAGCCAGAAAAGCCTCGGACTTGGTCAAACCCATAATCAAAACGTGCACCGAAACATACGGCCACGTCAGTCTCTACGAGCAGTCGTGCACCGAAGCATGCGGCCACGTCAGCACCATGATCAACCCACGATCACGCAGCCTGCATGCGCCTACACCCTATGTGCCGAATGCAGGACCATGCACCTACATGAAAACCAGTGTGTTTCCTCATGTGGGCGCATAACATTATTCCAGCTCAAGAACGATTATAAAAAGGGGTCTTATCCCTCTTCAAAACACAGAACGGAGAGCATTTTCAAGAGCCAAATTGCTGCACATCTTGCCAGTGAGCCGAGAGTTAGCAATTTTCTTAGGTTTTCTTCCACTTTTGTAATCGGAGTGTCAACGGAGTAAAGGAGCAACTGCCGCTCGATCTCCATCGTCCCATTTCCCAGAATTCTTTTTGTCCTAGGGGATCCTCAGCACAGGATCTTTCAGGCGTACTCGATTTGTGGTGCCTTGTACTAATAAAGAAAAGACAGCGTTTCTTTTTCTTTTTGTGTGTGTCCACAAAAATGGTGACTCTGCTGGGGACTACTTTTTTCTCTAACGAGAAGGTGGTGATGCAATCCGATACCGACAAAATGGGGAGCACTCAGAAGATGCTGACCGTGAAGTTCGATCAGCAGGTGTTCGAAGAGATGCTCTCGAGGGACGGCTCTACTTCCTCAAAATCAGCGAAGCCAAACAAGTCTCGTAAGACTTGGCTTCCGAAGGCTCACTGTGCATATCCTGCCAGTGTCATAGCATATATGCAACTGAAGGACTCTGTCACATGGGCGTATGGCTCTGCCACAGAAGCTCCACAAATGAAGATAGCTCACACCGTTCTGGGCTCTACTAGCCCAGTGACTTCTCTCTTGTGCAACCAACAACAGAGTGTTCAACGCTCGAGATTTGACAAAGAAAAATACTACGATGCCGAGAATCGGAGTGTGCGACACTCCGGACAAACTCAGCGAGGCTCACAAATGAAGGAGGCAAAGCTGGAAGAAAACAGCGCTGCTCCACCAAGCATAAACCCAAAGCTATGCACCCAAGAGGATGTGTGGGCGCATAACTCTGGCCAGAAGGCTGCTAACTTCGACAGACTGTGCATACAGGATCATGCACCGAAGGCTATGCGCCCAGGCTCAACTGACCCATACTATGTGCCCACATCGAGGAAGCTTAGACATGCTACCAAGAAGCATACGCCCAAAGGCAGACTCCAGGGCCCATGCGACCACAGCAAAAAAATAGGCTCCAATGCGTATAGCACAGGACTGTCTTCAAGATCATCATAGAACTTAGGTATGGGGGTTGCCCCTGCACATGAACTAAGTCTGGATGCGCCAACTCTCCTTACAAACCTACATGCAAAGCTCGACGATGCATGTGACATGGGTTTTAAGGTAAAATTCCCTTCCGGTGACTTACGCGACATGATAAATCATAAGCGTAAAGCGAGGGAGGACACAGCAATCCATGGTATACATCCGTGCACCAGTATTGTCACCAACTATTGCTGCTCCAAAGCAACGAGAGTGCCTCAAAGACAGTCCGTGTTTCGACGGCTGCTTTTCTTTGACGATGAAAAGCCGCTGTGTGTTTCATCCAACATGGCTTCATGGGGTCCCCCTTATGGAAGCCCCAATCAAAGGCGGTGGACCACGAACCCAACTTTCTCTCTCAGTTCTGTGAACAAGAAAAAAAAGTATGCCAACAGATAGCCGGCAGGCTGTTACATCTGAAGGAGTCTATATGGATACTCGGTCGAAGGCGAGATTCCATATAGATGACGAAGACTCCCAAGCTGGTGGTAGTATTCCCTCAGAGTCTGAAGCAGATGACCTTCATACTGGGGGTAGCCTTCCAGACGATGATGACCTCTCCGAGTCTGACGACGACTATCTACCTCCTCTACCTGAAGATGAGGGACTTATCAACTCAGAGATAGACAATATCTTGTACTATTTTCTCTGTTCATCCTCGTATGTTATCTACATACATGGCAGACGGAGAAAGACCTGAAGAAGCCAGTATTCAGACCAACAAACAGCTAGAGGGTCTTAAAACAGCATTTGCCAAGATCACTGATATGCTTACCAGTATCATGGCGGTCCAAGCTGCTGGGGCTGTTCCTCCACTTCAAAAAAACGTCTCGGCTCATGTTAGTCCGGCTTATAGCAACAACCCTCCTTCACTATAGAAGGAGTATTATTCCGTTGCATCTCCATCAAATGTTGCTAATGCTAGGGGTGGTCCTTCACCAACAACGCCTGATAACCGTACAACAGTCGTTTCCTAACACCTGCTTAATCAACAGGATGCAATTGATTCTCTGGTTTCCCGTCTCGACACCATCTCACACAAAGACGAGCTTCAGAAGATGGGAATATCTCAATCTTATCCTCCTGAATGGGAGAATGCTACTTGCCCTCCTAACTACAAGCTGCTAATGCTAAATTCAATTGATGGGATGACTTCTCCTCATCAACACATGACATACTTCAACACGCAGACTCTACACTTACCCAGGGACGATCCATTCTTGTCAAAGCTGTTTATTAGCACGTTACAGGGGGTAGCTTTCGAATGGTTCTGCAGTCTGCCTGACGGTTGTATCAATTCTTTTAAAGACTTGGATAGGTTGTTCCTCAACAGGTTTTACGAGAGTGGCATGCATGTTAGTATGTCCACCCTCATCGAGACCAAGCAAAGGAGGATTGAGTCTGTCATTGCTTTCATCGAACGCTTTAGGCGGCTAGCGTTGAAGATGCCCTTCGGCATACCAGACTCAAAACTTATGGATACTTGTCGACATAACTTCCTTCCTACAGTGAAGTTCTGTCTGGGTATACAAAAGTACGATACATGACCCACTTTTATTGGGGCCGCTGATGCTGCTGAAAATGGCATTCCTAATCTGGAATTACTGGGGTTGAAAACACCCAAATCTGAAGACAAGGACAAGTATTCTCAAACTATCCATGTCTGTGGGGGTAAAGGGAAAGAAGTCTTAAATGTCGACACTTCCAAGGGAGCTTCCAATTCTCAGGGCGCCTCTGAAAAAACCTAAAAAGACTTTCTCCTTTGACGAAGACGATGTCATTACCATTTTTTACACATTGATGAAGGCTAATAAACTGACATTGCCTCCAACATGACATCCTGCAGAGGCGAACCAAGTCAACGATCCCAAGTACTATCTTTATCATCAGTACGTGCATCATTCTACCAAGGATTGCATCATCCTGAAGAAGAAGATACAACAGCTTATCGACAGCCAAGTGATCAACCTCGAAGTTGAAGACAAGGTCGTATCTTCTAACATGATCTCTCTTCAGTTTGGTGACTTTCCTCCCACAGAAGTCCCAAACGACGTGGTCCCGATCCCCAAGGCAATAATGGAAGTCGTCAACCTATCGCCAGCTCGCAACTCAACCTTGGTGCCACTCACGACTGAACGTGGTAAGATTATGTGGGTCCATCCGGACCTTGTGCAAGAAATAATACAAGAGGTGGTATCTCCCAAAGAAAAAAGGGCAAGAAATACAAGTCATGCCAAATGGTGTCTTCTCCCATCTACGAAGTTCTATCGGGCGAGATGCATTCGGGGAAGGCTTACCTACGGACTTACAACCCCGCATAAGAAGAAGCAGTACCTTCTCAAGCCCCTGCGGCCCCCACGAGTTCAGAAGTCGGTCAGTCTAAGCCTTCAACTACCGACAAATCCAAGCAGAAGGAGACACAATTTGACAAGTCTCTGAAGGTGCCAACTCCCGAAGGCATGGATCGGCCCTAAAACTTCGACATACTAGCACAGTTGGCCAATATACCTGTCAGGTTGTCTCTATTCGATCTATTAAGACTCTCCAAAGAAACGCATAAGGCCTTAAGTGAGGCATTACTACATGCCGACTCTTATCTCGTTGAAGTCAAAGCCTCAGCTGAAGACCTTGTCTCCTGTCCCCATTGCCAAAGTACTATAGAAGTAGTGTCCAACATCACCTTTTCACAGGAGGACATGCTACTCAAAAATAATCGTTATAATAGACCTCTGTACTATACAGGGTATATCGGGGCGATTAAGGTGGATCAGATGCACATCGATCCAGGTTCCTCCCTCAGCATCATTCTTAGAAGTTTGCTTCAAATTCTAGGAATCCCTCTGCACAAGCTATCTGCAACCAATACAACTATCATGTCTTTCAATGCTGGAATAAGCCACCCGCTGGGCAAGATCCGTCTCAAATGCCTGATCGGTGATCTCCGAACGAAGGTTTCTTGCTATGTGATCGATGACAATGTATCCTACAACATCTTATTGGGACGTCCATGGATACACAAGAACATGATCGTTCCTTCCACACTTTCACCAGTGCTTCAAGTACGTCAATAGCGATGGCGTCGTGAAGACGAAGTTTGTCGATGTCGATCCTTTTAAGGGCATCGAAGCCTACTATGGAGATTCTGTACTTTACCAATTCCAACCCTCCAAGGATGATGACAACGAAGCTGACGATAAAGCTGAAGCAAATTCATCCTCCAATGATGGTCCCCTGATTATTCGAGTCAAAGGACGTACTACTCCAAAAAGTACTCCGAAGCCTCTCACAATCTGGGTAAAAAAGAAGAACCCTGATAAGGTCAAACCATTGACCATCACTCTCCGCAAGACACCTCGGGTGGAACCAGCTGAAGTTCGTCCTCCTAATCATGAAGAATTATCCTATGTGGTGAACTTGGCGAAGACTGTGGCTAGTCTTCCAGATGATGATCCCCTCAACGAGTATATAAATACTCATAATAATGTACCTTCAGTGGATGATATTGTCCCTGAAGAAGAACTTGCGTATTTTCTTAGTAAAGGTTTATCTTTGAATTACTCCGATGTCTATCAATCTGTAAACCACTACATAGATACGATATACGCTCTAGAGCACAGCATAGGACCATACCTCTGCATGTCGGTCACGATGCCTTATTTGCAAGAAAAAGTTTACCCATAAGATATCCACTACTTCATCGTTCCAGCCAGAAAGAAGGGTGAAGAACGAATCAACTTCGGTCGAATAATTGGCGAAAGAAAGTTCGTTTCAGATACTACTTCTCCCAATCACAACACGGAAGCTGACTATGACTCTGGGAAAATATAATTTTTTCGATATAGTTGGCAGGCCAAGAATATCATCCAGAATATGGGATATGACATAAAAAGCGACCAGGGGCTAAACAATGGCCGGGGACGACGGTTGCCAATATGTCACTTTGCTCCTCCCGACAAACCTGAGAACTATTATCAACAAAATGGTGTTGGTTTGGGTTATGTCACTCCTCCAACAACTCCTAAAAGATCAGATGATGAAGCAGATCGTTGTTCTCATTCTTCTGATTCCTGCCTCTGGGACTCAGACTCCAGCATTGGCGACATGTTCAAAGCAAGTCTGTCCGTCAACAAGGTTTAAGTTGATCAGATTGCAGACGATGTCCAATCAATCGAGCTTGAACAATGGAATCAAAAGATGGATATTAGGTAGGAGCTGTATTTTCGAACAACATGAACCACCTACCGAAGACGAAGTCGTCCAAGTCAATTTAGGAGATGAATCATCTTTTAAACCAATCTTCATCAGCAAAAGTCTATCTAGTGATGAACAACAATCTCTTATACAATTTATAAGAGAATACATCGGCATCTTTGCATGGAGCTATGAAGACATGCTAGGCCTGGACCCTAAAGTCGCCATGCACCGCCTAAATATTTCGTCTAATGCTAAGCCAGTGAAGCAGTAGCAACGACGATTCCGACCAGATGTCATGGAGGCCATCAAGAATGAAGTCAAGAAGCTTATTGCCAGTGGATTCATTCGCGAAGAACAACACCCTGACTGGGTTTCTAACATTGTTCCAGTAATGAAAAAGAATAGTAAAGTTCGAGTCTGTATCGATTACCGTGATTTGAACTCTGCATGCCCGAAAGACGAGTTCCATCTACCGATTACCGACGTAATGATCGACATTACTTGCGACTTTGAGCGGATGGCCTTCATGGATGGGTTCTCAGGCTACAACCAGATTAAGATGTTCCCCGACGATGAGAAGCACACATCTTTTCGAACACCGTTGGGGGTATACTGCTATACGGTGATGCCCTTCGGATCAAAAAATGTAAGGGCAATATACCAGCGAGCCATGAACATAATTATTCGTGATCATTTGCACAAAATAGTGGAATGCTACATAGACGATATCGTAGTTAAAAGTCGTCTTAAGGGCAACCACCTCCAGGACTTAAGAACGGTGTTCGAACTAATGCGTGCACACCAACTAAAGATGAATCCAACCATATCATTTTTGGGATTCTCCAGCGGCAAGTTCCTTGGTTTCGTCATCACTTCAAAGGGTATACATCTTGACCCGGAGAAAGTAAAGGCTATCCTCGATATACATCCTCCAAGAAACCTCAAAGAGCTACGCGGACTACAAGGAAAGCTAGCCTACATCAGACGATTCATTTCAAACCTTTCAGGAAGGTGTCAACCATTTACTCAGCTCATAAAGAAAGACGTATCTTTTTTCTGGACTGAACAATGTCAATGCGCATTTGACGACAACAAGAAGTATCTCACAAGCCCCCCAGTTTTGGTGGCTCCAATAATGGGGAAGCGCTTCTTACTGTATGTTCGCACTATGGACCATTCCCTCGGCGCCCTATTAGCTCAGAAGAATGAAGGTGGCTATGAACAGGCAATCTACTACCTCAGCCGCACAATGGTGGGTGACGAGCACAGATACACACCTGTGGAAAAGGAATGCCTTGTACTGGTATTTGCTATCCAGAAGACATGCCACTATGTGTCTAGGTAGACTATCCACATCATATCTAAAGTCAATCCCCTCAGAATACTCATGACTAACCGGGTTCTCTCAATTCCCGTTTAGCTACATGGGTAATGCTGTTGACTCCATATGATATGTTGTTCGTTCCTCAGAAGGCAGTAAAAGGCCAAGCGTTAGCTGATTTCCTTGCAGCTCATCCGGTTCCAGAATCTTCCAAACTCTACGACAAAATCCCCGATGAAGTAGTGGAGTCTAATATCACAACTGAAGAAATTCCCATTTGGCGAATGTTCTTTGACGGTGCATCAAGAACTGGACCTAAAGGAAATATCGTGGCCGGACTAGGCCTTGTGCTTGTGTCACCCGACCATCTGGTTATACATAGTGCATATTTTTTTGTGGAACCCTGCACCAACAACATGGCCGAATATAATGCCGTATTGATCGACTTGCAACTGGCAAAACAACTGGGATTTGACTATCTATAAGATTATGACGATTCTATGCAAATAGTTAGTCTGGTCCGAGGGGATTATGAAGTTCGTCACGAAGATCTCATCCCCTATCACAAAGTGACAATCGATTTGGCGTCTACTTTTGCTGGATTCTTCATCAAGCACGTGCCTCGACTATAGAATATAGAAGCATATGCTTTACCCGGTCTTGCTGCTTCCTTGACCGTCCCTACCAATACTCAGCAGTCGATCACAGTGTCTGGTCGAGAACTATTCTGTGTGAAAGATGCCTTGCATATTCATCACAGCTACACAACATAAACAAACGTCGATGTTAAAGACTGGAGATTTCCTTTCATAGACTATGCCATCTATGGAATCCTTTCTGAGGACCCAAAGGAAGCAGTGTCTCTCCAAAGGCGATCCCTCAGATTTTAATACGACACAACTACCAAGATGTTGTACTAACGCTCTTACGACAGGCTACTGTTATGATGTTTATTAGACATAAAACCCAAACATGTACTCCAGGAGGCTCACGATGGAGTTTGTAGTACACATCAACCAGGCCCCAAATTGCAAGATCACCTCAGACGAATGTGTTATTATTGACCCACGATGATAGCAGATGCTGTTGAATACACAAAGAAATATAGGGCTTGTTAATTCCAGATTTCATTCATCAACCTTCGGAGTTTCTACACCCGACGGCAGCATCTTAGCCTTTTGAAGCCTGGGTATGGACGTCATAGTCCCAATCAGCCTGCCATCTTCCAGAGGACATCGGTTCATCCTAGCCATAACTGATTACTTCTTCAAATGGGCGGAAGCTATACCGCTCACCGAAGAGAAGGCGTCAAACGTGATCAGTTTCATCAAACATCACGTTATCTACAACTTCGGCCTACCTTGCCGGATTATCCATGATAATGGTCCATAATTCGTAAGCCATGCATTCTACCATTTCTGCGATAGGTATCGAATCCATAATGTAGTCTCTACTGCCTTCAATCCAGCGGCTAGGGCTAGTAGAAGCCTTCAATAAAACCATCATTAAACTTCTCAAGAAGTTCGTGTCTTCAAACAAGCACGATTGGAATGAGAAGCTTGACGAATGTCTATGGGCCTATCGTACAACGGTCCGGACTCCAACAGGCAGTACGCCATTCTCTCTGGTTTATGGGAGCAAAGCAGTTCTTCCCCTAGAAATCCAGATTCCTTCTCTTCGAGTAGCCTTAGCCAGTGAGTTAACTACCGAAGAAAGCTACCGTCTGCGACTACAGGAGCTCGAAGTGCTAGACAAAAAATGCTTGTTAGCTCAGCAGCGCATAGAGCTATACCAAGCACGCCTTTCCAGAGCCTTCAATAAAAAGGTGAAGGAAAGAATCTTCCAAGTTGGTGATCTAGTCTTAGCAGTGAGAAGACCAATGGTCATGACACACAAAACAAAAGGGAAATTTTAGTCTAAATGGGAAGGTCCTTTCATTATAGAATAAGTGTATTCTAACGGTGCGTACGGACTAACCAAGCCTGATGGTGACTTGCTCGTGATGCCTATCAACGGCAAGTTCCTAAAGAAATATTATGTGTAACCTTTTGTAAATAATATTCACTTATGTTTAGTCATGTAAATGTACAGTGCGATGTTTATGTGATTCGAAAAATTATCTAACTATTATCCGTATTTCAAGAGTCTTGAATACGCCTTGGATAATAGGTCCTCGAAAATATTTTTCCAGTGGAATCATTCCTATTTTTAACTCTGTCCAAACTCAGTTTGACGAAAACAAGTCACGTCCCTATTAGCTCTGAATTATTTTCCGATAATTATTTCCCCAGTGGAATGATTAAGAAATGTTTTGCCATGTCCATATAACCTTGGAGCAAAGCGTTTATCAAGGATAATCACGTCCATAACCTCTGAATTATCCACTCCTACCTAATATTATATATCTTTCCACGTCCATATTAGCTCTGGTCAGATATAGAATATCCTCTGCTATTACGTCCATATTTCCTCTATTAGCAGCTTCGTTCAACTTATTACCTATATTCAAAAACTTGAATATAAAACGGATAATAGGTCCACATCAAATTCTCCAGCGGAATACCCACCAGAAATATCCCTACTACGTCCATATTACCTCTAGTTTCAATATTTCACAAAACCACATTCATGAAATTTGACAGCCAAAAGATTCTTTATTCTTTATTTGAACGACTATCAAGATACGGGGAAAAAGGGGTACAAGAGCCTTTACGGCAAGAAGAAACAGTCACAAACAAAAAGATCTAAGGGAAATATAGTCGATTGATATTGTCTCTTAGAGCCATGATTTCGGCTTCAGACTTCGCGGTAGCTCGGCGGCGTGCCTCTTTTTGACGAGCGGCTTCATCCTGGAAGAGGATCAGACTCATGTGCTCTCCATCCAACTTCATCAGCTGTTCTTTTAAATAGGCGAAAGTGGTGGCGGTCATGGCAGCCTGAGCCAACTAGTCCTTCTGCTCAGATGTTGTTGACCTCAAGTTGGCTTCCAATTAAGCAATCTTGCTTTGGATCTACGCATTGTGAATATATTTTTCGGTAATCTGTGCAGCCAGTTTATTTTTCGAGGCAGCACGTGCCTCACTTGTAGCATTAAACTGACAATACAGATCAGCCAATTCGTTGATCTCTTGAATGAGGGCATCCTTCCTTGCTTGGAAAGTAGCCGTCTCCTCCGCGAGAGCCGTAATCAAAGCCTCAACCTCTGTACGGAATAGCGATGTCGAGCTCCGTTGTTTGGCATCCCGAAATCTGGCCACCTGACCCTCCAGATCATTCAGAACTTTCCTCAGAGTATTAGCCCGCTCCTCATAGCCGGCAATGCTCTCAAGGGCCGCCACTTGGCATTCAGCAATAGCCTTCACAGGGCCAAAGGTAGCATTCTGATTCAGGACTCCAAGAAGCTTTACTTTCAGCCCAGAGTAGAAAGCTTTGATGACTTCCTGGGCCACCTCGTCGTCTTCAGTGGAGGTCGTCGGGGAGGATGCTTGGAGAGTTTCTTCCGCTCCAGGAAAGGATACCTGACAAGAAGCCGAACCTGACAAGAAAATAATATAGACATCAGTAACAAAAAAAGAGGAAATAAAAAAGTTGTAATTTCGTACCTTCGGCATCCTCAGCGCCAGCCTGGGCTACGCCATCAGTCTTGGCTTCAGGGAAACTGAGAGCAGGCCCAGGCTGTTCAAGAAGAACAATATCAATGTCCCGAGCGGCATCAGGCCTGGTATCTTTCGTCAGGAGCAGATTCAGCAACAGCCCCCTCAGTAGGATGTTTAACCTCTCCTCCTACAGCCGATACCAGCTCACTAACAGCACCCTCCACACCAGCAAATTCAGAGGAGCCGGGAACAACTTTTGTTCCTTCCCAAATACTTGGGGCTATCTTCACGAATGGTTCCTTCTTCTTGTCTACAAGGGAATATACAGTTGTGATCAGCCTCACGAGGAGCACGCAAAATCGAAGTCGAAAAACCTCATCCGAAGAGAGGTACAAATATAACGTAGGAAGATGAGCCGATTGGACTTGATTCTCGTCTAACTCTTTCAGTATGGCCCCGATTTCAGACATCGCCCCCAAGGAGATATTAAAAGAAGGACTGGCTCTCTGGTCACCACCATAATTTTGGCATTCGCCCTGAACATCCTTTGATTCAGCCTCCTTGACTAAGGAAGGCTGATCATCGTCTGCCAGTCGAGGACAAGGAGGGGATGCTGTTGTCACGTCCACCTCCTCAGAAGAGGAGGCACCTGCCTCAACTTCAACTTCAGGGTCCTGTGCAAAGGACAAATGCAAAGGTGAGAAAGCTTCAAAAGGCTTAACCAGAACGGCTATGGAGTGTAGGAAGGGATCTATCTCCCTAACAGTAGCGGCCCGCGACGCCGTTCCAACTCTTCCAGTTTGCAGGGAAGACCTCCTCAAGGGAGGCGAGCCAGCACCTACTCCCTTGGCTCTCCTTAGGGCGACAGTTTTCTTCTTCCGCTTTAAAGTTGGCTCCTGGGCCAATTCAGTTCAAGCTTTCCTCTTCTGAGGAGGATTAAGAGGAGCAAAATCATCATCTTTCGTGTCCTCCTTTGGAGATACTGCTGGCTCCCTAAAGATAGCTTTCGGCCGCGGTACTACGGCTGGCTTCACGGTGGGAACAACACTCTCCTTCTTACGGCCCTTCGGCACCTTTTTCGCATGAAGGGGGCTAAACCGAGTCCCCAATATCAAGCTCTATTCACGATCATACCGGGGATGAAAAGTATTGATCTGAAGATTGCCCCCATGTACCCGGTATTGTAATACATCCAAGCATGTGCCCCGTCAATTAAGCTGGCTATCGACTCCAAATACGGGCTAGCATTTCCCAAAAGGAGCTGGCTGTAGCCAAACTGCCGCACAAAACGACTCGGCAGGTATGGCTCCAGATAGGCATGGTTCCGGTTTTGGAGCACCAGATGCGATGGTCTAATAGACTGAAGCCAGTGAAACACCCCAGCAGTCAAACTAGTGGCATGAACTCCCTCATCCACTAAGATATCTCCCGTAATACCCTTGCCAGATGGAGGGGATACTCTGAAGAACTCATAGTTCTGCAAGAAGCTTAAATCCTTTCTACAAGCGGGTACACCGATGATGGTCCAATCCGTATCACAAAATCTACGAAGAAAGGCGTCTCCCGCCAAAGAGTTTACCACCGGTCCATCATTCATCAGGGTAGGATAATACAGTAGCAGCCACCCCATCAAAAAATAATACAGAAGTTCAGTCCGGGTGAAGTTGGCCCTACTGCCAGGAGTCACCGCATTCCTAACAAAGTCCCGTAGACCCCGTCCAGTGGCACAGACCATCACGGGAAGCAAGGCAATACGATATCTGAACGCCAGCTTTACAGCCGAAAGTATTATGCTCGGCTCATCCTCTTAATAGTCCCTGACCAGGGACTATGTAGTTACGAAGCTAGATCATCAAGAAAGCTGCCAGTACAACTTTTTCCGACAATGGATATTCAGTTTGACAAAGGTAGTGGCCGATCGGGGACTCAGGATCATCACTGTCCTCACTATCCGCCGTATCATAATCTATCATCCGAACTTCTATATCGGACTTGGTCATAGGTTTTAAAATTAAAAAGGAGGCCAGATCCTCCCCTTCTCCTTGAACAAAGACGTAGCACATCTAAGCTCTTGTATGGGGATTGGCCCCTTCGGTCCTCCCTTTCTTATTAATACTATGAAAGATGAGGAGGTGGCAGAGTAACTCCTTGTATACATTAGTCATCTTGGAGTTTTCATTCTCCATATCTCGGAGCTTTTCATCATAAGGCATGTACTCTTCATACGACTCCGTGCCCCAGGGAAGCTTCGACACTTCCTGCTTCTCGTGGAGAGCCAATCCCATCTTCCCACTCGGAGTAAAGAAGGTACATGTGTAAAGGTTATATAACTTCGCAAAAGAGACAAACATTGGCCAGTTGACCCTCATGCCATATTGGGTGGCCCTAATAGCATAATAAAGGCCAGCAGTCTTCAGGGTGGCTTCATACGTGGAAAGCACCCAGCCAGTGAGGTTGCTCCAGAATGAAGTTGGATACCTCCAGCCTTCCATCTGCATCTTCCCTACGGGATACGACACGTCCCCCGACATTATCAAATTGTAAAGCGTATCAGCGACATAAGGATGGAGGTCAGTCGGAATGTCGTTCATTACGGCACCAGGTTGCAATCCCCTCGTAGAGTAAGATACAGAGCCCTTGACACACTTGAATGTGTCCTTCTTCCGATCGCCTGAGTCGAACTGTATTCTTCCAGAGATGACCCCGGGGAGCTCAGGAGTTAGCTCCCACTTCATTTGTCACCGCATGGCAAAGATAGTAAAAGCAGACAAAGAATACTGACACTCCATCGACGTAGCCATATCCTCTGATTGTTCGGACTGATCACCATTGGGTTTCTCAAGCGTATTGTCTAGCCATCTTCGAACCCCACACTGCCGCGAACAGGAAGTATGTCTTCTTGAAACGACGTGCCCCTCCAAGCAAGAACTTCTCATCGTTAATCATCTGCTTCAAGAAGGTCTTATCATGTTCAAGTATGGCGAGTGTTCGTTCCGTAGGCTGGTTTTGACTGATCGTGGCTTGAACCTTGCTGATCATGTTGGTTATGGGACTGGTGCTGAGGACTTGACAGCCAGAGCTAAAAGGGATTCCATCAAGCTCCGGGACAAATATGTTAACTGCAAGGATAGAAGAGAAAGTTAGACTTAGAATCCGCAGGAAAAACTAAGTGCTGGAGGAATCTTATGTGCCCAAAAGGCTATGCGCCCACAGGGCTATGTCCCCAATGGGTTATGCGCCCAAAACAGCATGTGGGCGCATAACGTACAGCAGTATGTGGGCACAAAATATACAGCAGCATGTGGGCACATAACATAACAACATGTGGGCGCATAACACACTACAGTATTGGCGCATGCTTCTGTGGGCGCATAAGAATCCTTATAGAAGCATGTTACCTTAAGCGCATGCGCCCAGGCAGAGAAAAAGTCTGAGTGTCACAAATTAACGCTCAAGACTTTGTTTTGAGTCGTAGCCTCACCCAAAATCGGGTCTTGGACTGGTGAGGACGCTATCGCACGAGGAAAGCCACTCGGTGTAGCCCCCTTGCCCTTCGCAGATCTCGGCGGCCTTGGGAGACATGGTTCGTAAAGAGAAGAGATGAAGAGTATTTTGAAAGTTTTAAGAGAAATGAGAATAATGAATTTTCTCTCTCTTTCAAAGCCTATTTATAGGCATGGGCCATACCCTATTCGCCCACTACTCTTATGCGCCTATGCGCCCACTGCGCACTATGCGCCCACTGCGCACTATGCGCCCACTGCGCACTATGCGCCCACTATGGCTTATCTGCCCACGTGAATACCCAGTCTCCTGTACACTATACGACTGCCAATTGCTAACATGGACAACGCATGAAGGATGGGCCTCTTCAAATTCCACCGCGATGAATCTGTTAGTTCAAATTTTCGAGGAAGATCTCAACAGCCATCTCTCTGACAGACTGGCCAAACTCTATGCACCCAAAGAGAGAGCCATGCTATGTGCCCACTGCATCACGACAAGACGGTCCGTGCTTCCTTCAAAGTATTTCGAACTCGTTCAAGTATCGAAAACTTTGAAGGAGGTCTTGTAGAAGCATAAAAATTTCAGCAGACTGGACATATGTGCCCAAGTCACCAATGAAGCCATATGCGTCCAAGCCACCAATGAAGACATATGTGTCCAAGCTTCCAGTAAGGTCATATGTGCCCAAGCTTCCAGTGAGGTCATATGCGCCCAAGTCACCAGTGAAGCCTTATGCCTATGCGCCCATTCTAGGCTACTCCAGAAGGGGGCGCATAGTCCTGTTTCAGGCTATACACCCAAGCCAGAACAGCCCTTGACTTGGTCAAACCCACAATCAAAATGTGTACTGAAGCATACTGCCACGTCAGTCTCCACGAGCAGCCGTGTACCGAAGCATGCAGCCACATCAGCACCACGATCAACCCACGATCATGCAGCCTGCATGCGCCTACACCCTATGCGCCCAAAGCAGGACCATGTGCCCATATGAAAACCTGTGTGTTTCCTCATGTGGTCGCAAAACATCATTCCAGCTCAAGAACGAATAAAAAGGGGTCTCATCCCTCTTCAAAACATAAAACGGAGAGCATTTTCAAAATCCAAATTGCTGCACTTCTTGCCAGTGAGCCGAGAGTTAACAATTTTCTTAGGTTTTCTCCTACTTTTGTAATCGGAGTGTCAACGGAGTAAAGGATCAACTGCCGCTCAATCTCCATCGTCCCATTCCCTAGAATTCTTTTTGTACTCGGAGATCCTCAGCGTAGGATCTCTCAGGCGTACTCGATTTGTGGTATCTTGTGCCAATAATGAAAAGATAGCATTTCTTTTTCTTTTTGTGTGTGTCTACAGCTGGGTGAAAGTGATACTGGGAATTATTTCGACCACGCTGTGACAATGTGGGCAAGCTGCAGGATCCACTTTCGCTGGCTGAACCTAGGTGAGGAAGGACTCAGCGTTCTGTAAAGCTTCACTGAGCGCATTTTGGGTCGTCTCTTTAGAGAGCCAGAGGAGCTCGAAAAGTGATAATCTAGCCAGAGTATTAGCCAGCTGTGCTAGAATATCAAAGTTGTAGGACTTGATAGGCCCAATTGCCGAATCCTTTCTGGGAGGTTTATCTAAGTGAACCTCCGTATGTTTCTGCTTGTCTACGGTAGAGGCCCGAGATGGACCCACCTCTGGTGCCTCAGGGATCTGAGGTGGACTTGCTCCTGATATATCAGGAACAGGGGGATTATTTGGTGGAGACTCCTCTTGGTCTGGATCCTAGCTCTTCTCTTGCCTCTGCGCCGAGCGGGTGGTCACCAAAGCATCGTCGGTCGACGTTGAGACCATGCGGCATGCCTTGCTTTTCTTCCCTTTGGCAGAAAGGGTCGTAGATGTCATCATGTCGGGGACCAAGTCAGGATGTATCCACATGACTTCGCCTTTAGGCGGGGAGAATGGGACGAGTCCTTGGGCGTTGTCCCTTGCTGGCGGAAGGTTGACTTCTTCCATCGTTGCCTTTGGAATAGGGATGATGCCATCTTATACCTCTGTGGCTGGAAAACTCCCGAACTGGAGAGTAACTATATTGGCCGTGACGGTCTTCTTCTCGTAATCCAACGATATGACGTTGGCATTAATAAGACGCTGAATTTGCCCCTTCAACACATAGTAGTCCTGTGTTGAGTGATGGACGTACTGGTGATAATGGCAGTACTTGGGATGGTCTACCTTTCCTACTTTATCAGGATGCCTGGGTGCTGGGATAGACAGTTTACCACTCTTCGTAAGCATCTCAAAGTGCTACAGTGTATCCTCGTCATTATAAGAGTAAGTCTCCCTCGGCTTCTGCGCTTCTGTAGACTTAGGGTTCGCAGCTGCTAAACCTATGGAGATGTTGATGGTCATGGCTTGCTTGCCTTTTCCGTCTTTATGGTTGTTGCTGGACGAGCGTCTTCCCTTGTCTTCGGGCACAGAAAAGTGTAGCCCTAGGAGCTGTGTGTCCTGGGCTTTTCTTTGTGCGGCATCCACGTCTGTAATGAAAGGCATCCACTCCGTACAGGGAGCATTGTACCACAATTTTATAGCGGGCAGTATGTTCTTGCAGCAGAAGTCCATTAGCATGAGCTCGGGCATAACGTATGGTAATCTGAGGGCTGCCTAGCAGAAGCGCTCGATGTATGCGCGGACAGGCTCTTTCTCCCTCTGGATAATTTCTATGAAGGTCGACATAGTCATATCCATGCCTCCTTCGTAGAATTGGTCCACAAACCGAGTCTTTAGGTCTTCAAATGACAAGATACAGTCGTCTGAAAGACTACAGAACCTCTCATAGGCTACCTATGTAGGGCTCCTATGAATATATTGGACATGAGGGCGTCATCCTTTGGCAGGTGCCCCGTTACTGAGCCAAGGTACCTTAAGTATTGTTGGGGAGACCCCTTCCCTTCATAAGTTGTAAGCATTTGCGGAGTATTTGGGAGGGTAGACGATGTTGTCCCACTCGGTAGGGTATGGCTGCCGGATCACCATCTTTCGGAGCGTAGCTTGCTTCTCCTTGGCATCATGATGAGCATACAGCTCCTTAATGGACTGCTGTATCTCGGCCGACATTGCAATCTATAGCCGATGGAGTAGACGAGGTTGGTCCTGCCTAATTGGCAGTAGGCAACCTGCTAGATTCATTAATGGTTGGATGATCATGTGTAGGTGTAAAAACAGCAAGGGCTATGCTACTATTGAGGTCGATTATGACCGAGGACAGGGTCTTTATGGTGTCCGTCAGCGTATCTAATTTCGTCTCGAGGACTTCGATACGTCTGAGAGCTTTGTTGTTGTCTTCCTCATTGCAATCGGCTATGAACACAGACCGAGTGTGAGGGTTACTCGAGGGAGCCGTGGGTCCTTCACTTTCTGGCTCAGACGTCGGAGTCTCGCTGTCCTGAGGATCTACCGTAAGATTATGATCTTTTTCGGACTCAGTATGGTTGCTACCCCCGGTCTGGTGACTGGCTGCGCCAATGGAGACATCTATATCATATTGCGCTTTGTCAGATTAGAACACAGGGTTGTTGTGCATGGTAGGAGGCTGGCTACCCCCAGTTTTTGACAAGGCACCCAATGTAGATTTGGAACGAATGCCTTGGAACACACCTGCATCGGGTACCTTAGCTTTATTGTTCCGCATAGCATGTGGCGATGCAAGGCTTCTCTCCTCTATGGCTCACCGACCCCCTGTTAGGCCTCTAGCGTGGAGTCGGCATGGAGTAGAGTCTCTGGAAGATGGAGCAGCTGCTTGGCGATGGCGCAGCCGTCTGCTGACGACGATAGTTGATGGTAATTTGGGTACAAAAGTGCCTTGATTTAGGCACGTCTTGTGCCACAGATTCTTCTTCCGCTTGGGAGAGGGTTGGCTTTTCTGTCGTAGCCCTCCCATTGTACATGCAGGGAAGCTGCATGTAAGCACCGTCAGAGCGGGTCTAGCGAGGAAGCCTCCTGTCGCTCCTACGCGAACGCTGCTCGCGTGGCTCCCTCTCCATGGAAAGTACCCCTGGCCTGGCTTACGCAAAGGAGTACCCCACTGGAAGGGAGATTCGACTGGTTGATACATCAGAGCGCGAGAGCCAGTCTTGTATAGGTTTTCGTCGGCTGTACGTGTTATTGTCAACACGGGCCTCTGGTCTACCGCTGGTGTTGCACACTTGTTGTACGAAGCGTGAGCCACCTGGGATCTCTTCCTACTACCTCCAGCGGGCGAATAATATTTAGAGTCCGTCGAAGGTTTACTTGAAGGAAAAGTGATTCTGTGAAGACAGATCTCCTTATCGGCAATACTCCCGTCGTGAGGGGTTGGACCAATATGTACTTTCTTTGGCATTATTCCTTCGTCAGATCAACCATGGAGCCACCATATTCCGTGCCGTACTTTCCCGGGTCGAGAATCGGGCGAGGGGATAAGGCTGTAGCAGCTGGGATCTTCTCTGTGGCTTTGACGTTGATGGGGTCCTGAGATTCAGTTCCCACCATCGTGCTACTGGCTGCAGCCACCTTAGGCCGCCAGACATGTCGAGTCTTCTTCGATTGTACGAACCGCTTCGAAGTCTTCAACTTTTTATTAGAGAGGAGATCCTCAAAACCTGCTGGTCGATGCATACGATCAGCATGTCTTGTGAAGCTCCCAGCAAGTTGTCATCAGATTGCGTCACCGTCATTTCGTTGGAGGAAAAGGTAGTCCCCAGCAGAGTCACCATTTTATTCGATGTAACAAAAGGTTGAACAAACTTTTTGCTTTATTGAATGTATAAGGTATCTGTTTACAAAGAAGGAAGTCCTAAATATGATATTCTACGTACAGAGAGAAGAGATTTCTAGAAAAGTGTGACGGTGGAGATCGAGCACTGCAGTGGCTACTTTACTCTGTTGACGATCTGACGATGAATCAACCTTGCTATGGCTCTCCGGCACCTTTGATGGGACTCTGGGGTCACCGATCAAGAGGCTGTCTGGATGAGAAGATCCCTTGAAGATGGTTGGTTGGTTGGTTCTTTGGTTGATTGGTGGATAAGGGTGGTCGACTCTTCGTAGATAGAGATCATTGCTCCTTTGAAGATTATCGCTTGTCAATATTCCTTCTCCTTTTTTTCTGGTGGAAGAACTCCTTCTATTTATAGTGAACCGAGCACATATGCGATGTACATTAGGGTTTCTGAGATATGAAAGAATCTGTCGTTGTTGTACGGTATGGGCTTCTGCGTCGCTGACACGTGGCGGACATCGAGATTCCCCTCAAACGAGATCTCTGGTCGTTATAAACATAACCGAAGGAGGTGACACATGGCGCATGTCGATTTGCTTGCTCAGATATAGCCAAGTAAATCGTGGGATTTCATCCTAGATTTGGAGTCAAATTGATCCTCATCTAAGATTTAAATCAATCTAATTTGATATCAATCATTATTTAATCCCAATCTTCTCTGTAAGCAAAAATTTAAAAAAACCAATTGGGGTGGATCCATGCTTCCTGCGCCTCTTGGTGACGACTAAGTGCTACTGTGCTTTTGGGACGACGAGTAGATCGTGCTTCTAGAGACGACAAAACCTTTGTGCTTTCAGGCGACGAGTGGACTTGGCTTCGAATGACGACGAGACTTCTGTACATATAGAGCAACTTATGAAGCTTTGTTTCTAGCTACCAGAGTCAATGTGATGTAGGCGACAAGTAGGCTTGTGCTTAAGGTTGGCAAGATTACTGTGCTTTTTGAGCGACAGGTTGACTTGCATTGGTTGCAATGGAGGTTCCCAAGTCTATTATAGTAAAGTGACTTAAGCTTCTGATCCAGAGCAGATGACTGCGCCGTGGGAATGGAGATGGTGTAAGCATATCACCATCCTGCACCTCATGCGGACGTAGGTAAGTAGCTGCGCCTCTTAACAGTGGAGGCGTTGGCTGCGAAAGGAAGGGTATGACACCCTTACGTGTATGAGATTGGCATAGGCAAATAGATATGCCTCTGGAGTGCAGACACTGGCTTTTGGAATAAATGAAGGGGATGGGGGCCTACCACCATCTTATTTCTAAGGTTGGCGCTGGGAGGTGGCTGCGCATCTGGCTTGAAGGCTCTGGCTTCTTCAAAGTGCTGGGTTGCTGATATGCTACTGAGAGGCTGTGTCCACAAGAATATCAGAACATTCTTCGGTGTAGGTCAATCCTCCAGCATGTGTATTGAGAAGAAGGAGGGCTGCATTTCGATGAATATTGCATCCCTTGTAGATCCCTCTAGGCTTCTGTCGAATCTGTACTAGATCCTTTGTAGAAGAACAAAATTAGTCCTTTATGTATGGTCTTGATGTGTCTGTACTAGACTTTGGTAGACATGACAACAAAGGGACTCATCTCCATATCTTCTATTTTGTCTTTTTAGTATTGAGCCTGAGTCTTTTGCATCTTCTGTGCTTTGGCGAAGGGATGTCTTCAGCTGAGATTTTTTATGCTTCTATACTCTTCTTTGTCCACCAAGAGCTCTAGGCAAGTGCAATCTTGCTTCATGATGGATCTCTCATTTTATTGTTCCATTCTCTTCTCCACTAGATTCTAAGCCACTTTAGAGCTTAGCATTTTTGATTTTGGTGGATGGATTTGTGTAGATCTAAGTTATGAGTTTTTTTCTTTTTTTTGGTTTTGATCTAGTAAAGATTGGTAGGAACTCTCGTTCTGCATAATTTTGACCCTTGGAAGTCCCGATTCGGACTTGTTTTGAGAAAGTTATGCTCATTTGAAGCTTTTGGGTTCCCATGGAGCTTGCCTACTATTTGGAGAAGAAGAATAGTGCCTGGTGACATGTTGGTCCAGGCGCCCAAGTTTGGCCTTGGCGCCTCCCCTGGTCTTGGCGCCCAAACATGATCAGGCGGCCCTTTGACCCTTGCGCTCACGGTGCTTAGGCGCCAATGTGATGCGCCTAGTTGGCCCTGGCGTCTTTCGTACCCTGGCACCCCCAGCCCCTTGTGCTCACAGTGCTTAGGCGCCATTGTGATGCGCCTTAATCCTCGTGCTTATTGCTGCTTAGGTGCCTATTATAATGCGCCCCCTTCTGGCCATTTCGACTAAGGTGCCACCTTGGCCGTGACGCCCATGATGATCCAGCGCCCAATCTGGCAATGCGCCTACTTCGGCCCAAGCGCCATCTTGGCCCTGGCGCCCATACTTGCCTAGGCGCCCATCGTGATGCACCTACCTCCCTGCACCTTCCTCGTTCTTGCAACTGTTTATGTGTTTTGGTTATATGCATGTGATAACTTGATAACTCTTGACATGAACACGATATGATGGCATGAACCCTTCTCGATAATCTTGATAGTGGCCCGTCGAGGCGCACTCTTGACAAGTAACAAGCTAGACTAGAGTGTGAGTGGCAATATGTGTTATATTATTGTGTGTGGATGTGTCAATGTAATTGTTCTCAGTTGATAGTTGGATAGGGTGTGTATGTTCATGACAGTCAAGTGTGTCTCAGGTTTGGAAAAATCAGTGATGTGTGTGTGTTTAATATGAGCCCAAAGCTAGAAAACAGTGTGTGTTTATAGACTGAAATAGAGTGAAAATCTCAGGATTCCCAAGTCCCTTGACAGTTCATACATAGTGTTCTCAGGAAACCTGAGAACCAAAGACAGTTAACATAAATAGTTCAACAATCATAAACCAAATTCGAAAACCCAAATCATGAATCAACTTAACAGTAAACTAATACCTGTGTATATGAATTAACATGGTAACTAAACATTAATCAAACAGTTTAAATGTAAATTAAACTCAGAATTTGAATTCATGAACTGTGTATCAGTGAACATTAGGAAATGCAATTTCGAAAGCCAAAACATGATAATAATCTAAAATAATGGTTGGTAAACCATGCCACACACGTGCTCATGTCCCAGGAGTCTTTTTGTGTCACCCTAGAGCCGTATATGGCATGTCCAAGAAGCTACACACACACAGACGCACTGTGCAGAGACTGCATCATGCACGCGTGTACACGTGTCCAGCACACGATACAGTACACCAAGTGTCACGTGCACACGCCTAGGTATTCGCCTAGGGTAGGGCTACCTCATAGACACCCTGCCCTGTGTCCACGACACGTGTCCAGACGTGTCCTGCCACGTATCCGTGGCATAAATCGTGCAATTCAGCCCGAGCGCGCGCCCAGCACGTCCAGTGCGGGAAGGAGAACTCCTCGCACACGGCACCACTTGGGCTCAGATTTTGGAAGACCCCTGTCAGTCGTTGCCCTATCATCCTCGCCAAAAATGGTGTGCCGAAGTGTCGTATCCAGGGAGAAATGGACACGAGGTAGCAGGGTACTGAACCGAGTCAGTACGCAGTGTGTCCAACCCCTCGTGCACCCAACACAGACACAAAAATACTATCACCTCTTCACGAAAATTAAAGTACTCATATAGATCTATAAAACCCTTCAAACACTTTTCAAAAATAAAGAAATAAATATGAGTGTGGTATTTCATCAAACCGTTCACTGCATAGACTGATACGTGTCCGATACAGACACGAATTGGACACGACTCGACACCAAACCTATGCTAGCAGCTAGGGGACTCCTAGGGCTATGCACTCATGCAAAGAAATCAAAATCTAATAGTGATTGTGAGGGTTCACCTATTGGTTGTTCTTCCTCAAGAAAATACCCAAAATGAGGATCCCTCCTTGCTAGCTCAATGCTCCAAATTGCTACAAAACTGAGATTTCTCTCCATGAATACAAAATAGTGCTAGATTAGGATCATATGCAAAAGACTAGAGTAAAAAAGTATTAAAAATGAAGAATCTAGGGATTGGAGAAGAAATGACATTACCTCTTTCTTCAATTTGTTGAAATATCATAAAAGAGGCAAGAATAATCAATGAGGAGATTATTTATAGGGGGAAAGCCCTAGGTGGCTGGTCATAATGAATGAAATTAGGGTTAGGTTTTCAAGTCATGGGCCATGGGCCAACTAGCACTAGTCTAGAAATCAATCTCCTAATCCTCAAGCCTATTGACCAATTCACTAAGCCTTCTATTCAAGTCTTGATTCCTATATGACTAACTTAGATTGAATTAAGTTAGACTAAGGTCTCACCATTGTCTACCAAGTCACCATAACTAGGGTTAGCTTCTAGGCTAGTCTACAAAGTCTCAATAAGTCAAAGTCAAAGTTAGCAATCACCAGTCCAATAAATTCAAATTTTACTAAATGACCAAAACACCCTCAAGCTAAAAATAATAAATAGATATTCCAAATCACATGGTTAGGCTCTAGGTCAGACAGTCTCTACGGTTTCACTAGCTGCACATCAAAATCATAAGTCATAATTTTTAAATAGTTTCAAATGATTAAAAATCACCAAAAATTATATTATTATTTAAATATCATAATTAAATAATTAAAATCATAAAATTTTAAAATTATCCTTATTTAGAAAACTGGGTGTTACAAGTTTACCCACCTTAGAAAAATTTTGTCCTCAAAATTTAAGATGGTAGTACTCCTTCTAGGTCAACACCCCCACAATCATATTCTTAAAATCATACAGTTCGATAATCATATACATCTGTCCAAAATAATGATACTCAGAATCTTCGTCATGCTAGTGAACAAGGCTACGATAATCATAGAGTCCTTGACTAAGGCACATACCTCTAGAATCATGGTATTTAAAATTTTTGCATTGCCTCATGCTTGGCAGCAAAAACCTTAAATTCCCACACCCGAGAAATACGTCCTAAATTCGACTATATGTCCTCACTATGCCAGCTAACACGACTATCGAAGATTCTAGATCCCATAACAGAGGTAACGTAGCCCATATGATTTATTTTCGAAGAAAATCAAACATAACACAAGGACAACAAGTCAAAATTGATCAATCAACAAGGAACAGAGGGAATCGAATTTCAAGACAGTTATAAGAGGCAATTACGGAAATGGAATCGAAAAGAACGAAACCTGCAACAAGATCTCCAATGGCATGTGCATCCTCGACTGTCCTGGCAATAGCTCGCCCCTGCAGGCCTCCCCTGGCCTGATGCTGATGCTGCATGTACCTCTGCTGCTGAGTCGGTAAGGGTAATCCCTTCTGGTAGCCTACCGGAGCCCTAGCTCCTGCTCCCTGACTATTTGTCCAAATGACTCAGGAACTCTCTCAGCCGATGATCGAATTCTCTGCAAAGTAAACATCTGCCCAGCCTCTTCTGGTATTTGCCCCAATCGTGCCCTGGTCTCTTACAAAAGGGGCAAATGATAACGACTGTTGTCCCGGGGCCTGCTGTTGCCTCTATGGCTGTTGCACCTTCTGAAAGTGTACACGGTCCTGAAACTGTCGCTGCTGAAAGTAGACCCTCGGCTGCTGATACTGCTGCTAAAACTGTAGAGGTAGCATCTGTTGCGAATACTGCTGTTGAATCTACAAGCGGGGCATCTGCTGTGGATACTGCTGCTGAATCTGTAAGTGGAGCCTCTTGGCCGGGCCCGTACTGCCACTAGCTCTTTGAGTGCCTCGCGTCCTCTTCTTCTTTAGCCTAAGATCATCCTCTGCTGCAAACGCTCCAACCAGAATCTGCTCGAAAGTGGCATCGCGGCCGCTCTTGGTATACGACCTGATCTTCTTGATCAAACCCCTGGGGAACCTCCTCCCTTTTCCGGCCTCAGTAAGATCCTCAACGAATCTACCCAAACGGCAGAACTCCCCGGCGTATTCTTCAACGGTCTGGTTCCCTTGAACTAAACTCTCGAACTGCGCCTCCAAGGCACCGTGTGCTGTATCGGGAAATAATTTCTGCTTGAATAGTTTCTTGAAGGTTGCCCAAGTCTGACCGGCTGTACCAACCCTCGGGTCCGTCTGGTACCAAGTACGGGCCAAGTCCTGCATCTGACTAGCTGCTGCCTCGATCTGTAATCCAGCTGGTATCTGTGCCATTCGGAATATCTCCTCAATATGTTCTATCCAATCGTCAGCGTATATGATGCCATATGTACCCTTGAAGTCCCGGGGTCCCGTCTTCTTAAAGTATTGGATGTCTGGAGTCCTCGGCTGATACTGCTGCATCTGACTTCCCTGTGGCTGAGCAGCCACCAGCTCTACTATCGTCCTGACCAACTGGTGAGTATCTTGTATGCTCTGTCGAAAATTAGCAGACTGGCTCTACGGTATCTGCTGCTGAGTCTCCAAGAATCGCTGGAAAAGGGTAAACATCTGAGCCGCATCTACTGTTCCTGAAGGTAACTGCTGCTGATACATATCCGGAATGATGGAGGAAGACCTTCGGACAGGTGGAGGTGCACTTCCAAAAGCTGCAGATGCTCCTATATGAGTAGAAATAGGGGGTGCTATGGTCCCAACGTCTACAGTCGGGCGAAGGGTGGTAGGCCTCTCACCAGCGTCTACTGGGCCAGAGCGATGCGATCGTGTCTCAATCACCATCCTGGAGACAGATCAAACAAGGAATCAATACTGAGATAGAAACAATAATTCAAGGGAAGACAATTATTTCAAGGAAGCAATCTTCAACAGGAATTTAGATGGCAGGAATTCAGCTAAGTATTTTTCCTAATGTGATTGAGTACCCCAAAATAATCCTAATCCTACTGAAGGCTATAGTGATACTCTAGTTCGAATACCACTACACAAACTCGACCTGCATGGGCCACCACTAAAAACGTGTCACGACCCGCACCTACCGTAAGGGTACGATTACGTAACAGCGCCCAGCCTACGCCGCAGTGTCGGCAGTAGAACTATGTTCTAGGTCATGAACTATAACTATATAATATGAAAACCTCTCCAAGGGAGGCCAATCACAGAAGGTACATCTCAATCATAATCTAAATGTAGAATATAGCACGATGGAATAGATAAAGAAATCCTCAACTGAGGTACAACAGAAATAAAATAACATAAGTCTCAACATCTCAATAATAATACAACTCTGAATCCAGACAACTACTAACATGAAAATAAGGAACAGTCTAGACTATCTACGCTATACATGGGTGTCATCCTCAGCAGCTGCCTGAACCTCTCCAGGGGTCCAGGTCACGAGTGTCATCTAGGCATGCTCCCTAGTAAGGGGTACAGGGTTCCTCATCATCTTCTGTAAAAATTTTAACAGGTCCAGTCAGGACAGGAGCGAGCAGAATACATCTCACGCAGATCATAACAGGTTAGAAAATATAAACATGCAAAAGAGTACGATACATAAAACTGAAAGAAAGTACATGATGTAAATAGAGAGAGAACTATAATAGAAATATCTACTATAAGTAGAGAGCTACCAGTGACTAGTAATTTAGAGTACAAAATCGACATGTGAACGGCTGGATTTGCACATGAATATACTAAAGAGGCGCACATGGTTATATACTACTTTGAAATTGTTCACATGACTATTTATACTCCTCCATACCCCAATCAATACACTAGGATCCAAACAAGTTATGTTACGTACATGATTTTTACATGAAAGCCCATAGATGGGTGTACATGAAGTATACATGAGGGCTCAGAACTGAGTGCACATGAATTCCACATGAAGGCCCATGAAGGGTACACAGGAAGTATAGGTTATACATGAAATACACGAGAAACATGACCGAACATGAGAGCACATGAGAGTACACGAGCGAGCATGAACGAGCATGAAGCACATGAGAAACATGAATAACATGAGAGCGAGGAATACATGATGTACATCAAACACACGACATGATGTATCCGATGCACCCGAGGGTGATAACATCTCAATGTAGGGATCCATATAATACCAATCCGTGATAATATCGTGACGCCATCAAATAAGGTAAACTAGAGAAGGAATATAATCCTAAGCAAGTTATGAAATGATCAGAGAATGTACTCGCCTGCGCTGTGAATATCTGTGAGAATATACTGTCCGAGATTAGGTATCTGACTCCTATTTAGAGCAACACATGTCAAGATGTATACAGGAGATGATAAATGGAATGTACAATGCATCTGCATGCTGTCTAAGTCAAACTAGACTAAAGTCAACACTTGGTCAACTCTAGTCAACCACACTAGTCAAACTAGGTCAACTAGGTCAAGTCCTAGCCCAAGCAAGTCTCACTAAGCCTAACCAAGCCTAGTCTAGCCATCAAGCAAAATCCCAAAGTCACAGAGCAAACACATTATATATATATCTATACTCATCCAAGCATTCATATAGTGTCTATACACATTACATACCTAACATGTCATCATGCATACATAATTCATATATTGCATTTATACTTAAACTGTATGCATCACATTATATTTGTATAAATAACATGTATTCCTATTTATACCTTGCATATCTTATCATGCTTGCATCTCATTAGGTTCATATTAGTGTACTTGTATGCATTACATACATCAAAATGCATATATTACAATATTACATATTAGCATTATATTACATCTAGTTGCATATGCTATGGCAATCTCCTACATTACATGCACACTTTCATGCCTATATACATTACCTACAACTTGCATATTTCATCCATTCATTCATATATGTATATTACACATTAGAGAGAGGGATGTGGGAATATGTGAGAGTGTCAATACATGTTATATAGTGGAAGGGGGTTAGTGAGTGTAGTTCAGTTTAGGGTCAGCAGTAAGGGGTTCAGAAATGTAGACACAACTAAACATCATAAACTCAGGTTTACATACAAAGAAAGGGGGGTTTTAAGTTTAGTGGATGTATAATATGATGAACATATCAAGTACATGGGTCTATCTCAGGTTTCAGGTTATCATGGCAGTGGTTTTCAGGATTCATCCCAACCTTTCCTCAATTTAACATCAATGTATAACAGGCATAGGAACCCTACAATCTCAGATTCATGTGGTAACATAGTGCCATAACAAGTGTCCAGGTATCAAAAACATGTAGGTAGGTTTTCAGGAATGTACACATGTGTTCAGATTAAAGAGTAACATAGTATTCAGTCTAGGACAAGGAATGTTCAGTTTAGGAATGATTGCTTAGGTAAATACATTTCAGTTTAGAGTGTGAGGTGTCAAGTGTCCTCAGTTAACCATGTAGATCAAAACCAAAGTATAAACCAATCAAAGAACCCAATCATCAACTCAACTGTAACAACAAGGGGATTAGGGTCTGTTATAGAGAAAAGGAATGGGGTCCTGTGTGTGGGAGAGTGTGTTAGTGTGTGGGTAAATCAGTATGCAAGTGGCAGTAGGGTGTGTGTCTACAGATTTCTGTGTGTGTCAAACCAATCTCAGATTTAGTGGATGGGTAGGGTGATTTCAGGATGTATCCAAGTGTGAGGTTGAAATATAGATTAATGTGTGTGTGTACATGACAGTAGGTAGGTTAGTGCAATGTATCAATGTGTCTCAGTTTTTGTAATGTTTGTGTTACATTATTGTGTGTGGATGTGTCAATGTAACTGTTTTCAGTTGACAGTTGGGTAGGGTGTGTATGTTCATGACAGTCAAGTGTGTCTCAGGTTTGGGAAAATCAGTGATGTGTGTGTGTTACATATGAGCCCAAAGCTAGAAAACAATGTGTGTTTATAGACTGAAATAGAGTGAAAATCTCAGGATTCCCAAGTCCCTTGATAGTTCATACATAGTGTTCTCAGGAAACCTGAGAACCAAAGACAGTTAACATAAATAGTTCAACAATCCTAAACCAAATTCAAAAACCCAAATCATGAATCAACTTAACAGTAAACTAATATATGTGTATATGAATTAACATGGTAATTAAACATTAATCGAACAGTTTATTTGTAAATTAAACTCAGAATTTGAATTCATGAAACTGTGTTTCAGTGAACATTAGGAAATACAATTTCGAAAGCCAAAACATGATAATAATCTAAAATAATGGTTGGTAAACCATGCCACACACGTGCTCATATCCCAGGAGTCTTTTCGTGTCACCCTAGAGTCGGATACGGCGTGTCCAAGCAGCTACACACACAGACATATTGTGCACAGACTGCATCGTGCACGCGTGCACATGTGTCTAGCACACGACACAGTACACCAAGTGTCACGTGCACACGCCTAGGTGTTCACCTAGGGTAGGGCTACCTCATAGACACCCTGCCCTGTGTCTACGACACGTGTCCAGACGTGTCCAGCCACGTATCAGTGGCACAAATCAAGCGGTTCAGCCCGAGCGCACGACCAGCGCGTCCAGTATGGGTAGGAGAACTCATCGCACACGGCACCACTTGGGCTCAGATTTTGGGAGACCCCTGTCAGTCATTGCCCTATCATCCTCGCCAAAAATGGTATGCCGAAATGTCATATCCTGGAAGAAATAGACACGAGGTAGCAGGGCACTGAACTGCGTCAGTACGCAGCGTATCCAACCCCTCGTGCACCTGACACAGACACAAAACACTATCACCTCTACACAAAAATTAAAGTACTCATATAGATCTATAAAACCCTTCAAACACTTTTCAAAAATAAAGAAATAAATATGAGTGTGGCATTTCATCAAACAGTTCACTGCATAGACTGATACATGTCCGATACAGACACGAAATGGACACGACTCGACACAAAACCTATGCTAGCGGCTAGGGGACTCCTAGGGCTATGCACTCATGCAAAGAAATCAAAATCTAATGGTGATTGTGAGGGTTTACCTATTGGTTGTTCTTCCTCAAGAAAACACCCAAAATGAGGATCCCTCCTTGCTAGCTCAATGCTCCAAATTGCTACAAAACTGAGATTTCTCTCCATGAATACAAAATAGGGCTAGAATAGGATCATATGCAAAAGACTAGTATGAAAAAGGATTAAAAATGAAGAATCTAGGGATTGGAAAAGAAATGACATTACCTCATTCTTCAATTTGTTGAAATATCATAAAAGAGACAAGAACAATCAATGAGGAGATTATTTATAGGGAGAATAGCCCTAGGTAGCTGGTCATAATGAATGAAATTTGGGTTAGGTTTTCAAGTCACGGGCCATGGGCCAACTAGCACTAGTCTAGAAATCAATCTCCTAAGCCTCCAGCCTATTGACCAATTCACTAAGCCTTCTATTCAAGTCTTGATTCTTACATGACTAACTTAGATTGACTTAAGTTAGACTAAGGTCTCACCATTGTCAACCAAGTCACCATAACTAGGGTTATCTTCTAGGCTAGTCTACAAAGTCTCAATAAGTCAAAGTTAAAGATAGCAATCACTAGTCCAATAAATTAAAATAAATTTAAATTTCACTAAATGACCAAAACACCCTCAAGCTAAAACTAATAAATAGATATTCCAAATCACACGGTTAGGCTCTAGGTCAGACAGTCTCTACGATTTCACTAGCTGCACATCAAAATCACAAGTCATAATTTTTAAATAGTTTTAAATGATTAAAAATCACCAAAAATTATATTATTATTTAAATATCATAATTAAATAATTAAAATCATAAAATTTCAAAATTACCCTTATTTAGAAAATTGGGTGTTACAGGTGCTTGCCCAACTCACCTAAGATGACAACACTAAGGAATCATATTATAGAATATTATTAACAGTGGTCTTTCTCGTCGCCTTAGGTCAATTTAATGTTTATAGCCGACAAGAAGTAAAGCATGAAAATCTCATAGCTAACATAATTTAAAGCAATATGATATCACCCTTTTGGTGATTCTTACCCGCAGTCGCATAGCCATCCCTGTATATTTATAATACTTACTCAGCCTGCACAAGACATTGTTAGGAACAATATCATGATTCAATATATTCGTCACCATTCATGTGATTCTTACCAACAGCCGACATCTTTTTCTGTAATTGAGTAAGAACTTACTCTGCCTGTATAAGACATCATTAGTATTGGACCTATCTATATGAAGGTCGCTAGTGACATGCCATCTTGGACCATCTTACATGTATACGGTGCCCCTTACAGTACGGGTAGCTAGCCCCACTGAAGGTCCCGTATACTGTGCTACTACTTCAGTACGAGGTTCCCCCAGGACGAATCGATTTCTAAGGCCTTGGAATACCGTTCAAGGAACCACCTTGTCGACAAGTTGTCCATGACTATGCAACTATATGCAACTTATCTATGAAAAAAACATATAATACATGATAAGAAAAACTAAGTGCTCAGCCGCCATTCTCATTCATATTTCCATCTTGCCTTGAGCCAACGCTCACGTTATCATCTGCCCAATCTAGGGTCTTAGTAAAATCTACATTCTATATCGGCATAGGATAGTAGAATATGATTTTCTAAGCCCTTCCTCACTTCTTTGATACCATACATATTTCCAACCAAACTCAATGTACTCACCGTCCAATTCCTGGGACTTAGCATCTATTTTAGCATACATTCATTTGGACGTAATTCAAGCATACTTGCTGCCCAGTTCTTGGTCTTAACATCTGTGTTACCATCTATTCATCGATCTAAGGCTCGATATACTCATCGTTCAAGTATTTGGGACTTTGCTTCACCTATCATGTAGTTCATCGCACATCGTACAAGCATACAATTTATCTAGCAACAACAGTTTACGGTCATGTGATTAATTATCATTCATTATCTTTCTAACTTTCACGCAAGGTGTTATTCAACAACTCAACGAGTAAACACAGCATACTATCCTTTCAACGAGTAAACACAGCATACTATCCTTTATTTTAAATGTGAAGCTAAAGGATCTTCGAAGGGTTCAATACTACTCACATTCATAGGACGATTCCTGCCACAATCGCATAGCCTTCCAAGCGATCCTTCGTATATTTCCAAGTCCAACAAGGCTTCATCGAACCAACCATCCATCATAAGGCATCTTGCGGTCGGGGCACAACACAAAACACTTAGACGTCTTGATCGTCGTGTTTACATGTTCTACTTTACATGCCATGATAGTCATGTTTACATGTTTCTTTATAGTTGTCTGCCATGATTGTCTTTGTTGTCTGTTTTCTCTAAATTTGGTCATACCTTGTCACCATGTATTGCATATGCTATTTTTGTTTTAGAGTTTCTATTATGTCTTGAATTGTTTGCCATGTATGTACTTGTTCCATTCCTGACAGAAAACTATTTTTTCAGATTAGTCGCTTGATGTGCATTGAATCATTGGAAAAGATATAGGTATATGCCGAGATCGACTCTAAATGTAGGAACAAATTGTAAAGCACAATACTCTAGTGGGGGTGAATAGAGTAGGCAGCAGAAATTAGCTAATTAAAAATAATAGCAACCAGATCACAGATAATATATCACAAGTAAGTAAATGAAAAAGCGTAGTTCGGAAAGCAAATACAAACATGGGGATGTATAATAGTTTTTCTCTTGTGAGGACTATTCCACTCGAAAGAACTCTAGCTTCCAGTTGAATCCACTATGGAAAAATACCTTAAGTTTTCATCTGAAGTCCTTGCAACTGCTACAGAGCTTTGATCCGAAGTACTCGACCAACTTCAATTGTGAAGTGTATTTCTTCTATCAAACCTCTGATTACAATCTCTCTGAAACTTCTAGACCGTACCATACTAGCAAATCGACTAGATGATTATATCTGGTTGGGATTTGAAAATGAAAGAGCTTAAAACACTTTGGAAGACGTATTAACCTTAGAGAGAAGAGACAAGAGATGTGTATTGAAATGAGTGAAATTTTTCTCTATTTATAGGTTTTCCAATGTCAGAACTCGGGGCAAATTCGAACAGAATTCAGAAAGAATTCTTTGAGAGAATCTCGACAAATAGCCATTGCGTCCATGAGAGCAGGGTGACCAAGTTCAAAATCTAACGGCACCAAATGAACTCGGGGCGAGTTCGGACCGAACTCGGGCCGAATCTATTGGTGTCCAGAGTATGGTTTTTGGGGAATTTTGTAAATCGGATTTTGAGTTTTGGGGTTTTGAAATTTTTTTAGCAGTTAGGAGCTTTTTGTAAAATGGGCTGTTTTTAAAATCATAGGATATTTTGAAAACATTTTAGGGTAGCCTATTTGCCAGTACGACTCGGTGTACAAAGTATTCCTAAACTCAATAAATATGAAAATTATATTGAATATTAAAATACAGACTTATGTGGCAAAATAGCTTCAGTCTTGGACAATAAGGTAGAAGTTCTCAGGAAATGTCCAAGTAGCCCTTATATCGAGACATGGTTAAATCAATTATTAAAATCAGGTTCGACCATAACCAATGGGCCAACAATCTCTCCTATTTTGATAATTGACAAACCTTAACCGATATAATATCTCTATCTTTGATTTGACAAGAAACCAAAATTGTACATGTTCAGCAATGCTACTGTACTGAATCCTCAAAAATATTTCTGTATCCTGCAAAAGATGCTAGATTCCTGTTTCTCCCCCGTTGTCACTTAACAAAATAATTTCAAAGAAAGAAGATCCTCCGCAATATATGCAAAAGAATCCAACGTTGAAGAAATAGAAGAAATTTTTTTATAGCAATAAACATGTATTTCATAGGCAATTTATATGTAGAAGCATAAGCTAATAGAGAGAATGATATGCATAAACATAAAGGTAGAGAACAGTCCAAACTGAAATAGAAAGCATGCTAAAGAAAAGCATAATAGATGTTCCAAAATACATCATCTCAGCAAATAAAGTCTCAGTGCACAAAAAAAGTGCTATCTTGGAATGTCAGAGCATTTCCAAGTAAACATAGACAATAAAGAGTCTAACAAGATAACATCTAGACAAAATGCATCATGTCTAGATCAAAATTCCTCAGAGTCATCATCATCATCAGCGCCAGTAGTGCCACCATGTCCAGATGGACGAGCTTCAAAAGTGCCAGCTCTAAAAGGGTGTAGAGTAGCACCAGAACCACGGTACCAGTCATATGTATTATCGGGCTGAAAGAAGGGACAAACTGCCTCATCCTCATAGCGGTATCCCGATACAGCTGGATCTCGGGGAAGAGAACTGGCAGAATGACTAGTCTGAGCAAAACGTAGATTTTAAAAGAATTTACGAGAGCCTGAAATCGACTGGCATCACGGAACTCGCGTTCCCTATATGTGCTAGTGACAAAAGCTCCCAAATCAAAGAGATGCTGGTGGATACCCTCCATAGGTCATAGGGTAGGTCTGAGGAGGTGGAGTAGGAGCAGTAGGAGGGACGGTTGTGCTTCAACGAGACAGCTGAAGATACTTGGGCTCAAAGTCTAGAGCATAAGTAGATAAGTCAATCTCAAAATACTGAAAGATGATCGGGATAATCATCGCCTAAGCAACATTTTTGATCCTTTTACGACAACATCCCATCATCTGGATAATAGTTTTGGGGACAGAAAAATAAATACCCTTATGAATGTGATAAAGGGCAGACAACTCAAGGGTGGTAACATCATCTTTTGAAGTAGATTTAGGCAAGATGGTGGAATAGATGATGCGATGTAATTCAAAGTTGAATAAATTCATGTTTGCAGCTTTGAACTTTGTAGAACGAACACCGTGAGGAGAACAA
The DNA here is from genome assembly GCA_029216955.1 of Iris pallida. Classification (NCBI taxonomy): domain Eukaryota; kingdom Viridiplantae; phylum Streptophyta; class Magnoliopsida; order Asparagales; family Iridaceae; genus Iris; species Iris pallida. Next base: position 2,825,518 of record JANAVB010034420.1, read on the forward strand.
AGTTCGTTCTTGAAATTGCTCAAAGAAGTGCCTGCAGGAAATTCAAATTTCGTGATATCATCAAGCGGAGCACCTTCATTGGGGATACCAAGGATTTTTGCTAAGAGGACATCTTTGAATTTGATATTAAGTCCATCGACATGACTTTTAACAGTGAATGTGTTCAAAGTGAAATTGTAATAAAATAGACGAATAGCATTAGTTACAATAGAATATTAGTGGGTGACAAATTCGTGCAACCATAATGCTTCAAAGTATCGACGATGCTCAGGAAATACGGTCCATTTAATCGGTATGCCGGTGCATATCTTACGAACAGAGAAATTTGCATACCATAATAGAGATTGGTCATGAGTTTCAAAGTAGAAATCATTGTATGCTCCGTCGGTCGATTGAACCGAAGAAAAGAGTGATCCTTGAATAGGATCCGAAGACGAAGCCTCTTCACTAGCCGTAGTCTTCTTCCTCTTAAAGGGGTTCAAAATCCTAGGCATTGTTTCTATGAAAAGATTACAAATTATGAATTTGAAAGAGAGGGAAGGAGGAGGTTGTACCTTGTAAGAATTGAGTATGTTGTAGAGGACGAGAATCTCTGAACGAATCCAAAGTTTAGATTGAAATCTCCAAGAGAATTGGGAGCAATGAATTGTAGAAAAGCTAGGGTTTGGAGGGCTCGGGAGCGCTGCTGCAGTGATTTGAGGATTTGGAGAAGTTGAATAGGAAGGGGCCAATCGTTTCTGACTTAAAAATATATACCGCCAACAGAACTCAGGCCAAATCAGTACGAGTTCACCTGGGTTCTATTGAAGGTATTTTTCAACAAAAATAAATGCAAGCCACTTTCTATTCATCAATCCCATTTTAATTATTTAATTCCAAGTTTAGTTATTTTAAATTTCAATTAATATAGTTAATATTATTTTATTGATTATTTTTTGTTACACAGCGGCTATCAAATATTAGCTGTAGGGGCACTGCCCCAGCTAACGGAGGTTAACCGGAGAACACTTAAATACCGTTTCACTTTAGCCGTAGCCGTGGTGACAGACAGACCCTTTGTAGGCTTGTATCGAAAACAGTGTTTGCATATTGAAGGATAATTGATAAAACAAAATCAATTAATATTATTGACATCTAAAATTCTTAATTCTTGACGTAAATAATTCAAACGATCTTCCGCTAATGGTTTCGTAAATATATCAGCCAGTTGGTTCTCTGTGTCTACATATACAAGGTATATATCTCTATTTGTTTGATAAGGTCTAAAAAATAATGTCGAATCTCAATATGCTTAGTACGATAGTGACATACAAGATTCTTATTCAGATTAATAGTGCTAGTGTTATCACAGAAAATGGGTATGTGTGTGTAAAGTAAACCAAAGTCTTCTAAGGTTTGCTTCATCTATAAAATTTGTGCACAACAACGTCCTGCGGCGATATACTCAGCCTGAGTAGTTGATAATACGACAGAATTTTATTTTTTGCTAAACCAAGAGACTAAAGCCTTACCTAGGAAATGACATGTGCCGCTTGTACTTATTTTATCCACTTTCATCCAACAAAATTAGCATCCGAGTAACCGGTTATGTCAAAGGACGTAGTTTTATGATACCATAAGCCGACAGAAGAAGTGCCTTTAAGGTATCAAAAGATGCGCTTAACCGTACACAAATATGATTCTTTAGGGTTAGTTCGAAAACGTGTACACAAGTAAACGCTAAACATTATATCAGGAAGACTAGCAGTTAAATAAAGTAAGCTACCAATCATACCTCGATACTTACATATATCGACCGGTTTGCCTTGTTTAACAATATCAAGCTTGGTTGAAGTCACCATCGGAGTGCCAAATGGTTTGACGTTTTCCAGGTCGAACTTCTTTAACAAGTCGTTTGTGTACTTGGCTTAATTAATGAACATTCCATTGTTGGTTTTGTTTGATTTGCATTTCAAGTAAGAATTTCAGTTCTCCCATCATGCTCATCTCAAAATCATTCTACATACACTTTGAAAATTCTTGACAGAAAGATTCATCAGTAGATCCAAAGAAAATATCATCTACATAAATTTGAATTAAAAGAAAATTTCTATTAAATAACTTTATAAACAGTATAGTATAAACCTTTCCTTTTGTAAACCGTTATCAAGTATAAAAGAGCTTAAACGATCATACCAAGCACGAGGGGCTTAAATTTCAAACTGTATAAGGCTTTCTTCAACTTGAAAACATAATCAGGGTTTTTGAAATCAGTAAAACCTGGAGGTTGAGCTACATAAACTTCTTCTTTTAGAAAACCGTTCAAAAATGCACTCTTAACATCCATTTGAAATAGTTTGGAATTATGAAAATATGCAAATACACATAACATGTGAATGGATTCTAATCTCGCAACTGGGGCATAGGACTCATAGTAGTCGATACCTTCCTCTTGGTTGTATCCTTGAGCTATGAGTCGAGCCTTGTTACGAGTAACTAAACCATTCTCATTAAGTTTATTTCAGAATATGAAGCGCGTGCCAATGACCGAAAGATCAATGGGCTTGGGGACAAGTTCCCAAACTTGATTTCCTTCAAATTGGTTTAATTCCTTTTACATAGCATCTAACCAAAATTTATTGCTATAAGCTTCTTCAATAGTTTGGGTTCAAGATGTGAAATAAATGCAACACAGGAAACTATACCTTTGCTAGAGGAACGAGTACTTATACCCCTGGTAATCTCACCTATTACCAAGTCCTTGGAATGGTTAACCAAAAACTTTATTCTTTTTGGCAAACACTCAAGGTAGCTGGTTTCGGCTTCTGGTTCTGTACGTGATCTGCCTGGAGGATCAGCTGGTGATGTGCTTGAAGGTTCTACAGGTGCTGTACTTGGTGTACTCATGTCTTCATCATCATCATCGATTGTCTGTTGATTCAGTTCATCAAACGTGATATTTATTGAATCTTCGATGATCATGGTTCTTTTGTTGAAGACTCGGTACCCTTTGCTCTTCGCCGCATAACCTAAAAAGATACCTTCATCGGCCTTTTCGTTAAACCTTCTCAAATTGTCTTTAGTATAGAGAATAAAATATTTACAAGCAAATATCTTAAAATATGAAACTGATGGTGTCTTATCAAACCATAACTCATAGGGAGTCTTCTTCGATATAAGTTGAATTGGAACCTTATTAAGAACATAGCAAGCTGTATTGACAACTTCAGCCCAAAAGTATTTAGGTAGACTAAATTGGTATAACATTACTCTAGCCATTTTGGATAGAGTCCTTTACGTTCCATAACTTCATGTTGTTGTGGAGTACTAGGGCAAGAGAACTCATGCAGATAACCGTGTGTGTCACAAAATTGCTTAAAATCAACATTCTCAAATTCGCCGCCATTATCACTTCGAATACGAGTAATCATGAATCCTTTCTCGTTTTGAACTTTCTTACAAAAGGAGATGAATTCAGACAATGCATCATTTTTGCGTACAAGAAAATATACCCACGTGTATCTAGAGAAATCATCTACTATTACAAAAGCATATAATTTACCACCTAGACTAGCAATTCTACTAGGTCCAAATAAATCCATATACAGTAATTGTAGAGGTTTAGTGGCACTTACAACGTTCTTGGATTTATATGTGGATCGAGTAGCTTTGTTCTTTTCACATTCACTACATACCGTATCCTTCTTGAAAGTGATGTCCAGTAAGCCTCGTACCAACTTCTTTATGGATAATCTTAAAATTGTATCCATATTTGATTACCGAGTCTTATATGCCATATTTGACTATCATTACTTTTGGCTATTAAGCATCTACCAGCATTGTTAGCATCTTCTAACAAATAGAAAACATATATATTGTCTTCACTAATACCTTCAAAGATAGTACGACCAGATGAGTTATAAACTATAGTACATTTTCTTTGACAAAGTTAATACCATAACCATGGTCAGCTAAATGGCTTATGCTGAGTAGGTTATGTTTTAACTCGATAACTAGAGAAACATTTTTAATCACAAGATACAGAGCCTTACCAATATTGTCGATACCTGCTATATAACCTTTAAGATTATTACCGACGAAAATGTATCCTTCTTTCTTCTTCGACAGTGTTGCAAATAAAGAAGCGTCACTAGTCATGTGCCGTGAACAACCGCTGTCGAGAATCCATTTGCTTCTAGCATGTGAAGGGTGTTCCACCTACAAAAGAATTTGCAGATGAAACTTTTGGTACCCATTTATTGTAGGGTCCTGGAATGTTAGTTTTCGGTATCCATACACATATATTAAAATCAAGAAGCTTTCTAAGTCTACATATAGGAGAGATGTGACGAATGGTGCCACAATAATGGCATCTAGCATGTTAAGTGTTGGATGCAGTGTGTTGTGCATGATTGGTAGGTCTTGGTTTTCTGGTATAATAGAATGCATGCCTATTAGTCTTCTTGGGCAAAGGTTTGGTCTGGTTTGGTCTGACTGTGTCGGGTTTGACATTGTTCCGATGATTCGGTATGTGACATGTGTTAGAGTAGGAAGCAGCAACCTCAGACTGTTTTCCTAACCTAATTTTCAACTTTTTGGAAGTGTCATACATTGTATTATTAATCAGCAGTAAGTACATTATTTGTGATTAGTGCTTGCTGAAGACTCTTTTTTCTCTTTGGGTAGATCTTCCTCTAATTGGGTAATGGTCTTGTCTTTCTCTTTGGATAGTCTTGTGGTCTCGTGTAATAATAACTTAACAGAAAAAAGCTCACCTACCTCACTAGAATTATCAATACTTCTAACCTCAGCTAGTAGGTCGGTAAGTCTTCCTATTTCACCTTTGTACACTTTGAGTACCTTCTTAGAGTTTTGGTATTTGCTACACGGTTTTCTGTAATCGCCTAAGAGGTCAATAAAGGCTTCACTTAATTGCTTAAAGGTAAAATCATCATATGTATCAAACAGGGGGTTAGTATTTACCTGACCGAATGCCATTAAGCATATATTTGCAGTGTCATCTGATTGTTCATATTCTGAGTCGCTGGCTTCGCTTTCATGCCATATGCTTATGTTAGCGTATATTCTAGATGTTGATTTCTTCAGGTAACCTTTGTCATACTTGTTGCTTTTCTTGGTTGATGATGATGCTGTTGGACAGTCCTTCCTCATATGTCCTTTCATCTTACAACTGTAGCAGATAGGATCTTCTTCGTTGTTGTTGTTGTTGTGTTCTTTTGTTCTTCTATTGAATCTCATAAACTTCTTGAACTTTCTTAGTAAGAGAGCTTGATCTTCAGAGTCAGAATCACTATCGTCGAAATTATCTTCGACAGTTCTTCTGTGTTGAGCTTGAAAGAGATCGACTTCTCCTTCGGTGCAACATCTTCAAAGTCTTGAAGTTTCAGCTCATGAGTGAGTAGCCTACCCATGAGTGTTTCAAGAGACATAGTGGTGAGGTCGTTCCCTTCAATGATTGTCGTAGCCTTCATAATCCAGTTCTTCGTGAGAGCTCATAGAAGTTTGCGAATCTTCACATTGTTATTGTATTCCTTGCCTAATGAAGACAGAGGATTTACAATATCCAAAAATCTTGTAAACATCTGAGAGACAAATTTGTTTGGCTTCATCTTGAAGGCCTCATACTCCTAGTAAGTCTGCTGATTTTTTACTCCTTGACTTACGTCGTGCCTTTTTGAGTCACTTCGAGAAGTTTCCATACTTTACTTGATGTTGTGCACGTAGACACTGTAGGACCGTTGAACACCTCTAAAGGGGGGTGAATAGAGTGAGTGCGAGTGCAGCGGAATAAATCAGCGCTTAAAACATTAAAAGCATATCACTATGGCAGTGAATAAAGAGACAATAAATAAATGTAGCAAGAGATCAAAGAATCAAACTAAGTGAACACCACGATATATATTGGTTTCCCTCCTGGAGGACTAATCCAGTAGCAGGTACTCTTTTATGCTGTTAATCTACTATTCACAAGCTAATTGAGAGCTTGCAGTCTCTTTACAATACTGTGCTTGGTGACAAGTACTGCACGACCAACTTCACAACATCGTGCTTGGTGACGAGCGTACGACCAGCTCCTAAAATAGAGATGATTTCTGAACTTGAACGACCTCTTTACAACTCTGAGAACCAAAGAACTCTAAATCAAACCGATATTACTGGCTTTGGCTAAGAGATGTATAGGTGGAGTACGAAAGCTTTTAGAACACTGAAAAACACTTTAGGAATAGATAAAGAGAAGAAATGATTGAGCGATTTGAAAAGGAAAATTTCTCTTCTATTTGTAGGTGTTTTTGAGAACCGAACTCGGCAGAGTTCTGGTGGAGTTCGGATGCAAAGATTTTGGAAACGAACATTGTATGCAGATTTGGAGGTAACAAACATTTGAATATGAAACAATCGAACTCGGTCCAAACTCGAACCGAACTCGGCTTGAGTTTTGTCTAAGTTCATCTAGTAATGTTTTGTCAAATTCTATTGCATAGGATAAGTGGAACTTTTGGTAAGTGTACTTTGAACGAATGGGTAGGCTTTATAGACGAGTGGACTATGAATAACCTAAGCCAGTAATACTCAATCGATTTTAACAATTTGTATTCTAGACTCAATAAAGGATAAAATACATAATAAACAGTAAAATGACTCAGACTGATTCCAGTGCATAAGTACCTCGGGATGATGATTTTCAAGCTTGCTGATGTTGTAGTACACTCTCAGATATTGAATTTACTTCACCTGAAATGTTAACAGTAGTTTGTATATTTTGTTATTGACATAAGTCATCTGTTGATTTATCAAAATCGGGTGTGACCATTTGGTAATGGGCCAACAATCTCCCCTATTTTGATAAATGACAAACTTTAGTCTATACCAAAATATATCGAATTACTTTGAAAAAATGGTGGTTTTGCTCTTTCTCCCCCTTTGTCATGATCAAAATGTTATGGCTCCCCCGTAATGTTTGAAGCCAACAATGCTCACCAAAAGACAAAGAAAGAACATATCCATATATAACAAGTCGTAGCAATAGTAAACTAGAAGTAGCAGTGAGAAAAGACAAAGAAATCTCATAATATCACTAGAATAAGATGCAACTAACATAAACTGCATAAGTCATAACTCAAAAGTTTATGACTACAAAAAAGAGTCTAATAAAAAGTCTAACTCGAAAGTTTAGACTGATACATCATAAAAGAAACTACATAGTGTTGACACAAAATTACAGTCAACCAAATATTGATAAAATTGACAATATGATACTTGTTATAATTCAATATGACACATCAAGACATAACTCGGTGCAAGACGGACGTCGGCTCTCTCCTACAGCGTAGTCAGTTTTTGAGTCTGTATTTTTTCATTTATTGAGTCTAGCTAAATGTAAACTGAGTAGCACTGAGTGGTTTGGGTCTATACCTATCTCCAAACCAAAAACCAAAAGCTCCACCAAACCAAACTAGCCCACATAGCACATATGATCAATTCTGTCCTCTAGAGACAGAGTTCGAGCCGAACTCTGCCTCCACACAGAGTTCGGGCCGAACTCTGTCCCTTAAATTATAGGACCCTAATTTTTATGGTTTGTTGTATGCTAGTTATCCAACGGCCAAAATTTGAATTCTTGACACAAAATTCTGGCCGAATTCTGCCTATTCAAACTAGTATAAATAGGCCTTGAATTCTCTCATTTTCAATCATCCAATCTTCTCTTCTCTTCTCTATAAAGCCTCATATAAGCCTGAACCTTCTCATCTACTAGCCACAAGCTTCCTAAGCCTCAAAGTTCTCAGTGCTATTCAGTTAGGAGTTTGTGCAAGAGTCAAGAAAGTCGCTTGGAAAATTCCAAGCATCGCCACAACGATCTTTGTAAGAAGTTGACGTACTCTTCTGAAGAAAAGACATGGGGTGTAACTACTATTTCACAAATAGTGGATTTACTCCTGAGCTAGAGTTCTCAGGCCTGGACTAGTCCTCCACGAGGGAAACCAGGTTAAAAATAACTGTACTTGCATATGCTCTCTTAAACTTTCTATTTCCGTATTTACTCTGATTATTTACTGTTGGTGAAAAGAGTTTGATTTTTATTTAGCCATTATTGTTATAAACTCTATTCACCCCCCCTCTAGAGTTGCCTACCTGTTCTTCAATTGGTATCAAAGCTCTGTTCTCTTTATACGGACTAACATCGTAGAGCTGATCCATGGCAACCACATAACCTATGTTTTCCAACCAGGGTGAAGGACAGTCCACTCATAGGCCACCCCTATTTGATGGAACCAACTACACCTATTGGAAAACTAGGATGAGTTTCTATCTCAAGTCTCTAGACTTCGACCTGTGGACCATTGTCACCGATGGTTACAAAAAGCCAGCTAGAATAGTTGTCAATGGAGATCTCATCGAGAAATCCAACGACAAATATTCTGACGAGGAAAAGAAATAGGCGAGTCTAGATGCTAGAGCCATTAATGCTCTCTTTTGTGTAATAGACATGAATGAATTTAATAGGGTCTCGACATGCATCACCTCGTACGAAGTGTGGAAGCTTCTAGAAGTGACGCATGAATGAACCACTCAAGTCAAGGAATCGAAAACCAGTCGCCTTACTCAAGAATACGAGGCATTCAAGATGAAGCCTAATGAGACGATTACCCAAATGTTTACAAGGTTCCTTGACGTCATCAACCCTCTGTCATCTCTTGGCAAACAATATACAAATTATGAGAAGATCCGCAAGTTACTTAGGAGGCTACCAAAGATTTGGAACTATAAGGTAACAGCTATCATAGAAGGCAATGATCTCACCACAATGTCTATGGAAACTTTGATGGAAAAGCTGATGACCCACGAGCTCGACCTCAAAGATTTCGACGAACCTGCTCCAAAGGCAAAAGAGATTGCCCTAAAAGTTCATCGTCGAAGGGCTGATCCTGAAGATACTGACGACGACAATTCTGAAGGTGATGATCAAGCTCTTCTAGTCCGCAACTTTAAGAAGTTCCTTCATTTCAATCGAAGAAAGAAGGAACAACATGAAGACGACGAGGAAGAAACAACGTGCTATGGCTGCAAGAAGACTGGACACGTTCGAAAAGACTGTCCCTTCGCAAAGAAAGGCAACAGATATGAGAAGCCCTACAAGAAGTCTTCTTCAAGAAAGTATGCCAACACTAGCATTTGGCATGAAAGCGAAGCAAGTGATTCCGAGGAAGAAAAAGACTCTCCTTAAGACACCGCTAATGTCTGTCTAATGGCGACATCAAAAAAGGTAACTAGCAAAACTCTCGTTGACTTTACTTTTGATGAACTAGGCGATACGTTTAATGATTTACTAAATGACCACAAGAAAGTCATTATTAAATATAAGCATGCCAAGGAGAAAATCAAAAGCTATGAAATAGAGATTCAAAATCTTTCTTCTTTGCTTGATAATGTTAAAGACACTCCACCCACGGAAGTCACTAATGAGGTGTCCAAGCTTAGGTTAAGCCTACATGATGTCGAAGCACTTATTGAAAAGCAAACACGTGAGATCACAACACTCAACAATGAGCTTGCTGAAGAAAAGAACAAACACAAGGTCTCTATTGCTAAGATTGATGGTTTAAATGCTAAGTGTAATGAACTACATACTGCCTCTAAGAAATTAGAGATTAGATTGGGAAAACAGGTTGCTCAACCTCAAATCCAATCACACAGTCACAAAACACACACAAAACATAAGACCACTCATAATCGTAAAACACGTCACCCACATGCAGCACATAAACAAGCTTACATGTACACGTACTCCCATATAGCACTAAACCACATGCAGATAGATATTATTCTCATAACTATCATTCTGCTGCTACATATAGTCACTATCCTACTAACCATCACCATGCTGCACATAGACATAACCATCATCCTGCTGCTATATATAGTCACTATCCTGCTGTTCCACACAACCATCACCATGCTACATATAGACATCACTACCAACCAGCTTCCAACAAATAGGCATGCTACTTGCACCTACTGTGGATTACATGGTCATATCTTACCACAGTGTAGAATTAGGAAATTAGTTGATATCAATCTATATGCATGGGTACCGAAGACTAACATTTCAGGACCCACAAGAACTTGGGTACCAAAGTTCACATCTACTCGTAATGTAGGTGAACCTTCCTCCGTCAACTAAAAGCAAGTAGATTCTCAATAGTAGATGCTCACGACATATGACGGGAGATGCAAATCTTTTCGCATCACTATCGATGAAGAGGGAAGGGTACGTATCCTTCGGTAACAATTTAAAGGGCTACATCATAGGTAATGGTACTATTGGTCATCCTCCTTCTCCTGTAATAAAGGATGTCTGCCTAGTGACCGAGTTAAAGCATAACCTGCTCAGCATAAGTCACCTTGCTGATCATGGATATGATATTAACTTTGGACAAAATAAATGCTATATTTATGATAGGTCAATGGGAGACATTGCTTTGAAGGGATAAGAGAGGACAACATTTATATTTTCTATCTATCTAGAAATACTAACAGTGCAGGAAGATGCCTCTATGCCCACAAGGATGAGAGATTGTTGTGGCACCAGCATCTTGGTCATGCCAATATGGATACTGTATCCAGGCTATCGACAAAGAAGCTAGTAAGAGGTTTTCCCGACATCACATTGAAGAAGGACACGGTATGTGCCGAATGTGAACTGAATAAGGCAACCAAATCTTTATTTCATTCCATAAACACTGTAAATACTATTAGACCCTTGTAATTACTGTACATGGACTTATTTGGTCCTAGTAGAGTAGCCAATTTTGGTGGAAAACTCTATGTTTTTGTTATAGTAGATGATTTTTCTAGATTTATTTGGGTTTTCTTTCTTTCAAACAAAAGTGATGCTATTTCTATTTTCAAAATTTTTGCTAAAAAGGTTCAACACAAAAAGGCTACATGATTACTCGAATCCGAAGTGATCATGGAGGCGAATTCGAAAATTTCGATTTTGAAAAGTTTTACAAAAGAAATGGTTTTGATCATAAGTTTTCTTGTCCTCGAACTCCGCAACAAAATGGTGTTGTGGAACGGAAGAATAGGACTCTTGGCGATATAGCTAGAGTCATGTTGAATAAATTTTCACTTCCAAAATATTTTTGGGCTGAAACTGTCAGTACAGCGTGCTATATTTTAAATAGGGTGCTTATTCGACGTATTTCGAAGAAAGCACCCTACGAGCTTTGGTTTGGTAGGACTCCAAATGTTTCATATTTTAGAGTGTTTGGTTGTCGCTATTTTACCCTAAACACCAAAGACAACTTAGGCAAATTTGATGCCAAAGTTGACGATAGTTTTTTTATTGGCTATGCTGCCAAGAGCAAGGGATATAGAGTGTTCAACAAACGCTCAATAATTGTAGCAGAGTCTACTAATGTAACTTTTGATGAGGAAAATAATACAGCAGCTATCCCCGACGATGATGTTGAGCCATCAACTTCTACACCGATGAGTACCATCCCTGAAACCAACTCTCTAGAGGGCTTATCGAAGAAGTTCACATTCAAGCCATCATACCCAGAAAACTTGGTAATATGAACTTCTTCGATAAGCCCTCTAGAGAGTACCATCCCTGAAACTAACTTCTACACCGATGAGTACCATCCCTGAAACCAATTCTCGATCATCGTTAAGAGACTCCATTGCTAGCACTGCTTTCATTTCATAAATTGAGCCTAAAACTGTTTTAGAAGCTTTTAATGATGAGTTTGGATTTCAGCTATGCAAGAAGAACTCAACCAATTCGAAAGAAGCCAGGTTTGGAAACTTGTTCCTAAACCAGCTAACCATTCGATCATTGGTACTAAATAGGTTTTTTGTAACAAAGTAAATAAAGATGGTTCAGTCACTCGTAAGAAAGCTCGTCTAGTAGCTCAAGGATACAACCAAGAGGAAGGTATCGACTACGATGAGACGTATGCTCCTGTTGCAAGACTTGAATCCATTCGGATGCTTTGTGCCTTTGCAAACTTTCAGAATTTTAAACTGTTCCAAATGGATGTCAAAAGTGCTTTTCTGAATAGTTTTATTAAGGAGGAAGTTTTTGTAAAACAACCCCCTGGTTTTAAAAATCACAAATTTGCCAACCATGTTTTCAAACTCAAAAAATGCTATATGGCCTCAAACAAGCCCCCAGAGCTTGGTATGAACGCCTAAGCAATTTCTTACTAGATAAAGGTTTTTCAAAAGGGAAGATTGACACTACACTGTTTATCAAAAGTTTTCAAAACACTATTCTTTTAGTACAAATTTATGTTGATAATATCATATTCGGTTCTACTAATAAAAATCTATGCCAAGATTTCGCTAAGTGTATGCAGAATGAATTTGAGATGAGCATGATGGGGGAGCTCACCTACTTCCTTGGATTGCAAGTCAAACAAACTTCGCAAGGAACTTTCACCAGCTAGTCAAAATACACAAAGGATGTGCTTTAGAAGTTTGAACTTGACAACGTCAAACCAATCAGCACTCCTATGGCTACTACGACCAAGCTAGAACCTGATGAAAGTGGCAAACCTGTTGACCAACGTAAGTATCGAGGTATGATTGGTAGTTTACTCTATCTAACTACTAGTCGTCCTGATATCATGTTTAGTGTTTGTCTGTGTGCTATCTATCAAGCTATTCCTAAGGAATCATACATGTCCGCCGTTAAGCGTATCTTTCGATACCTTAAGGGTACTGTTACAGTGGGCTTGTGGTATCCCAAATCCACATCCTTTGACCTTATCGGTTATTCAGATGCTAATTTTGCAGGATGCAAAGTCGACAATAAAAGTACAAGCGGCACGTGTCATTTATTAGGCAAGGCTCTAGTCTCATGGTTTAGCAAAAAGCAGAATTCTGTTGCACTATCCACAACAGAAGCTGAATATATCACAGCTGGTCGTTGTTGTGCACAAATTCTGTAGATGAAGCAAACCCTTGTAGACTACAACCTATCTTTTATGCACATTCCTATATCTTATGATAACACTAGTGCTATCAACCTTACTAAGAACCCTATATGTCACTCACGTACGAAATACATTGAAATTCGTCACCACCTTTTACGTGATCATCAACAGAACGGCACTATAAACTTAGAATTTATTGACACTGATCATCAGCTGGAAGATTTATTTACAAAACCACTATCCGAAGAGCGATTCAACTTTCTTTGTCGTGAATTAAGAATTTTTGATGAAGCAGTTATTCATTAAATTGACCTGCGTAAACATCGATTATGTCTCGGTTTTTTATGATGAATTTGCTATGGGTACAAGCCGAAAGGGTCCTTCTGACAACAAGGCGTAAAAGCCTAAGCGACACGGTGCACTAGTCTTCAGACTACCGCTAGCTGGGATCCGGCCCCTGCTGCTACCCCATGGCAGTTTCACCATACTGAATTGTGTCATAACTCCTTGTTTATTACATGGTTTATTTTCATTATAACTTGCTAAATTCAAATTTTTGAACGTCATTTTCGTTCACTCTATTCAGCTTTTATTTTGAAAATTTTTACTTGGGCATCTACTTTTGAATTTCTAAAATTTCTTTTTAAGCCTTTCATTCTTTTAAACTAAGCATTGATTTCAAACTTTTTCAACCTGGCTTCATTTCTGGTCCCTGAACACAGAACTCTGGCCGAACTCTGCCTAGCACAGAGTTCGGGCCGAATTCGGTCTGTATTTTCCAGAACTTCTAGTCAGGCACAACCGCTCATCTATTTTTCATCCTAGGGTCCAGATTTCACCCGACCATTCAAACCCCCTTCTTAAAAATGGGTTCTCCCTCTCTCTCTTCTCCATTGCCTCCTCCAAAGCTTCTTCAAACCCTTCCTCTTCAAACCCTAACCCTAGCTTTCTCTTCCTTGTGAGAATTTCTTCTCCAAATTCAAAAAGAAGATTTCTTGCATCACTCTTTTCCATCCTCCACTATTTTCTTGAGGTATAATTTCTTCTTTTTCTCCATCTCAATTTCATATTTTTCATGGCACCTAGGTTGTTTAATAGAGGAAAGAGGGCTAGAATTGATGGTGCTTCTTCATCGAACCCTCCCCCTCCTCGTGATGATCAGCCTATTCATCATCTTTTCAATCCACCACGATCCATTGACCCCAACACGTTCGATGATCGAATTTTTGTGTCATTAGAAGCCTCAAACGAATGGTTCAATTATTTTCGATCACGTCCCGTGTGCGCGGGCCATCCCATCAACTTTACTATCTTTTCTTGTTATGATTCATTATTTTATGATTTGTGTATTGATGAATTAGTGTCTACAAATTCACTTATCTACTTGAATACAATTCAAATGTTTTATTGCAATCTCACTTTTGATGACACATGCTTATATTCTCGTATTGCTGGAATTGACATCTCATTCGATGACTTTAAACTTGTGGAATATCTCAAGATTTCGGAACCCAACTCATGGGAAAAGCTTGTTGATGCACGCAAGTTTCAATTCCCCGATGGTTCTTCCCTTGAGAGTTTCAAGGACGATTTGTGTACCCCGAACATGCGTCCACGCAAGTTACATACAAAATTCCAAATCCCCTATTTCTACGAGCTTCGTCGTATTGTCTTTTCCACGATTCTGCCCAAAGTGGGATCGACTGATGAGGTTTCGTATTTTGAGATTTCTGCTTTGTATCACCTTCACTTCCATGTCCCGTTCAACCTTCCACGTAGCATGATGGACTGGATGATCAATGCAAGGAAGTGACCACGATCGTTGGTCTATACACTTTATTTGCCTATGGTTTTTCGTGCTTTTTATGTCCCTCTCGAGGAGTGCCAATTCTTTCCAACCCCTGCCTTCCTATCTAAGGCGAGGCGACTTCATGTAGCTGTCGGATCTCCTGCTGAGTTCGAGCACTCTGATGCTCAGGCTGATGCACCTGCTCTTGGACAGCCTACACCCGCTCCTCCTGCTACTCTTGAGTCTAGTCAGACCATGCTTCACGATCGTTTCATATTGGAGTAATAAACTGTAAAATTACTCAGACTGATTCCAGTGCATAATTACTTCGGTATAATGATTTTCAAGCTTGCTGATGTTGTAGTACACTCTCTGATATTGAATTTACTTCACCTGAAATGTTAGTAGTAGTTTGTATATTTTGTTATTGACTTAAGTCATCTGTTGATTTATCAAAATCGGGTGTGACCATTTGGTAATGGGCCAACAATCTTTCCTATTTTGATAATTGACAAACTTTAGTCTATACCAAAATATATCGAATATCTTTGAAAAAAATGGTGGTATTGCTCTTTCTCCCCCTTTGTCATGATCAAAATTTTATGGCTCCCCCGTAATGTTTGAAGCCAACAATGCTCACCAAAAGACAAAGAAAGAACATATCCATATATAATAAGTCGTAGCAATAGTAAACTAGAAGTAGCAGTGAGAAAAGACAAAGAAATCTCATAATATCACTAGAATAAGATGCAACTAACATAAACTACATAAGTCATAACTCAAAAGTTTATGACTATAAAAAAGGAGTCTAATAAAAAGTCTAACTTGAAAGTTTAGACTGATACATCATAAAAGAAACTACATAGTGTTGGCACAAAATCACAGTCAACCAAATATTGATAAAATTGACAATATGATACTTGTCATAATTCAATATGACACATCAAGACAGAACTCAGTGCAAGATGGACGTCGGCTCTCTCCAGCAGCATACTCAGTTTTTAAGTCTTTATTTTTTCATTTATTGAGTATGTAAACCGAGTAGCACTGAGTGGTTTGGGCCTATACCTATCTCCAAACCAAAAACCAAAAGCTCCACTAAACCAAACTAGCCCACATAGCCCATTTGAGCAATTCTATCCTCTGGAGACAGAGTTCAGGCCAAACTCTGCCTCCACACAGAGTTCGGGCCGAACTCTGTCCCCTAAATTACAGGACCCTAATTTTTAGGGTTTGTTGTATGCTAGTTGTCCAACGGCCAAAAATTTGAATTCTTGACACAGAATTCTGGCCGAATTCTGCCTATTCAAACTAGTATAAATAGGCCTTGAATTCTCTCATTTTCAATCATCCAATCTTCTTTTCTCTTCTCTATAAAGCCTCATATAAGCGTGAACCTTCTCATCTACTAGCCATAAGCTTCCTAAGCCTCAAAGTGCTCAGTGCTATTCAGTTAGGAGTTTGTGCAATAGTCAAGAAAGTCGCTTGGAAAATTCCAAGCATTACCACAGCGATCTTTGTAAGAAGTTGACTTGCTATTCTTAAGAAAAGGCACGGGGTGTAACTACTATTTCATAAATAGTGTATTTAATCCTGAGCTAGAGTTCTCAGGCCTGGAATAGTCCTCCACGAGGGAAACCAGGTTAAAAATGACTGTGTTTGCGTATGCTCTCTTAAACTTTCTATTTCTGCATTTACTCTGATTATTTACTGTTGGTGAAAAGAGATTGATTTTTTATTTAGCCATTATTGTTATAGACTCTATTCACCCCCCTCTAGAGTTGCCTACCTGTTCTTCACATAGATCATCATCTAGCAACTACATCAAAAAATTACTAACTATAGTCCCACATCATAATGGCGTATCATCACCTCAAGGAGCATCCGGTGGAAAGTAAGTTGTAGTAGGAACAAAATAAGCAAAGGTAGCCTCATCATCGAGCCTCGGACCAATGAATCTGGCATGATGGATCATCAGAACAGGATGAGTTGGATCATGAGATAGACTCCAGTGTATATCAGCAATGCTATTCCGCAACACATGTGCCAAGGTGATGTGGCGGAACTCAGATTCAATGTAACTCTGATGACGTTGAGCTGAGACGGCACAAAGTCATCAAAGCACTAATAAAAGCCTGGGTCGAAACCAGGAGTAGGGGCTGAAGCAACTTGGGCAGGAGCCTAAGGGTCATCATCATGAACCGGAGCAGCAGGTTCGACACCGGGTGGAGGAGAAGGGTTGGGATACAACTTAGCTCTACTAAGCTCTATAGCAGGAGAAGAGAAAGGATGCATTTGAAGATCAATTTCAAATCTTTTGAAGATAGATGCCAGGTGCATTGGGTAAACAAGGTTATGCCTCGCACTTCTGTAATTGAGCATCCAGGCCATAATAGTCTTGGGGATGGAGAAAGGTATGCCAAAGTGAATATGATATATCGCAGTTAATTCTATGAAGGTGATCTCGTCAGAAGATCCCCTTTTTGGAAGTAAAGCGGGGAAGATAAAGCGATGCAATTCATAGAAGTGTTGATTCAAGTGTTTTGAATACACCGTACGTGGGACAAGACGAGGTGACACATCAATTCTTTGAAGGAGTCAAGGGTAACACCTTCTGGAAACTGGATGCGGTTAATTTCCACCAAAGCTTCACCAATATCAGAAACGTGAAAATATTCACTGATATCAGTGGCATTGAACTCAAGTTCTTGTCCAGCAATACAAGAATAGAAATTGCCATTATCTTTTACTTGCACGTTGCAGTGAAACATTCTAACGGCATTATCATAAATATTATAAGAAATTTCAAACAAGTCCCGAATTCCAAGTCGGTTAAAGGTAGGAGCATATTCAGAAAAAAATTATAAAGTTGACACAAGCTCTAGCACAGATTTTACGACCAAAGAAGGAAGTAAACCAAAGATTGGAAAATTCCTTGTCAGGAAATAAACCGGAGTTATAGTCGACATTATCAAAGGGATGAGCTGGACCGAAAACATTGGTTGGAACATAGTCAGATGAAGATGATCCTACTTGGGAGGCATCAATCTTTCTCTTTTGGGCTTTGGGTGCCATAGAAAGCAAAGAGAGAAGATAGATGATTAACTTTGAAAGAAGGAAGAAGAAGATAAAGAAGATGAAGGGGATCACTTCAAAACTCTACAAAACTTGAAGAGGAGGAGGAGGAGGAGAACCTTCACTTAGGGTTTTGGATAGTATTCTCGGTGAGATGGTGAGAATAGAAGTGGTAAAAGTGGGGTATATAAAGGCTAGGGCCGGCTGTTTTGTTCTGGAAATCTGCACAGTTACCATCCGAACTCGGTCCAAACTCGGTCCGAGATCTGCCCGAGTTCGGCTGCTTTTATTTCCAATGTCATTAATGCTGTATAATTGATAATATTCAATTTATAACTTGTACACTTCTTTATATAATAATTTATATTACTTTGGGTTAGCTGTAGGGGTCGGATCCCAGCTAGCGGTAGTCCGAAGAATAGTAAACCGTGTTGCTTCAAGCTATTTATACCTGTATGACAGAAGGACACTTTCGACTTGTACCCAAAATAATGTCCATTAATAAAGTGCAATGTTTTGAGTTATAAATTGATTTGCTAATCATACTACATTATGAATCTGAAAATTCAAGTATGCCGAGCTCTCGACGCAGATTGTTAAGGCGGTCTTCAGCTAATGGTTTTGTGAAAATGTTTTCTAGTTGATTATCTGTGTCAACAAAGTGTAAGCAAATATCCCTGTGTTGTTGGTAATCACGTGAAAAGTGATAACAAATCTCTATGTGCTTTGTGCATGAATGACATATAGGATTCTTAGTCAGGTTAATAGTTCTAGTGTTGTTACAATAAATAGTAATCTTAGTGTTGTGCAGATTTTAGTCTTTTAAGGTTTTCTTCATCCACAAAATTTGAGCACAACATCGTCCTGCGGCAATGTACTCAGCCTCAGTAGTTGATAGTACTAAAGAATTTTATTCTTTGCTAAACAATGAGACTAAGGCTTCTCCTAGGAAATGACACGTACTACTGGTACTTTTACGGTCTACTTTGCATCCTACAAAATCCGCATCCGAGTAACCTATCAGGTTAAAGGATTTGGTATTAGGATACCATAAGCCGACTGTTGAAGTTTCCTTAAGGTATCGAAAGATACGCTTAATGGCACATAAGTGTGATTCCTTAGGATTTGCCTAATATCGTACACAAATGCAGACACTAAACATAATATCAGGGCGACTAGCAGTTAAATACAATAAACTACCAATCATATCTCGATACTTACGCTGGTCGACAGGTTTGCCACTTTTATCAGTGTCAAGCTTTGTTGATGTAGCCATTGGAGTTTCGATTGGCTTTACATTGTCGAAGTCATACTTTTTCAGTATGTCCTTTGTATATTTAGCTTGACCGATGAATGTTCCTTTCGAGTGTAGTTTGATCTAAAGTCCTAAGAAGAAGTTCAGCTCTCCCATCATACTCATCTCAAATTCACTCTGTATACACTTAGCAAACTCTTGACAAAAATTTTCGTTAGTAGATCCGAATAATATTTCATAACATATATTTGCACAAGAAGAGTATCATCATCTAAAGACTTAATAAATAAAGTAGTATCAACTCTTCCTTTTGAAAAACCATTTTCAAGTAAGAAGGCACTTAGGCGTTCATACCAAGCACGAGGTGCCTGTTTAAGTCCATAGAGTGCTTTCTTAAGTCTGAAGACGTGACCAAGTTTTTAAAAATCTTCAAAACCAGGGGATTGTTTCACAAAAACTTCTTCTTTCAAAAATTCGTTTAAAAATGCACTTTTCACATCTATTTAAAATAATTTAAAATTATTAAAACATGCAAATGCACAAAATATGCGGATAGCTTCTAGTCCAGCAATAGGAGCTTAGGTCTCGTCATAATCAATACCTTCTTCTTAATTATAACCGTGTGCCACTAGACGTGCTTTGTTGCGTAGAACTTGTCCATCTTTACTTAATTTATTTCGAAACACCCATTTAGTACCAATTATCGATTGACCAATAGGTTTAGGAACGAGTTCCCAAACTTGGTTTCTCTCAAATTGATTAATTCCTCTTGTATGGCATCAATCCAAAATTCATCATTAAAAGGATCTGCTACATTCTTAGGTTCTACTTGTGAAATGAAGGCTACATTAGCTGCTATTTTAGTATCTCTATATGAAGAGCGTGTACTTAAACCTTTTGATATATCACCTATAATTAGCGTCTCTTGATGATCTGGAAAGAACTTCAATGACTCGAATCTATGAGTCAGATCTTCCATAGGACATTTATCGGTTCTGGCTTGTACATTTTTATCATCACTTTCGCTAGATCTGTGACTATTGAGCTCATCAAAAGTAACGTTAATAGATTCTTCAACAATTATAGATCTTTTATTGAAAATTCTACATCCCTTACTCTAAGTAGTATATCCGAGAAATATCCCTTCATCTGCTTTAGAGTCGAATTTTCCCAAGTTGTCCTTGGTATTCAGGATAAAACAGCGACATCCAAAAACTTCAAAATATGAAATAATTGGAATTCTTCCAAACTAAAGTTCATGAGGTGTTTTTTTTCGAGATAGGTCGAATTAACACCCTATTTAAAATATAACAGACTGTACTTACAGCATCTGTCCAAAAGTATTTAGGAAGATTGTGCTAATTCAGTATGACTCTAGCCATCTCGCTTAGAGTACGGTTCTTCTGCTCCATAACACCACTCTGTTGAGGAGTTCTAGGACAAAAAAACTTATCGTAATATCCACTATCATCACAAAATATTTTGAAATCAGTATTTACGAATTCGCCACCATGATCACTTCGGATACGAGTAATCATGAAGCCTTTTTCGTTTTGTACCTTTTTATAAAATATCTAAAATTCAAAAATTATATCACTTTTGTTTGATAAAAAGTAAACCCTAGTAAAACAAGAGAAATCATCAACAATAACAAAGGCGTAGAGCTTACCGCCATGACTAGCGACTCTACTAGGACCAAATAAATCCATATGTATCAACTGCAAAGGTCTAAAAGTACTTACAGCGTTAATGGATTTAAATGTAGACCTATATACTTTGTTATTTTCATAGTCTGCACATACCATATCTCTCTTGATAATATCTCAGGAATCTTTTTACCAACTTTTTAGTGCGTAGCCGTAAGATAGTGTCCATATTAGCATGTCCTAGCCTCATATGCCACAGCCAGCCTTCATCTAAATTTGCTACTAGGCATCTTCCTGCATTATTAGTACTCTCTAGAAAGAAAACATAAATATTGTCTTCTCTAATCCATTCATATACGGGATTACCAGATGATATATCATATATTGTACATTTATCTTTACAAAATTAATGACATAACTATTATCTGCCAAGTGACTTATGCTCAGTAGGTTATGTTTCAATTCCGTAACTAGAAAAATATATTTTATTACAGGATAAGGAGACATACCAACAATGCCATTTCCAATAATATTACCTTTCTGGTTGTTTCGAAATGAGATGTATCCTTCTTTCTCATCGATAGCGTAGCGAACAAAGATGCATCACCAGTGATGTGCCTGCGACATCTGCTGTCGAGAATCCACATGCTTTTAGCATGAGAGGTTTGAGGGTCCACCTACAAAACAAGTAGATGAATCCTTTGGTACCCATTTATTGAAGGGTCCATGTTGATTAGTCTTAGGTCTCCAAATCAGTGTGTGATTGTCAACAAGTTTTTTTGCTAGACAATACTGTGATATGTGCCCATGAGTACCACAGTACGTGCAAGTAAGTTTTGAAAATGTGTTAGTTGAATTTGTGTTGACATGCATATGTGGTTTCTTTGAAAACCTTTATGTGAAAGCATGGTGATATTCGTGTTTCTTACGTGCTTTCTGTGGTTTAGTCCTCTTAGGTGTATGCTTAGCATTAGGACTAACTTTAGGCTGTGTTACAGGTATAGCCTATTTGCCTAACTTAATTTCTAACATTTTAGAAACCGCCTAAGACTCTTCATATTTAGCGGTCATATCAATGAGTCTTTACTCTGTGACTAAGTGCCTCTTCTTTTCTATGTCATATAACTCTGGTATCTTGACATAGTCTCTTTCTTTTTTTT
This sequence comes from Iris pallida, assembly GCA_029216955.1. Taxonomy (NCBI): domain Eukaryota; kingdom Viridiplantae; phylum Streptophyta; class Magnoliopsida; order Asparagales; family Iridaceae; genus Iris; species Iris pallida. Next base: position 2,847,390 of record JANAVB010034420.1, read on the forward strand.
AAATTTTGAGGACAGTCTCATGATAGTCTACTTTAAGCTTGGCTATCTCATCCGTGTTACCAGTAGTAGATTTCTCTCTAATATCTTCAATAATATTTGAAAGTCTAGCTACTTCGGTTGTGCATGCCTTGACCTCTTTTTGAGATTGCTTATACTTGTCAAGCACATTTCTATGTTCTTCAAGTAATTTGCTGAAGGCATTTTAAAGCTCATCGAAAGTAAAATCATCATAGAGAGGATTTGAGGATACCTTATCAAAAGCCATAAGACAGACATTTGTAGTGCTGCAGGGTCTATCTTTTTCCTCTGATTCACTAGCATCACTTTCATGTCGGATACTTGTATTTGCATACTTTAGACAAGTTGTTGTTCTTCGGCTTGATCTTGATCAATCATATGGACTGCTTTTTTTGGAGTTGGGCAGTTCTTCTTCATATGCCCTGACTTCTTGCATCTAAAGCAGATTGTTTCTTCTTCATTACTTTCATGGACATCTTTCTTCCTTCTGTTTGATTTCTCAAACTTTAAGAATTTTCTGAAATTCTTTACTAGCAGGGCTTGTTCATCACCACTGGATGATTCTTCATCAGAATCCTTGTATGTTGATCTTCTGGCTTGAGCTTTGAAGGTGATAGATTTTTCTTTTGGGATTGCTTCTTCAAACTCTTGTAGGTCCAACTCATGGGTCATCAGCTTGCCCATAAGTGTTTCCAGAGTCATTGTGGTGAGATCGTTTCCTTCAATGATTATCGTTGCCTTTGGGTTCCAGTTCTTGGTTAGAGCCCGTAGCACTTTTCTGATCTTCTCATGATTACTGTAATCCTTACCAAGAGATTTCAAAGGATTAGTAATATCAAGGAAACGAGTGAACATCTGTTTAATTGACTCGTCGGGTTTTATTTTGAAAGATTCATATTCTTGTGTTAGTCTGCTGATTTTGGATTCCTTCACTTGGGAAATACCTTCATGAGTTACCTCAAGAAGTCTTCAAATCTCATGAGACATCTTATAGGTTAAAACTCGATTGAACTCCGTCTTATCAATTGTACAGAACAGTACATTGATGGCACGTGCATCTAGACTAGCCTTTGCTTTTTCTGCCTCTGTATATTTATCATGAGGCTTGTATGTAAGTACGCCATCAACCATTGTAGATATCGGTTTCTTATAACCGTCAATAACTATATACTAAAGATCAAAGTCAAGAGACTTTAAGAAGAATGTCATACGTGTTTTCAAGTATGTATAGTTTGTTCCATCAAATAGTGGGGGTCTATTTGTGGATTGCTCTTCACGGTTGAATATTGATTTCATGGCTGCCATATATACTCTTTGAGGTTGATATATTAGAATATAACCTGCTTTGATACCAATTGTAGGACCGTTGAGCACCTCTAGAGGAGGGTGAATAGAGTGAGTGTGAGTGCAGCAGAATAAATTACTATTTAAAACATTAAAAGCAGATAACTATGGCAGTGAGTAAAGAGACAATAAATAAATGTAGCAAGAGATTAGAGAATCAAACTCAGTGAACACCGCAATATATACTGGTTTCTCTCTTGGAGGAATAATCCAGTCGCATGTACTCTTGCCTACTGTTAATCCACTATTCACAAGCTAATTGAGAGCTAGCAGTCTCTTTACAACACCGTGCTTGGTGACAAGTGCATGACCAACTTCACAACACCGTGCTTGGTGACGAGCGCACGACCACCTCCTAAAATAAAGATGATTTCTTAACTTGAATGATTACAACTCTGAGAACCAAAGAACTCTAAATCGAATCGATATTATTGGCTTTGGCTAAGAGATGTATAGGTAGAGTACAAAAGTTTTTAGAACACAAAAAAATACTTTAGGAATAGATAAAGAGAAGAAATGATTGAGTGATTTGAAAGGGAAAATTACTCTTCTATTTATAGCTGTTTTTGAGAACCGAACTTGGGCAGAGTTCGGGTGGAGTTTGGATGCAAAGATTGCGCAAACGAATGTTGCATGCAGATTTGGAGGTAACAAACATTTGAATATGAAACAACCGAACTCGGCCTGATTTCTGTCTAAGTTCATCTAGTAATGTTTTGTCAAATTCTGTTGCATAGGATAAATAAAACTTTTGGTAACTAGACTTTGAATGAATGGGTAGGCTTTATAGACGAGTGGACTGTGAATAACCTAAGCCAATAATACTCAGTCAATTTTAGAATTTGTATTCTAGACTCAAGAAAGGATAAAATACATAATAAACTGTAAAATGACTCAGACTGATTCCAGTGCATAAGTACTTCGGAATAATGATTTTCATGCTTGCTGATGTTGTAGTGCACTTTCTGATTTTGAATTTACTTGACCTGAAATGTTAGCAGTAGTTTGTATATTTTGTTATTGACTTAAGTCATCTGTTGATTTTTAAAATCGGGTGTGACCATTTGGTAATGGGCCAACAGACACCCTGTTAAATTCAGTCCTATCTAAAGCACAAAAAAAAGCGTTAATAGCACGTGCGTCAAGACTGGCATGTTTCTTTTCAGTTTCAGTATACTTGTCATGGGGATTCTCAACCAACTTCCCTTCAACAAGAATACGTGCTGGCTTCTTATAGCCATAAATAACAATAGACCATATATCAAAATCTAGAGATTTGAAGAATAAACTCATCCGTGTTTTCCAGTATATGTAATTTATACCATCAAATAGTGGAGGTTTGTTTGTGGCTTGGCCTTCACTTGTGAATTTCACAATTGCCATATGTGATACTATGATCTGTGTAACAGCTGTAATAATAAAGGATATAACAGCAGTGTAACCTCGCTTTACTTGTATAACCCGTAATTATACCAATTGTATGATCGAATTGTAAGGCGCAGTAGCAGGTCTGTTTGTGGCTTGGCCTTCACTTGTTGTATTAGATTTTGTGAGACATTATATTTTATTCAAATGTAATCTTGAAATATTGTGATCTGATTTAGTGTTGTGAATTAGCAAATAAAAGATTATTTAATGAGCACTTGTTTATTGTGGACTAGACAGCATTCTACCATCGGTACTGCAGTGTAGACTAGACTTGTCCATGCACTCGCATCCCAAAAAGCGGATGCGGGTCGTGATATGGTGCGTACTAACGATCAAGATTGGTCAATAGCCAAGTACGAATAACGATGTCAAGGAACTAGAGAGAAAGTCATATGCAAAGTCTCCATCACAGCACTGTACGTACTAACGATCGAGAGTGAGGAACAAGTCATAGTACGTAACAAGGCACTGACATAACGATATAAAAGTATATGAAAGTAAATGACAGGCTGGTGATATGGTAAACATACGAAAATAGAGCATATCAATGCAACAAGTACACAATAGGAAAAAGAAACATGTATGACAGAAATAATGGAAATGATGAGTGTTATACTGTACATAGGAAAGGTATACTTGCCTGGTGTTATTGTGTTGAAGCGACAACGTCCAGCAAACAACTCGTCAAATTGAAAAGCTACATAAGCTGAACTTTCGCTAACGTCTCCGGATGCTGAAACAGACATCACCACCATTTTTAGCATAATAAAAATATCTAAGATTGACTACCCATAAGTCCAGTTCTGGACACAAGGCCAAAACGATAATTTTGGATCAAAACGGTATCCACCGTTGGACCCGCTTTTCACTGAAAACGTGCAAGACAAAGGTTATCCACATTTGATAAATTTTATGTCAATTCTAGCCAAAACGACATCACTAGTCCAATGGTGGTGTTAGATTCGGTATCTGATTCCTCGAGTTCAAACTTAGAATTTTATATGTTAGAAATTACGATTTTGAACAGCCAACTTTGGCGTCGATTTCAACCAACCAAATGGTATCATACATAATTGAATTTTTTATTTCATGAAGGTGGTTATACCTACTATACAGCAGAGTTTGTGATTCATCAAACAAAACTTCAATGAGCGAGAAACAAATCCGCAAAATTAGATACACTGAACTGTCAAATGTACAGACAATTTAAATACCCAACATGGCAACCGATTTTGACCTATCAAACGATCGAATTAACGGTTGAAATTTTAGAAAAGGGAAGGCAAAAATGAGATTAAAGAATTGAATCGAAGATCTAATGGTCAAAATGCCCAGAAAATGCATCTAAAGTTGTTGCGACAAAACCCAATTGTGACTACGAATTTTTGCGCGTTACGATGAGATTTTTTACAAAACGCACAAATCGCTCATCCAATCATCGGGGTGGATGGTGGCACATCGCTGTAGGTTCTTTGGGGCATCGTGGCCTGTCGTACTGCTACTGTGGTCGCTCATGTCGCTACTGCGGCTGTTGCTGCCGCGGGAGGTGCGGCGGCCTGCCGGCAGGGCGATGAAGTTGATGCACGCACGGTAGCCCGGCGTCGCGGCAGTTTAATATACGGTGACCTGAGCCGCAGCAATAATTGTTGCTACCACTACAACTTCTATAAGGGAGGGGGAAAGAAACTTTTATTAGCATTTTCAAGGTTATTAATAGGTATATACTAATGTATATGGTATATACATATTAGTATATTTAGTTCGATATCCAAAATATGTATTTACATATATAGCATTATAATGTATATTTATAAAAAAATATACAATATGCGTAAATATTTATAAATAGTACACAAATATATATATATATATATATATATATATATATATATATATATATATATATAATATATATATATATATATAGCGCCGGCCCTAGCGCTGCCTTGACGTGCTGGGATCTCTTCCCCCTTCGGGAGGCTCCCGACCATGGCGCCGGCGGGCGCCCCGCCACCACCCTCTCCTTCTTCCTCCTTCCATTTTCTCTTTTTAGCCCATGTCCCCTATTCGCCTCTTTCGTGGGTGCCTCCTTTGGATTGTGCCTCCAACGCCCCAGATTCCTGCCAGAGTACGGCTTTCCAAGGCTCGTCGCTGCCAGGCGTACGCTCGATGGCAGTTGTGCCATCGTCTACGTGAGCATGCCACCCGGGACCAGCTCCCTCTGGTCGCATTTCCCCTTGACTTCCAATGGTTTCATCGCGTGATGGACCCTCAGCGATCATGCACGTCGGTAGAGGATGGCCCCCTCCATGCGGGCTATTCCTGCCCCTCGAGGGCTAGCTGTGGTTTCACCTCCGCTTCCCCGCTCGAGCCGGGCCTACCCGGCTGTTTCCTCAGCTGCAGCGGCGACCTCTCCTTCTCCGGTTGACCTGCCCCACCAGGCGACATGGTGCAGTGCTTCAGGGAGGCTCCAGGCTGAGCCTCCCCGCTCGGTTGTCGAGGTGGTTGTCGGTCGGCCATTTTGGCCACCACCTTCGCATCCACCTCAATCCTTCTCAGAAGTTGATGGATTCCCCGTTATTGCGTTCAGTTTGAGGAAGTGGCGATGCTGGCTGCCCCTTTCTATTTTGCCCTCATTGGTAAGTTCCTTTATGTAAGGCCTACCATTGATGTGGTCCATCGGGTGATTGGGTGGATGGGATTCAACGGGCCAATTTTCGTTGGTGTCATTAACGGACAACACTTGTTGATCCGTCAATCTCTAGAATCGGACTTCTTGAGATTGAGATCCTAGGAGATGTGGACTATCGTACATGCGCCGATGCGAGTGATCAAGTGGTCCCTGGATTTTGACTCGAAGAAGGAGTCTTCGGTGGTCCCCGTCTGGCTGTCGTTGCCCGGGCTTCCGCATTTCCTCTTCGCTAAAGAGGCGTTGTTCAAGCTTGTGTTGTGCTCTGGTACACCGATCGCGATTGACCGTGCCACTGCGACCCTGTCCAAGCATAGCTGCGCACGGGTGCTTGTGGACATTGACACCTCTTGTCCCGTCCCGGCGTAGATGAGGATAGATTTTCCTAACGACATCTCCATTTGGCAAGCCATTATCTATGAAGACTGGCCCCCTTTTTGCAAAGGGTATCTTAGTAGAGGCTACGTGATCGACGATTGCCCCAAATCCCAGCAGGTGTTCTCCCCGAAGGATGCACCCCAAACCGGTACGGATAGTTCACCCTCGAATCTTTCTCATATTTTTGCTAATAGTGAGCCTCCGATCGTGGGATGGGTTCCTACGGAGGCGGTTTTGGTCCCTTCATCTGTGTCCTCTCGTGACTTCTCGGGAGAGGCCACTGCCAGTGATGTTTCGTTACCCATAGAAACCACCTCTGATCCGATTTCATTTGTTCCGGAGGTCGACTCACCTGCGACTCAGTTGCTCCACCCTCTCGATCTGGCTAAGGAGCCAAATTGTTTCGTCGTGGGCTGGACGGCTTTCCTTTCCTCAGCCTGTCGTACCACCCTGCTGTCTTGTCCGGCTGGCCGACGTAGTTGGGCGGACGAGGAGGACACAGACTTAGAGACGCTGTCAGCGGGAGTGCCCACTGTCCTTTTTCGATCTGCTCCGGTCGGGTTTCAGGGTTCTTTAGGCAATTCGGAGGCGAGCCCACGGGTAGAGATATCCGACAGCGTTTTAGGAATCCATTCCCACACAGGCATAGGGGACTCTGGGCGGGGAAGGGAAGCTCAATATTGTTAGGAAATCACAGAATCATCAGAGAAAGGCCCCCCAGCTCAGCATGACTTTGAGATCGGCTTCAAAGTCGAAGTCCATGTAGGGATTGAGGTGATAGTCTTCATCGATCGGGGTGAGGAGTTGGGAGCGAACTGCGTGCCGCGTGTGGGGACGCTTAACAATCATAAATGCTTTTATTAAAAAACTATAATATAGAATAATATAATATTTATTATATATATATATTATATATATATATATTATATATATTTATTATTTTATATATATTTATTTATTTTAAAAAATTATATATATATATATTATATATATATATATATATATATATATATATATATTATATATATATATATATATATATATATATATAATATATAAGATATATATATATTTTATTTTTATTTTTATTTTAAGATATATTATATAAAATATATATAAGATATATATATATATTTATATATATATATATATATATATATATATATATATAATATATATATATATATATATATATATATATATATATACACACTTTAAACCGTATATGAAAGTATTCATATAATTAAATATATATGTACATATATAAACCCTTAATTAATAAATAAATTAATTCTCAATTTCATGAAAGTTATATGATAAGCATTATAAAACCTTATATAAAAATATAACAATTTCACAAGCATATGTACATAATTCATGAATAATAATTATATAAATAAGATATTTAAAATAATAAATAGTTGCACTTCCCTATAGTGGCTTCTAACTCATATAAATCAATTAATAATGAACAATAATAAGCTTAGGCAACCTAGGTTACGCTCTACCCTTTAGTTGGGCTAGGGCGGGTCGTTAGATTTAATTTGTCTTCGGAGTCTAACAATAGTCGTTTGCACCATTTGTATATAAGTAGCACATGAAGACTCATTTGAGTAGGACACCAGGGGCAGGTGTGTAGACTTCGAGTAGGTCAAAACCATATATTGAATCAAATGTTTGGATCGGGTTTGTACCTCAAATCAAAATTGGAAATACATTAAATTAAAGCGAAGGGTAAATGACTATTTTGACCCCAAAGTTCTACAAGAATTATGTAGTGTAGGAGGACATGTTTGAGTGGACATGATATACCCAAATGAAGGTGGACTCATTTCGAACACGAATATGTAACTTATTTCGAAGAATTGGTCAATGTTGTGCTTCAAAAATCAAAGCTACGACAAGTGCCTATATAGCCA